>CAJHNH020001702.1:0-260000 GCA_905116865.2 Candidula unifasciata
CACTATTTCTTTGGAGTGAGGTTAATAAGTTTTCTAAACCATTTTGTGATTTTGATAGTAATACTTTTATCATCAGCATAACAAATTTCTGGTATTTCATGACCACCGATGTTTAGGGCATCTATTGTTCCTTGTTTATATCATCTCTTACATTTCTCATTATATTTTCGGCGTACAGGTTGAAAAAATACGGTAAACAGCACATATCCCTGACGGACTCCTTGCTTGATGCCAAACCAGTCTGATGTCTCTCCATCTATTCTGACTGCTGCTTGTTGGTCTTGATAGAGCATTTTAATGAGCTGCACTATATGTGATGGAAAGCCCATACAAGAAAATTAGTAGGTAAATATAGTCAGCCAACTGGATCAATCAAAAATAGTCAAGGAAAGGTCTTACAAACCCTAAAATCAAATGGACAGGGGGTTGAATTTTTGAAATGCTTCTAAATAGACCAGGCCCAGAGGTTTCCCCCAGATATCCAGCCTTTAGAAATGGAACTGGATATAAACTGTGAGATACCAGCCAAAGAGGAAATTAGGAAAGCGATAAAATCTTCTCAAGTAAGGAAAGGCGACAGGCCAGACTGTATCCCAGCTGAAGCCATCAGGGCCAACATAAACACATCACAGCTAATTGCTACATAGATTATTCAGTAAAGTCTGGTAGACCGAAGAAATACCAGCAGACTGGAGAGAAGGATATCTTGTGAAACTGCCCAAAAAAGGTGATCTACAGGAGTGTGAAAACTATAGAGGAATTATGTTGCTGTCAGTTCCTGGAAAATATTAAGTAGAATTATTTTGGAAAGATTAAAAGATGCTATTGATAAAATGCTAAGAGATGAGCAGGCAGGTTTTCGGTCAAACAGATCCTGTACTGATCAGATAGCCACATTACGTATTATAATAGAGCAAAGCATTGAAACTGAACTCACCACTTTACATTGGATTTATAGACTATGAAAAAGCATTTGACAGCATAAGATAGAGAATCTCTCTGGA
Organism: Candidula unifasciata; assembly: GCA_905116865.2. Classification (NCBI taxonomy): domain Eukaryota; kingdom Metazoa; phylum Mollusca; class Gastropoda; order Stylommatophora; family Geomitridae; genus Candidula; species Candidula unifasciata. The sequence goes on from CAJHNH020001702.1 coordinate 1,005, forward strand.
AATTGATGGGGCACTATGGAATCCCCACAGAAAATTATCAGCTTAGTAAAGGCAACATATAAAGACATGAAATGTCGAGTTCTTCATGAGGGAAAGCTAACAGATGCATTTGAATAAAAACAGGTTGGGTGCGACAGGGATGTCTTTTGTCGCCTCTCTTCTTTTTACTGGCTATAGACTGGACTATGAAACAGTAACTGCTAACACCAAAAATGGAATTCAGTGGACCCTACAAAACAGCTTGATGATCTGGACTTCGCTGATGATATTGCTCTTCTGTCCCATTCACGGAATCAGATGTCAAGATAAATTAAATATACTTAATGCGAGATCAAGCAGCTTGGTCTGAAAATCCATAAAGGAAAGACAAAGATAATGAGAAATAAATCAGGCAAATAGTCATGTGGTTTCTCTTAATGGCACCCCACTCCAAGACGTGGAGTCGTACACCTATTTTAGGCAGTAATGTAGATAAAGATTGAGGAAACTGATAGAGAATTTTAAAGATAGAAGACAAACGGCAAGAGGGGGCTTTCCTAGCATAGGGAATTGTGGAGGGTCACACGAAATTAAAGACATACTAAACTAAAAAATTTTTAATTCTAATGTCAAATCATTAACTATTTATGGGCGGAAACAGGAGAACAACCAAGAGCACTTACTAACAATTTACAGACTTCCCATTTCAACTGGGCCTGGTGCGCGAAAATAGAGGAATAAAAGGGTATGATATCATAACTAATGCAAAACTTTTGGGAGAGAACTAAACATGCTACAGTGGATCAGGAAGTGAGGAAAGACGCTGGCGTTTGGATAGGGCACACACTGAAGAAAACAGGAGAACAGCAATAACTAGAATGTCTTTTGCATTTGGAACCCACAGGGGCATCGGAATAAAGGAAGGCCAAAAAACACATGGAGAAGAGGAGCTGGAAGAACGAGGTTAGGAAAGATTGGGAAGGACATGGGGAGAGCCCATGCAATGGTAGGAAGGTAGAACGACTTTTCGGCGTGAGTTGGTTGAGGGCCTATGCTGTCCATTGGGAGATAGAAAGGCAGAAGAAGAAGTCACAATGTTACCTGTGTGTGTATTTCAGAAATTCCCGGAATTATTGGGTTTAAAAAAAATTAACATGGCTTTGGTGGGTGTTCTGTCGTAATTTTTTACTGAATAAATAGTGCTTGGGCATTACCAAAATAAAAAAGACCCCTAATTTTTGTTATTTGAAAGCCCCCACTCTGGCCTTTTTCATGGGGGCCGCAATATAGGGCAGGCCATCAATATGGCCAATTGGTCATGAACCTGTTCTGGAACCTCTCCACGATGATCCTCTCCGCATGGTGGCACTTTGTGTCATCAGGTTTTTGTCGCTTGTGTGACGTCCTATGGGTAGAAATCGTCAGTCCGATCACAATTAGGTAATATATATATATATATTATAGATATATATTTTATTTATATATAATAATATATATATAATATTTCAGTGATTTGCCTATTTTGGATCTTTTTTAAATCCAAATTTAGATCTTTTTTATTGCTTTAGATACTGTTTTTGGACGTGTAAGATCGTAAAAAATTTTTCTAGAGGCTTTTCACATGACGTTAGATATTTTTATAGATGTTTTTTTGTTCTTTCATTCATTGTCAATTTAATAATTACTGTGTTAGATATTTACTCTAATATAATTTTTTGTTTTGGTCTGCACGTACATTGTGAACAACGGTCTTTACCTAAACCTTGAACTCTCACTGGGTCGACGCACAAATATCTGGCAGCCCTGGGTACTGATTAATAAAAACGCGCGTAAATCATACTAACTGTTGTTTTCAACCGTATCCTCACTGTGCTGACTTTGAGTTCTTTTCCATGTGATTTAAAAAAAATAATTGCTCCCCTTTTTATGTGGCTTTCACTTTTGAAAAAACCTTTCAACATGCCAAGAAAGAAGTATGAGCAAACAATTTTGAAAGAGTGGTTGCATGATGACAAAATTAAAAATGGGGATATACCAAACTGCTTTGTTGTAAGTAACTGCAAGTGTGAAATTAAAGCGAAAATACAAAACTCAAAGACTCACGCAGAGACTAAAAACAATAAAACTGGCAGTTTCATTTAAAGATATTACACCGCTGACATCTGTTTTCAGAACTATACTGATAAATGAATCATCAAAAGTTGAAGAATCAGTCGCCATGTTTTTAATTTGTCACTGCGCAATTTCAACTGTGCCATTTGATCGATTTGTAAAAAATCTTGGACTAGTTCACATTGGAAAAGTGTGATGAAGAAAGTATAGTTTAGGAACTGAAGGACCTTTTTAATCAGCAAACAGTTAGGCTTGAAGAATTTGGCTGTAAATTGGTACTGATAATGCCTCAGTGATGGTTTGCAATAAACAATGGCGTTTATTGCCAAGTTGAAGGAAGCTAACCCATCGTTAATACTATAAAATGTATGCGTCATTAATTGCAGCTAGTCATTATCACCATGCTTCATCTAAATATTTACCAAGGAATTTGGAATACCTTATTGCTGAAAACACTTTACTGGTTTTCCAAATCATTTGTCAGACTACAGGCAATACAATATCATTTATATAAAGCCTTGACAATGATGTTTTCCACACCACCGAAAATTCTTTCAGATTGCAAAAACTAGGATGGTCATCAATTTAACCAGCTGTTGAAAAGAATTATGAAGCAATGGCTGAAGTTGAAGACACACTTTGAAATAACAAGACAAAGTGAAAGTGCTACAGAGCTGAAATACTATATGAATGTACAGTGATGATAAAAATGTGTCATTCATTCTCTTTTTAATAACCTATTCTAATGGACGTGCAAAAAGTTAATAAACTGTTTGAATCTAAACTTGTTGATAAAGTTAAATTATTTGATGATCTCACCTTGCTATTTCACTCGGTAAAAGAATGGTGTTGCCAACTTCTAAAGCTGATTTGCTCACGCCTTGCACTATAGAGAGCTATTTGGTTCCTAAGCCACACCTTGGATATTAAGCGAATCAAAAATGATGATTTAAAAACAAAAGGACTTAACAGAGAATGACAGAAAACAACTTAAGAAAACGCTGTCAAGATTTCCTTATCTCATTATTGAAGCATTTGAAGCACAGACTTTCCTTGAAAATCTAGATGTTTTGAAAAATATTTCACTTTTTTTCTGTGAGCAACATACTTTCAGCCAATAAAGGACATACCTAAATATATGTAAAGTTATGAAATTTTTTAGGGGATACTGATAATAGTGTCGCGGAAGCAGAATATCAGTTAGTTAACTAAAATAAAGTTAGCTGAATGGACAAACAAAAACCGAAACTAAAGCGTTTTGGAGTGAATTGAGACAATTTAAAGATGCCTCATCAAAACAGTCCATTCTGTAAGCTCTTTAAAAGTGCCATGTCTGCCACGATTACTGCCCCCACTCAAATGCGACGCAGAAAGAGTTTTCAGTGCTAGGAATTAAATCAAATCTAACCTAAAAAAACAGGATGAAATTTGACCTCTTAAAAATGCTATCGTGCCATTAAAATTTGGCCCCCCCCCTGGACAAGACTAGAGAAATAAGCCTACTGTTTCCATTATAAAGAAATTTGACACAGCTTAAAGCATACCAGGGTCATTTTGGATCTGAAGCTTCAACTGCATTATCCAAGCTAAGTTTATCCTGTGGATCATGTGAGGCAGACATCAGTGAAGGTGAGGACATGATTATATAGGGTAAGTCATACAAAAGCTTTGTAATTTTTGACCTTTTCAATTTGGATGTTTTTTCTAGATCTTTTATACGCGGATTTTAGATATGTTTAAGATATTTTTGGACACCGTTTTGGATATTTTTTGTCAAAGAAAAGTGGCAACAAGGATATATATATATATAGAGCTATATATATTATATATAATATAATTATATATATGTTGTGTGGGTGTGTGTGTGTTTGTGGTGTGTGTGGTGTGTGTGTCGTGTGTTTGTGGGCTTCAAATAACAAAAAATTACCTCCTAAAAAGAACGTAAGGAATCTGACAATTTACAGATACAGATACATACACACACATATATATATATATATGAGAGGTCCCAGAAACCGCGTTCAGACAATTGGCCATATTGATGGCCTGTCTATATTGCGGCCCCTGGCAAAAGCTAGTGTAGGGCTTCAAATAACAAAAAATTACGTCCTAAAAAGGACGTAAGGAATCTGACAATTTACAGATACATGCACACACACACACACACACACACACACACACACACACACACACACACACACACACACACATATATATATATATATATATATATATATATATATATATATATATATATATCAGTGTTGCCACTTTTCTTTGACAAAAAATATCCAAAACGGTGTCCAAAAATATCTAAAAATATCTAAATCCGCGTATAAAAGATCTAGAAAAAACATCCAAATTGAAAAAGTCAAAAATTACAAAGCTTTTGTTATGACTTACCCTATATAATCATGTCCTCACCTTCACTGATGTCTGCCTCACATGATCCACAGGATAAACTTAGCTTGGATAATGAAGTTGAAGCTTCAGATCCAAAATGACCCTGGTATGCTTTAGCTGTTCAAATTTCTTTATAAGTGGAACAGTAGGCTTATTTCTCTAGTCTTGTCAGGCCAAATTTTAATGGCACGATAGCATTTAAGAGGTCAAATTTCATCCTGTTTTTTAGGTTAGATTTGATTTAATTCCTAGCACTGAAAACTCTTTCTGCGTCAGCATTTGAGTGGGGCAGTATCGTGGCAGACATGGCACTTTAAAGAGCTTACAGAATGGACTGTTTGATGAGGCATCTTTAAATTGTCTCACTTCACTCCAAAACGCTTTAGTTTCGGTTTTGTTTGTCCATTCAGCTAACTTTATTTTAGTTAACTGATATTCTGCTTCCGCGACACTATTATCAGTAGCCCCTAAAAATTTCATAACTTTACAATATTTAGGTATGTCCTTTATTGGCTGAAGTATGTTGCTCACAGAAAAAAGTGAAATATTTTTCAAAACATCTAGATTTTCAGGAAGTCTGTGCTTCAAATGCTTCAATAATGAGATAAGGAAATCTTGACAGCGTTTTCTTAAGTTGTTTTCTTCATTCTCTGTTAACAGTCCTTTTGTTTTTAAATCATCAATTTTTGATTCGATTTAATATCCAAGGTGTGGCTTAGGAACCAAATAGCTCTCTATAGTGCAAGTGAGCAAATCAGCTTTAGAAGTTGGCAACACCAGTCTTTTACCGAGTGAAATAGCAAGGTGAGATCATCAAATAATTTAACTTTATCAACAAGTTTAGATTCAAACAGTTTATTAACTTTTTGCACTTCCATTAGAATAGGTTATAAAAAGAGAATGAATGACACATTTTTTTCATCACTGTACATTTCATATAGTATTTCAGCTCTGTAGCACTTTTCACTTTGTCTTGTTATTTCAAAGTGTGTCTTCAACTTCAGCCATTGCTTCATAATTCTTTCAACAGCTGGTTAAATTGATAACCATCTAGTTTTGCAATCTGACAGAATTTTCGGTGGTGTGGAACCATCATTCAAGGCTTTATATAATGTATTGTATTGCTGTAGTCTGACAAATGATTTGGAAAACCAGTAAAGTGTTTCAGCAATAAGGTATTCCAAATTCCTTGGTAAATATTTAGATGAAGCATGTGATAATGCTAGCTGCAATTAATGACGCATACATTTTATAAGTATTAACGATGGGTTAGCTTCCTTCAACTTGGCATAAACGCCATTGTTTATGCCAACCATCACTGAGGCATTATCAGTACCAATTACAGCCAAATTCTTCAAGCCTAACTGTTTGCTGATTAAAAGGTCCTTCAGTTCCTAAACTATACTTTCTTCATCACACTTTTCCAATTGAACTAGTCCAAGATTTTTTACAAATCGATCAAATGGTCACAGTTTGAAATTGCGCAGTGACAAATTAAAAACATTGCGACTGATTCTTCAACTTTTGATGATTCATTTATCAGTATAGTTCTGAAAACAGATGTCAGCGGTGTAATATCTTTAAATGAAACTGCAGTTTTATGCTTTTTTAGTCTCTGCGTGAGTCTTTGAGTTTTGTATTTTCGCTTTAATTTCACACTTGCAGTACTTACAACAAGCTTTGGTCATATCCCCAGTTTTTAATTTTGTCATCATGCAACCACTCTTTCAAAATTGTTTGCTCATACTTTACTTTTGGCATGTTGAAAGGTTTTTTCAAAGTGAAAGCCACATAAAAAGGTGAGCAATTATTTTTTTTTAAATCACATGGAAAAGAAACTCAAAGTCAGCACAGTGAGGATACGGTTGAAACAAAGTTAGTATGATTTACGCGCGTTTTTATTAATCAGTACCAGGGCTGCCAGATATTTGTGCGTTGACCCCAGTGAGAGTTCAAGGTTTAGGTAATGACCGTTGTCACAATGTACGTGCCAGACCAAAACAAAAATATATTAGAGTAAATATCTAACACAGTAATTATTAAATTGACAATGAAAGAACAAAAAAACATCTATAAAATATCTAACGTCATGTGAAAAGCCTCTAGAAAAATTTTTACGATCTTAACGTCAAAAACAGTATCTAAATGCAATAAAAAAGATCTAAATTTGGATAAAAAAGATCCAAAATGGCAACACTGATATATATATATATATATATATATATATATATATATATATATATATATATATATATATATATATATATATTACCTAATTGTGACTGACTGACTGACTTTCTACCCCACTAGGACGTCACACAAGCGACAAACACCTGATGACACAAAGTGCCACCATGCGGATGAGGATCACCGTGGAGAGGTCCCAGAAACCGCGTTCAGACAATTGGCCATATTGATGGCCTGCCTATATTGCGGCCCCCATGAAAAAGCCAGAGTGGGGCTTCAAATAACAAAAAATTAGGTCTTTTTTTATTTTGTTAATGCACCAAGCACTATTTATTCAGTAAAAATTACGACAGAACACCACAAAGCCATGTTAATTTTTTTTAAACCAATAATTTCCGGGAATTTCTGAAATACACACACAGAACATTGTGACTTCTTCTTCTGCCTTTCTATCTCCCAATGGAGCATAGGCCCTCAACCAACTCACGCCAAGTCGTTCTATCCTTCGCCATTGCATGGAGCTCTCCCCATGTCCTCCCAATCTTTCTAACCTCGTTCTCCAGCTCTCTTCTCCATGTGTTTTTTGGCCTTCCTTTATTCCTATGCCCCTGTGGGTTCCAATGCAAAGACATTCTAGTTATGCTGTTCTCCTGTTTTCTCAGTGTGTGCCCTATCCAACGCCAGCGTCTTTTCCTCACTTCCTGATCCACTGTAGCCTGTTTAGTTCTCTCCCAAAGTTCTACATTAGTTATTCTATCATACCATTTTATTCCCTCTATTTTGCGCAGGCACCAGTTAATGAATGTCTGTAATTTATTAGTAATTGCCTTGGTTGTTCTCCATGTTTCCGCCCCATACAATAGTAATGATTTGACATTAGAATTAAAAATTTTTAGTTTAGTATTTCTTTTAATTTCTTTTGACCTCCACAAATTCCCTAGTGCTATGAAAGCCCCTCTTGCCTTTTGTATTCTTATTTTAATATCTCTATCAGTTCCTCCATCTTTATCTACATTACTGCCTAAATAGGTGTACGACTCCACGTCTTGGAGTGGGGTGCCATTAAGAGAAACCACATTACTATTTGCCTGATTTATTCTCATTATCTTTGTCTTTCCTTTATGGATTTTCAGACCAAGCTGCTTTGATCTCGCATTAAGTATATTTAATTTATCTTGCATCTGATTCCGTGAATGGGACAGAAGAGCAATATCATCAGCGAAGTCCAGATCATCAAGCTGTTTTGTAGGGGTCCACTGAATTCCATTTTTGGTGTTAGCAGTTACTGTTTTCATAGTCCAGTCTATAGCCAGTAAAAATAAGAGAGGCGACAAAAGACATCCCTGTCGCACACCTGTTTTTATTTCAAATGCATCTGTTAGCTTTCCCTCATGAAGAACTCGACATTTCATGTCTTTATATGTTGCCTTTACTAAGCTGATAATTTTCTGTGGGATTCCATAGTGCCCCATCAATTTCCAGAGAGATTCTCTATCTATGCTGTCAAATGCTTTTTCAGTCTATAAATCCAATGTAAAGTGGTGAGTTCAGTTCAATGCTTTGCTCTATTATAATACGTAATGTGGCTATCTGATCAGTACAGGATCTGTTTGACCGAAAACCTGCCTGCTCATCTCTTAGCATTTTATCAATAGCATCTTTTAATCTTTCCAAAATAATTCTACTTAATATTTTTCCAGGAACTGACAGCAACATAATTCCTCTATAGTTTTCACACTCCTGTAGATCACCTTTTTTGGGCAGTTTCACAAGATATCCTTCTCTCCAGTCTGCTGGTATTTCTTCGGTCTCCCAGACTTTACTGAATAATCTATGTAGCAATTCTGTTGATATGTTTATGTTGGCCCTGATGGCTTCAGCTGGGATACCGTCTGGGCCTGTCGCCTTTCCTTCCTTGAGAAGATTTATAGCTTTCCTAATTTCCTCTTTGGATGGTATCTCACAGTTGATATCCAGTTCCATTTCTAAAGGCTGGATATCTGGGGGAACCTCTGGGCCTGGTCTATTTAGAAGCATTTCAAAATATTCAACCCATCTGTCCATTTGATCTTTAGTGTTAGTAAGTACCTTTCCTTGACTATTTTTGATTGATCCAGTTGGCTGACTATATTTACCTACTAATTTTCTTGTATGGGCTTTCCATCACATATAGTGCAGCTCATTAAAATGCTCTATCAAGACCAACAAGCAGCAGTCAGAATAGATGGAGAGACATCAGACTGGTTTGGCATCAAGCAAGGAGTCCGTCAGGGATATGTGCTGTCACCGTATTTGTTCAACCTGTACGCCGAAAATATAATGAGAAATGTAAGAGATGATATAAACAAGGAACAATATGATGCCCTAAACATCGGTGGTCATGAAATACCAGAAATTCGTTATGCTGATGATACAGTATTACTATCAACATCACAAAATGGTTTAGAAAACTTATTAACCTCACTCCAAAGAAATAGTGAAAATCATAACTTATTTCTTAACACAGCAAAAACAAAGATAATGCATACAAACAAAACTGCCATGGAGAAGGAAATATATGTTAATGAGGAAAGATTGGAAGTGGTGGAAAATTTCGAATATCTTGGGTCACTGGTTACCAACAATGGTGACACAATGAAAGAAATTAAACGGCGACTATCAATTGCTCTTCAAAGACTAAAACAACTGAATAAATTATGGAATTGTACAGATAGAATTACAAAGGTCAGATTTTTAAGAGCATGCATCTTTCCCATTGCAACATACGCCTGTGAGACCTGGACACTTACTAAACAAGCGGAACAGCGCATAAATGCATTTGAATATAAATGTTACAGACAGGTTCTAAGAATATCTTGGGTAAAGAAAAGAACAAATGCATCCATACTTCAAGAGCTGAATATTGAAGAGGGTTGGCTAGTAAAGACAATAAAACAAAGAAAATTGAAATATTTTGGTCACTTGAAACGTCATGGAGGTCTAGAGAGAACAATAATGGAGGGGTATATGCCTGGGAAGAGAGGAAGAGGAAGGCCAAGGAGAAGATGGGTGCAGGATGTGGCAGATGATCTCCAGATGGGTGTATCAGACGCAGGACATCTTGCTCATGATAGGAAGGTTTTCCGGAGGGTTGTTATGGCAGCGAGGTTCCGCGAGGGACATGCTACTGAATGAATGAATGAATGAATTTTCTTGTGTTACTGTAAAGTTCTCTGAGGTTTCCTTTTGCTGCTGCTGTCTCTGCTTCTTGTGCTAGATCATTTAGATATTTCACTTTATCTGCTCTTATATGCCTCCTAACTTCCTTGTTGGCTTCTGTGTATTTCTCCTGAGCTCTAGCTTTAGCAGCTCTAGTTTTGCTATTGTTTAATTCTGCCTTTTTACTTTACCTATCTTCAATCAGTTTAATGGTTTCTGGTGTTATCCATGCTTTATGTTTCCTTTCTTTCTTGCCAAGAACTTCTACGCAAGATTCATTCCAGATTCCTTTGATCTGATCCCAGCAGACTTCTGTGTTGACATCTTCAGCTAACTGCTGCAACACCTGGTACTTTTTAGAGACCGAAACTGAGAACTGTTCCTTAATTTCTTTATCTCTGAGAAAGCCTACATTATTTTGGTTTCTATGATTATAAGATGTTATATATCTTTTTAGTTTCAACTTGATTTTACTTACCACCAGGAAATGGTCAGTAAATACATCGGCACCTCTGAAAGCCCTAACATCGTAAAGGGATGATCTAAACTTTTTGTTAATACATATGTGGTCAATTTGATTAGTTGTCTTATGGTCTGGTGATTCCCATGTTGGCTTGTGTATACTTTTATGGGAAAAAATACTTCCACCAATAACATACTGGTTACCTGCACAAAAATTTGTGAACAATTCTCCATTTTCATTCATTACTCCTAGACCATGTCTCCCCATAATTTCTTCATAACCTGTGTTGTCTGATCCTATCTTAGCATTCAAGTCACCCATCAACATTTTTAAGTTGCCCTTTCTTTCATTATTTATAATATTTTGAAGCTGCATGTAAAATTCTTCCTTAACAGATGCATCTTTATCATTTGTTGGTGCATAACACTGTATTACCGAGATGTTCACCTTCTGTTTAACTGTTCTAAAAGATGCTCTTATTATTCTGGGACTCACAGCTTCCCATTCTATTAGTGCCCTGTCTGCTTCGTTTGATAGCATCAGGGCCACTCCCTCACTGTGCGGCGAATTTTCCTCTGTGTGTCCTGAGAAGAAAATAGTTTCTCCTGAATTTAGAATACTTTTCCCTGCCCCAGTCCATCTAGTTTCACATAACCCTAAAATACTAATTCTATAATGTTTCATTTCCTTTGCTACTTCCATTGTTCTCCCTATATCATAGAGAGTTCTAACATTCCAGGTGCCAATTCTGGAGGTTTTCCTAGCTGAGAGGAGGTACGTCAACGATCCGGACTCCTTGCGGCTTTCTCCACACCGTGTCATACTTCTTCTATTTGAAGAGCCTTCCCTCATCTTGGTTGGCTGGATTTTATTTGCTTCTCTTTTTGACTTATCCATGGTTGGTTGGTTTTTGTGGCTATGGTTTTTACAGGATGAGGTAGCCAACCTCAAGCCCAACCCTACCCTTAGTCGCCTCTTACGACATGCCTGGTAGGGTGCAGTGTCACTATTCTTTGCTTCCCGTGAGGGCCCCGGTGACTTCTCCTATGAGTTACTTTTGTGGTGCAGTAAAGAACTGAATGTTACTGGATTAGTAGATTTTCTGTTCTTGGCGCTGTGGTTTTTCATCAAGTAGTCAGTAAACTACTAGTAAGGAGGTTTGGTGAACACAGTTTCCTTCCAGAGGTCGGGGGTCAGATACAAATATGTCTTTGCAATCGCTGCGTAGGTAGCTTTAGCGAAGTTCCCCAGAGTGGAGGTTGCACCCCTGGCAGAGGTGTAGCAATCTTCAATCCCAGCCATGGTCAGGAGTTTCTTGGGCACAGGGGCACTGACAATGCCAGTACCTCTTGGGGCTGGAATCAGCCTCACCAAAACACTGCCACATTTTCCAGTGACTTTGCATGGCACTGTATGGGGCTTTTCAATTTTGTTGCCCCAGTAGCCTCGCCTCACTGGAACGACTGATAGTTTAGCAAGTATGATGGCTCCTCGGATGGCAGTGGCCACTTCCTTAGAGCACTTCACAAACCCCTATCCTGTTACTTGTGTTTGCGTTAGACTAATTACTAAAAAGCATCTGACATTTAAATTGAAAAGCAGGCTGACAACTCCATAGACTAAAGTATTCACAGTTTAGCAGGTTATTTCCCTTAGTAATAATGCAGGGTGATCTTATTGGTAATTTTCAGAACAAGAAATGTACCATCATTATAGATGAGTAGCAAAGATTTCATCCCATCTGAGAAAATGCTTAAAGATTTTACATCCGAAAAGTTTTACGCTGTGTCTTCCACTTGTTCCAGTGAGGATGACTGTGAAGAATTAAATCTAGAGCTTTTGATGTGAATCGAGTACAATGTTACACTTTATCTGGCATTTTCTGGCATATTTGGGCAATGGTTTGGCATAAAATGAAGTTTTTTTTATCTGGCAATCCTGCCTCACACTATTAAAAACAGTCTCTAATTCTCTTCTTTTTGAGTTTTAAGTCTCCTTCTATTTCTTTTGCCCTGTGAGTTCTCGAAGAAGGACTGCATAGTCATAGCAATCACATAATTTATTTCCTATCTTATCATTATTAGCGTAATATTCCTCACTTTTTGATTCCATTATTTTTTTTTTTATTTTTTTTTAACGTGCAATTTTAGTCCTGTTTTGGATGGCTACCTGTTAAATCGGCGTAATCCTGACCACATTACCCACAGAGTGCCGATTGGTCTGTAAAAATATGAGTTCTCTTCCCATATGCCCGATGCGCCTAAGGGTGCGTAAAGGGATCTTTACTTTACTTACCTGTTAAATCCCCACGAATTCAATCAGTGTTTGTTGAATGTTGAATAAAGAATCGACATCATAGCACTCGATACAGTCCTATAAGCGCTCTGTCCCCGTCTTCAACAGCAAACGAAGAGTTCTAATTTCGATGGCACCAGTAACTGTCTGATTGTATATCCGTCTCGCCTTTCCCTTGAATGTTGAGCATCGACCAGATCCCCTGGCAACTCTTCGCCGCGCCATTCTCCTCAAACCGTTATGATCTATTTGCGCTGATGCACAGTTCCCTCGCTTCCAAAGGGCTCCCACAATATCTAGCGTGTCATACTTCAGTTAACCACCAAGTGGTGCAGAACCGGCCAGTCTATCTGCCTGCTCATTTCCCAACACACTGGCATATCATATAAAGAATATCTAAAGGATGCTAACTACCCGTGACCTCTGAATTGATGATCATCAATGTGTGTTGTTCATTAGTAGTAGTTTTTCGTGTATTCATCAATAAAACTGTACTCGTTCGATGTTACTGTTATCATATTGAATTTTGGCGCTAAATTGAGTTTCCTTTGACTTTTACAAATTGTCTAGTACTATTTGCAGGGCTTTTCCCTTCTTCTACTTCTTTTTCTTTTCTCTACTCCTGGAATTCCTCGCGGCGTCAGAGGAAGAGATCTCTAGAACGGGCCCTTTTGTTCGTTTCGTATATAGTACTTATATGTAGCTTTTCCCTAGAATATAATAAAAAAGTTACAGTGGTTTCTAACAAGTACCATTACATACCATACAGTATCTGTTACAAAACCACTACACACACACACACACACACACACGCACACACACACACACACACACACACACACACACACACACACACACACGTTCCGGTGCGGAGTGCCATCGCCGCCTGGCAAAGAAAAACAAAAAAACTTTGTACTTGCTTTGCAGAAAAAAAAATGTCACGTCCAGCCAGCTTCCCTCTAAGAAGAAGGGGGGGGGGGTGGGTGGGGATTTTGGTTATAATTGTGACTAGATTATTGGCGCCATGTAAAATAGCTTAGCACTGCTCGCCACGAAGTAGCCCTGAAAAGGATTTTTTGCAGTGTTGATGCGATCAGGAAAGACAGACCCAAATACTGTCTCGACCGACGACGAAGCCGTCCACTGGACAGACACCTCTACGACCAGTCGCCGATGAACCAATTACGTTATTAATCATCATCATCATCATCATCATCATAAACCACTTCTGCCGTTAAGCGCCGAGGGGAGGAATAATTTGCGATCCAGTGCACGTTGACTGCCACTGGCTAATGTCATGCCGTGAGGGCGTAGTGTCTTTAATGTTGTCGGTCCATTTTTCCGCGGCCGTCCTCTTGCTCTTGTAGCTGATCTTCTGAGATGTAGTGCTTGTGATGGTATTTGATCTTGCTGCATTCTAACGAGATGGCCAAACCACTTGATCTGCTGTTTCTCGATGAATCTAGTACAAGGTGTCGTTCCCACAATTTGCCTGATAGTTTCATTATTCACTCGATCTCGTATGGTTAGGTTGGCTGCTTTTCTCGGGCACCTCATCTCGCAGGTGGTGATTTTGCGTATATGGGCTTTAGATAGTGTCCATGTTTGGCACTGGTAGCCTAGTGTTGGAATGAATATGCTATTAAAAACCTGTCTCTTTGCACTCATAGTTATGCTATGACACCTCTACGACCGGTCGCCGATGAACAATGTACGTTATTAATACTGATCTTTATTTGTTCCTCGACATTGTAATCATTTCTACCTAAATATGTTAATGAACCCACCTACTGAAGTGAGAGTTTGCCATCATAAGTCAGGTTATTATGTTAGGTTTTTTGCGTATCCTTTACAGGACTTTGCAGAACCAACCTCAGTATTGTTTGGCTGTCGGCATGTACGTACATACGTACCTAGGCTTCACACTCAGGTCAGGAAGAAATCTGTATGCTCATGCATGAGACCTTCGTTAATGTTTTATCTCCTATATCTTGATTTATGTCACGACTTATGTCATTTGTGTCCATAGAAGGTCTGCTTCCTATGACAGCGTTGCTTGCAAGGACATTTACCACTCTGGTGGTCTTTAAGGCTGGTATGCCCCAGAACAGCAGAGAAATTGTCTGTACGAAGCTTTGAGTTTTTTAGTGACTGATACAGTTGTGTTAGCCTTTATCCAAATTTCTGTGGCATTTGTTAGAACCTATCCCTCACCCCACCTTCTCCCCCCCCCCCCCCCCTTTCCCAAACATCTACCATCCTCTTCCGCCAAAAAGCTATGTGAAAATGCTTATTTGTTACCTTCAGAATTGTGTAATCTATAACTGTGTAGTTACATACATTTCATAATATAATATATTTTAATATTTACAAACCCAAGGAAGTGTTATCAATACAGTAGTTATAATAACTGCCTGCTAAACAAGACTAAAATTTGATTTGTGAACAACTATTATTAAATTATATACTAAGAATAACCTCTTCCATTCCTCTTATGTTCGATATTCTTGTTCCACTGGCAGTGGAATATATATATTTTTAGCACATTGTTATAACATTATTGCCAAACATGTTCAGTTTGTTAAGTTTCAGAATTCTACTTTGAGTGTTTGCTTAGGGAAAACTGGCCCCATAACGCTTAAAACCTCAATCAGTGCGTTGCTGACCAAAGGCGGCAACAATGACATTTCCTTAAACATTTCCGCCACATCAACAAATATCAAGTTAAATGTGGATTTTTATCGTAGTATGAGACGTCGCAGGTGGACCTAGCCTAAAATGGGTACCACGATGTCTGTCCTGGGGAAGTAAAGACGTAATGCTGACCACATTACCCATCTAGTGCCGATTCGTCTATAAAATTATGGGTGCTTTTCTCCAATGACCGATGAGCCTAAACGGCATGAAAAGGGATCTTTACTTACTTTACTAACAAATATCATGGCGATAGGACTCAGGTCAGGAGCATATCATGGCGTTTCTGTCTAGGATATTCAGTTATGATGAGAGGTGACGAGCCCGCTGACAGAGTAGCTGCTTCCGCTCCTCGGGGCTTGAGCTACCTTTTGATAAAGCGGACTACGTGAAGGCTCCCTGGGATCAAATCGACAGTACAGTAAAGACCAGTTCAATCCGGGATTGGATTGGGGGGTGGGGGGGGGGAGGGGGGGATGAGTAGAGGTTTCGGAGGATTTTCAGCACTGAGGGGGAAACATCGGGGAACTTTTAATCAAGCTGCAACTGATACTGTTAGCATGTCGACTCTGTTGGTTATTGAAGAAAAGGACGGAGCCCGTGTGAGAATTCCCTAGTGCATTGATGTCAGTTATTGATTCGTGAATTCGTTCATAACAAAAGTCAGCACTTCATTTTAATCGAGGTGACATCGAATTATGAAAGCACAACATATTATGATGTTCTCTCTAAAGATGTCCATGCTTCCATATTATTCGCATAAATACTAGCATAGGCAGATGGGAGACAACAACTCGCAGAAGCTAGCTTCACGATCAGAAATTAGATATCTGAGAAAGGTGGTTCAAATGACAAGAAAGAACAACGTTCGCATTCAGACAGGTTCTTGAAACCCATGCCTTACATACAAACTTGAGTAGAATGGTCACAGTTACAGTGGTTTGGAAATGTGTACAAAATGGCAGAGAATCAGCCTCTGTGGCAGGCATGGTAGGCCAAGAGCCGGGGCTACCCAGGGTTCGCTGTGAAGACAACATCCCACAGTCCCTGACTGACAGAGGTCTGGAATGGAACAAAGCTCGAATGGCACAAAGCCGAAAAAGAAAGAAACTGATGATAGAGAAGTCTGGCGATCTCTCTGACAAACCTCTAAACCCCAAGGTAGAATAGAATCGCCTAAGTAAGTAACACTTTTGAGAACGAAATTGAAACGGTATGATCAGCAATTAAACATTTTGGCTAACTAAGCACAAACAGTAAACTGGGGGTGACTGCAGTCGAGATGATGACAAGAAGTGCTTCATACAACATAAAATATGACTTGATTGCTCAACCGATAGAATGGAAAACTCGCGCACAGACACAACAGAACGTTTTGATATTGTGATAAAGGCGAAACGATCTGTTGTCTTTTCCATTCCTTGGGAACTACTGTGGTGTAGCGGTTAGACGCTGGCGTGCTGATGATGATCGGTCGCGGGTTCGGATCCTGACAGAGCCGCCGGACTTTTTTTAAAAATGACATTGACTTCCAGGTCGACCCAGTCTTGGGTGGGTAGCGGGTACAATTTCTGGGAAGTAAAGGCGACCGGCGTCATGCTGACCGCTCCCCACCAAGTGCCGATTGGTCTAAAAAATTTAGGTCTAGCCCAATACGCCTGAAAATGTGGAAAAGGATCCTTTTTCAGTTCCCTCCGTTGAGCTATCTAGTCACATTTTATGTTGTATTTAGCACTTCTAAGCCAAGACAGTAGCTGGGTGTAAAAATAACTATCTGGATACTAATGGTGATCACTTTGAGCATCTCATGTACTGTAAAAGTCGACGGTAACTTGTTTTCATTCCTTGACGTCTGTATGCATTTAGTAATACACATTCTTAATAGTTTATCTTTTGATTAAGTGTAAACATTTTTTGAGGGCGGACTCTGTAGTAACGTAAATTAACACGAAGCTAAATTCAGCGATGACCCTGCTCATACTGATGCTGATTCCTGGAACAGAAATAAAGAGTGCGTGGTTATGAATATGTCTGTCATGTAGTCGCTGCCTTTCAAGCGTTATTTTAAAATTAGGAAACGTACTAATCCAAAACATGCTTTAGATTACTGATTTGTGCTTACATTTTCGCTTCTATTAAAACAACTGGGCCTCCTTCACAATGAAGGTTGGCTGCAGTATAGCTACTTCTGACTGTTGAGATAACTAAGGGATGAGGCCCACATCTCTTCCGCAGTGTGACTCTCGTACCACGTTTTGAAATCTACAAGATCAACCTTTTTCTAAACCACCCAAAGCGGAAATCGAGCCATAGAAAACGTCGAGCACTGCACTGTGAAACGATGTCATTAACAATTAGGGAACAGAAAAGCTTCTATAAACAATTAATTTACACAGCAAAGGTGCAATATATGATAATTAACGCCCTAAAAAATACTTGTAGACATTATGGCCATCGCAAGGAGAAGAATATGCGGTAATATCCTGTATTTGACTTATCCTGTATACCAGTAGCGAGGCGTGCATATAACGGCTATAACACCACCGTTTATGTCTCGAACATATTGAAAAGAACGTTCGCTACGTGCTCACGCCACTCGTCAGCAATTGTAGCGTGTACAAACTACCAGTTACTATTGCTACGGTGCTAACTGCGCTAGCATACTCTTAACAGCGGAGCTACGAGAAGGAAAATATTACGTGATACACTTTCAAGTGTAATTGTAAAATTTTAACGCTTTCACGTGCAAATTGATCACGCCTCACCACTGCTGTACACTCTTTATATATGCCGGTTGCCTTCGTGTTTTGACTTGAATAAGTTCATATCTGGACTCCACTTGCAGACACCGGCGTATGTACTCATCATCCTTTCACATATTGATTGGCACCCTTCCGTCTTTCCAGATCATAGTGTTATATTGCGTTGTGGAGAGGCATGGGACTCTCAGCCCATGGCGATGGCGAGTGTGACTAGCAATACCTGCCTGCTTTAAAAAGAGTCTTCCACAATTATAACAGGGTATTTTAGGATCGTTGTTTTCAACATTTGGGTTTAATCTTTTTTTTTTTTTCAGATGCTTATTTCTCATCCATTGTCAGTCATTTCTTCCTTTACTCACTTCCCCTTTCTGATGTACCCCATAAACACAACACGGTCCATGGCGTTTACTTCCAACAGAGTCCATGTTAATACCTGCATTATTTAAGTCCCGTTTGCACACGTCTTTATATCGTAATAGAAGTCGACATCGACATCGTCTACCCGTTTTTAATTTACCATAGAGGATGTTTTTAGGGACTCTGCCATCCTCCATTTTACAGGTGTGACATAGCCGCTTGTGCCTTCATAGACTAAGCATTGAGAAGACTGTTGTAATACCTGCTCCTTCCAATACTCCAGTGTTTATGATCTTGTCCTGCCACTTGATGCCAAGTATTCTTCTTAGCCATCTTATATGAAAGCTATTTAGACGTTTCTCCTGGTGCTAATAAGTAAACCATGTTTAACTGGCATAAAGAAGAGTGCTGAGAACACAGTCTTGATAGACAGGTGTTTTGGTTTCAATCGTGACCTTTTTGTTCTCCCAAAACTCTGTTAATCTGCTCTTCGTTGTTGCTGCCTTACCTATCCTGATGTTAATTTCTTGGTCCAACGATAGTTTGTTGTTCACTGTTGATCCCAGACGGGTAAAATGGTCAGGTGTATCCAGCTCTTCACCATCAATATAGACTGCAGATCTGTCGTTAACATTTGCACCATAACCTTTGTCTTCTTTTTGTTGATTGTTTGTCCAATTTTACAGCATGCATCAGCAAATGCAGACAGCAAACTTTGCAGCTCCTCCTCTTAGTGGGTGGTAATCGCTGCTTCATCTGCAAACATCAGCTGTCTGGTATTCTGATAAGTACCTTTCCTATCCTGTTTTTGGTCTTCAGTCTTTAGCATACACATTTAATTTAACGAAACACATTCGGTTAAACACTCTATAAGTCCTATTTCTTTCTCAGAGATTCAAGAAAAGACCGACTGATACTTGTATTGCGGTATACAGTCAGGCTGCGATATTTGCGACTTTCGGCCCTACATACCCTATTTCTGCAAATTCCTAATCAGTGACCTTTTACGACATGCTTGTCAGGAGTCAGTGGACCTATTCTTCGTTACCCTACAGTTGTTGCCTGGAACTCACCCAAGAGTTATATACTTTATTGTGAACAGACCTATGTTCATTGTTCAGACAAAGAACTTCACGCCTAAGTAAAAATAATAATTAATCGATCGATTTATCGGTTTGTCCCTACCTGGCTGCTACCAGTGTGCATGTGTGTGTGTCTGTGTGCGTGTGTATGTGTCTGTGTGTGTGTCTACTTGTGTGTGTCTGCGTGTGAGTATGTGTTTCTGTGTACGTGTTTGTCTAGGTGTGTCTGTGTGTATATCTGTGTAAGTGTGTGCTTTTGTGTCTCTGGGTGTGTCTCTCTGTGCATATATGTGTATGTATGTACCTATGTATGCATGTGTGTGTATGTATTATGTATGTGTGTTTGTGGGCGTGTGTATGAATTATATATGTGGGTGTAAATGAGTGAGTGGGTGTGTGCATGTGGATGTGTGTGCGCGCGCGCGTGTGCATGCATTTTTCTGCCCATGCTTTTGTGGGGTTTTTTTCCCTTGATATTCATAATATGCATAATATTATATGAACATAACATGCTTTATTGATAAAATACAACTGCTGTGTGAAAGATTGGTGCTTGGAAGGGCAAAATTTGAGACTGACATGCGTGCCCGATGTTTCACCCATTGAGAATAAAGTTCGTTAATTCGTTCGTTCATTCATACCTCGAGGTATACCATTCCATCTCGTGATTTAAATATCTCAGTCTGGACGGCAGACCAATAAGGCATATCCCAGCTACCCCGTTTAACCTGTAAAGTAAGTAACTGCCGATCAGCTAGGTGCAGCGGGTAATAACGATTGCAGATAGTAAGTGAGGAAGTCAGTTTTACCCCACCAGGACATCACACAGAGCGATAAACACCCGGTGACACAAAGTGCCACTATTCGGATAAGGATCACCCGTGAAAAGAAGCCCCAGAAACCCCGTTCAACAGTAGGTTATATTAGGAGCCCCGGCAACAGCCAGGGTGGGGCTTCAAAATAACGAAAAATTGCATCCCACATGGGGATGACGAAATAAAAAGCATATAGTAACTATTAAATTATTATCGTATATACAACCAACAGCCTACTCTGCAGTGCTTACTTCGGGCATTTCTTGATGGTCGCTCCTTTCCGTACAGTCCTCTGGCGCCCTTCCGAATCCCATGTGGTACTGAAATAAGATATGCGCAAGACCTTGTCATTTTTAACAGAGAATAAAAGAATGGGATGTAAAATGAAATCTCGCAAACAGTTTATTTCATACAACAAAGAGCTTTCTTCCATTGTAGAGGGGAAAAGGGAAATAACCAAACCGGTTTCACTACAAAAAGATACATGTGCGATTACAAGGGCTTGGCTTAGGAATAGTCCTCATTAAGTGTCTTGTCGATTGGCGTTGGCGATCATGTTTGGCAGTATTTGCGCTATCGTCACCAGCTCGTATGTTGGAACATTTTATGCAGTGACAACACGATGAAAAGAATGTGCTTTCGATGTTTTCCTCCATGTCCATTTTCTTTAAATCAGTTGAGTTGTCACAATTTATTTATTAAAAAAACTTGCCCCAATGTGGGAAGCAATCTTTCGTTTTTTTGAAACCTCAACCGAGGGCACCAGTATAACATAACGGTTAAACAGGCTTCTTGGACTCATCTAAATAGTGGCACTTTGTATCACCGGGTGTTGATTACTCGTTGTGCGTTCCTTCTGAAATTGAACATCACATGAAAAGTGTATTTATGAATCCTACTATACTACTTCGTGCACGTCAGTTTTGAGGAAGCCTTGTGAAACAGTGTTTTCGCCCATGCACGTCGTTTGGGGGCCCCAGATATAACTTCTCGATTGAACGAGGTTTACCGGAATTTGACATGTAGGGATCTCATCCTCCAGGTTTTAGATTGTGACCGGTACCATCAGTATTGGAACTCTGCACTGACTATTGAAGATGAGGTCGGAGCACGCATGGAAGTGCTGTGATGTCACTTCTAGACTCAACTCAACTCATCCTCCAGCTATTATTCTTGCAGGCTGCAATCCTGGTGGAGAGAAACTAGGCCCACTCACATGAACCCTGTCTCATCCTTACATCCCCGCCAGCAGAGGACTGCAGGTTACACCAGGCTGATGTGTCCATTACGGATGCCCTAATTATAACTTATTTGCAGGTTGAACGGGGTATTTGAATCTGTCCTATTGGCCCACCAGTTAAAGTTAGTTGCGTATCCTTTACAGGAAGTTGCAAGAACCAATAACTTTAAAAAAAAAACTTATTTTGCTGTTGTGGTTTTTCTAGGCAGATGTTACTTTCAGTAGTTTGCCATTGCTTACTGAAAGGTCAGCTCTCGTTACCACTGTCGAAACCAACGCAAGACAAACCTTCTGCAGGTGGGATAAAACTCGGCACTTCGGCATTACGAAGCGCATTCGCAACCCCCAAGCCATAGACACCGACATCAGTGCTACAGGACTGAGACTTTTTAGTATAAGTCTTAGGGTGACATGCCTTCGGGTCCTGTTGGTCTGCCATCCCGATTGGGATCTTCTTATCTCACGGTGTAAGACTCTCCATGCAGTAGCCTGAAGTGAATACACCTCACGCACTAATCATCATCATTATGTACCCTGCCAACTGGCGTAGGCGCTTATGCGTATCCGCAGATTACTATCCCTGTTTGCCTGGAACAGCTCTCTTTATGATAGCCCCCCATGCCATCGTTTCAGCCCATTCAGCATCATCTCTCTTGGTCTGCCTCTACCTCCTTTCCCACTGATTTTTCCAGCTGTCACGATGTTCTCCAATGTCTCTCTTCTCCTTATGTGGCCAAAGAACAGTGTTTGTCTCTTTCTTGCAACGCATGAACCATTTTAGTAGACTACTGTATGGTTACGGTAGTCATTACGGTTGCCCTAATTATAATTTTATAGGAAGTTTAAACGGGTACCTGAGATGTTCTTTTTTGTAATAACTTCCACTATGTCACTTTTGGAGTAGCTGGAGAGTCATACTTTTAGTCTGCGCCACATCCCCCACCCCCAAGGAACAAGAGTATGTTAACATTGTCTTGTGTCCTGTCCTAATATGTGTGTCTTATAGTCTTTCAAATCAAACAGGTTACACTTTGATTGATTGACTACTTAACTGTTCGTATTTGAAAGTGTAGGAGTGGGTCCTTTTCGTTTACTTCACCCCATCTCAGGAAATTTTCCTGCGAACTCCCCGGCAACTGTTGGAGCTTCCGAGATGTGCTGAGTTAAAAGAAAAAGACCTAGGCGTGGTACTAAATCTTCTCATCTAAGATCAGCTTCCTACACCAGATTCCACCCTCATCTTGAACAGACTTAGACTGACACACAAATAATTCAATGCAATGGGTATGTGCAATGGTACCGTGTCTTCCTCCATGAAATCCTGATCGCTTGAGTTTGGAGGATGTATGGTCCCTTCTGTGTACGCGGAGTGTAGACGTTCCTCATCTGGCTCGTTCTGAGATGAGGTCCCGACGGCGGCTGGTTCATTTAGTGGCCGCTCCACGACAATCGTCCGGCTACCCTGGGTTATTAAACGTGGTCTGGAGAAGAAACCATTGTTGAGCGTAATGCTTTTATATAAACACCCGTGCTCCCGTGTGGACTGCCTGACAAGCATGTCGTTCAGTAAATGATGGGCGTGTAGGGCTAGACCTATATTTTATACATCAATCGGCACCCAGTGGGTAATGTGGTCAACATCATGCCGGCCTCCTTTACTTCCCATGACTGTACATGATACCCATTTAGGCTGGTCATGACCTTCAATCCGTATGTTGCAAAAGGCGACTAATTAAGGGAGTTTCCTTCGAAGTCGGGGTGCATCTGCCTGAGAGGCGAGTAACCAACATTCTGCATTAAAAAAGCCAAATCTGTAAAATTGATATGCAGGCAAAACTCAAGTTATGAAACAAGAACCCACTACCATTAGAGCGCGAGGCAAATGGCTCGACCACTTCGCCACGAAGAACGCCTCTGTTTTGTGGTGCGACTCTTATACTTCTGTCGAAAAGCAACAGGGGGGGGGGCGGGGGGGGGGGTGAAAAACAAAATAAACCGTCTGCTGCAGAAATGGAACTTATTAGTTAGGGGTTAATGGAACTGTTAATCGCATTCACTAACTTCTAAGCCATAAAACCGAACACATTCCGATGTTCACTGTAAGTAAAGGCAGGGATGCATGTTAATCAGCCTCAATCACCGCTTCCTGGTATGCTGTCTTCGCCTAGTTTTGTTTGTTTGTTTCACACCGGTTCATCCTTACAAACCAGAAACTCCTAACTGTGGAATACGTTTTTACACACACGGAGATTAAAGAGTTGGATGGGAGGAGACCACGAAGCACACCAAGGAGTCGGCGAAGAGATAAAATGCAGGAAGAACTACACGTACTTGGAGTCATCAGCTCCAAGAGAAAGCCAATCTCAGAGATAAATGGAAAATTGGAGGTGGGTGATTTTTGCAGCAATAAAAGTCAAATGCTCAGAATACTGATTAAAAAAAAAAAAGAAAAGAAAAAAGATAAAAAGCGGCAGAAAATAAATGACAGCAAAGATAAGTAATCTTCCATAGCTCTGCCAGGAACATGTCATTATTTAAACAGTTGCTAAATTTGAATTCGTCAGATTGTGCTCATTTAATTAGTGTTTGTAATTGCCGACTAGCGGTCCTTCCTTCAGTATGCTCATTAACTCTTTTTAAGTCAGACAGAATGTCTGCACGCATTGACGGACATTTGATATGAGTGTATGCATGAACTTAAGTATTATTATGTCTGTCTCCATTCGTGTTTGATACATGTTGTTGTGTGTTGTTCGTCCATCATATGCAAAGATGGCGACTCTTTCTTTCATTTCTCACAATAAAATTACGAAAGAGTGACTTGCGCGAAGAATTTGTTTAAAGTGAGGAAAGAGTTACGCAATGTCGTCGACCTCACTCTCTCGTCGGAGTCCATTTAGATCCAGTGGCAGGACAAGTCGAGACGACTGGAGATGAAGTCAAGTCCAGTGGTTGACCACGCTATTCTAAGTGCCTCACCGTGCCCTTTAGGCTCCACTGCACGTCGCTGGTACTCACCATCAGGTTCGTTCAACACTTGATTTATTTGCTATTTGAATTCGTCTACGAAATCATTTAAGATAGTAAGTGCGTAAATGTAGCATCATCATCCTCAAATGCTTTGCTATCTGGTAGGGACGATCATGCCTCTCCGCAATCTGCGATCTTCAACATCATGTACCAGTTCGTGTGCTGAACCAGTTGGCATGGACCCCCCCCCCCCCCCCCACCCCCTTTCCCATGCCATTGCAAAAGTCTGTCAAGAATCGACTGACATTGTTCCCCTGTGTCTCTTTTTCCATACATGCTTTCCGTTGTTCACAACAGATTCCAGCTTCCTTCTGATACATAAATGTATACACATCACTATTTCCCACCTAAGCACAGCCCTGCAAGCTGACACCAGGACACTTTCTGCACCAGAAAACACGGATTTCGGAGTCACCGGAAGTGAAAACGTTGACTGCGACGTTAGCATGGCGTCCTCCCAAATGATACCGCGTCCATTTTCCACAGGCGGCACTGTTAGAAGAAAAACCACCAAATTATTTTTAGAACTGTGATGCTAAGTAGAATGTATAATACAACATTCAAGGGCCCAAATTAACGTCTAAGACTCACCAGGCTTACGCCAACAGGCTCATATGTTTAGAGACCAGTCGTCAGTTAATGAATGATTTAGTCAACATCACGCATGCCGTCTTTTTTTCCAAGGCCAGATAATGGAAACAATTTTAATCTGGATCTGACTGGAAGCTCAGGTCAGTTGAAAGAAATAATAGCCGTGATGCTAATTTAACTATCTAAAATACCAACAATATCTCTGGATATTTGGAGATTATTAAAAAGGTAGTTGCATATACAGGCAAATCTCATAAGAACAGTTATTTTTTGGCCGACATTGTGCTACCAGTGCCAAACATGGACCCTTACTACTAGTATTGAGCGGAAAATCATAACAAAAGAGATGAGATGTCTTAGGAGAGCTGTCGGTGTGATGAGAAGAGATAAAATCAGGAATTAAGAAAGGCTATCCTCCGAATAACAGTCGGTAAAGATGGCGGCCGCAAAATATCCTTTCGAGCCACAGTCACGTGACTTAATTTGCGGTTCTCCGGCGACTTAACTTGCGGGTCTCCGGCGTTTTCCGGCGACTACCGCCACCGCAACGAGTCCCCACGAGCAGCTTCCGCATCTCCTACAGCTTTGCTCGTGAGTCCTCGCCATCTAGTTTAGCCCAAATCCACGCCGAGTGAGCGGTGTGGGAGCCTCGTGGCGGTGGCGGTATTAGCCGTAAAACCGCCGGAGAACCGCAAATAAAGTCACGTGACTGCGGATATTTTGCGGCCGCCATCTTTACCGACCGTTATTCGGAGGATAGCCTTGAGAAATTAGAAGAAGACTAGAACTGAAAACAGTCATACAGTTCATCAAATAACTACAAATGAGATGATTTGGTCATCTAATGGGAATGCCCTGGTGTCAACTGCCACAGAGAGCCACGCTGACGAAATATAATGAACGCAGAACAAGGGAAAGACCATGCAAGAGATGAAGCAACATCATCAGGAGCAATTCAACAGAAATGAACATCTTGTACAGTGAAGCGCACAAACGATCCTTACATCTTCACCCAACACCTTGCTGAGGTAAATGGTGGAAGAGAAGAAGAAGAAGTTGTATATTCTTTACAAGACGTAGCAGAAACAGTACAGCGTTTTTTTTTTCTTTGTTTGCTATTGTGATTTTTCTAGGCAAATTTTACAAGAGTGGCTGGTAAGTTATATTGTGGTTCACGGATCGGCTGCAGTATTTGCTTTGAATTAGTGTCAGTTTTATTAATATTCTACCCCCAGATGGCGTCACAGGACAGTCCAAAGTTTTAGAGGGTGATAAGACTGGGTTTTCCGGCTTTCTGATGCTTTTAACAAACCCAAAACATCTAGAACTGACCCTAACCCCAACCCACCTACCTCCCACGAGAGAGTGCAGCCTATCTAGCCCCCCCCCCCCCCTCCCTCCACTCCCTTCAAATATTAGACTGTCCCGTGGCCTGTGAATTTTCCCGCTTTGGGGTAGGATATTAATAAAGTACCAAAATCACTGGTGTGGACGTTTTGAGCGCCCTAATTACAAATTTCTTGGAGGCTGAACTAGGTATCTTGGGTTTACCTTGTTAGATTGTCAACCAGGGTGTCAGTCTTGAAGACGTAAGTGTGGTCATACCATTATTCAGCAGTTAGTGAGTGGTTGCTGGATTGGGGAGTGTTAAACATGCGGACAGACATGGTTAATACCCACCACGCTTAGGTATGCTGACGTTAACTTGTTTGCCAAATAATGAAAAATGCATCATTCTTGAGCCTTGTTGGGAAGACTAGAAGCACGGAGAATCCGGAATCTGGTTTTAGTTTGTTCTCTTAGAAACAAATATAAATGCCCAGAGGTCAGTAGACATGTGTGGTGTTTACCGCAGGTGCTAAACGGTGCGGGTGCCTGAAATACACACACTCAGACTAGATCACCCAGTGCCTCTACATATTTGCTCGTTCATCTCAAGGGACCCATATGGTTCCCCATCTGTTCATAGGCTGAGTAGAACGAGGAAGTCATGGGCAGAATATGGTCTCTACAATACTGTCCAGGTTTTGTGCCATGAAGGGGATGTGAGTCCAATGTTTTCTTATGTCACAATATAAGACGATACTCTGAAAAGATCTAAAGGTGCCATCATATATGGGAGCCAGAGTCATTTATATTAACTTTCGCCTCGATGCAGATTTGAACCCAAGACCTTCAGGCCAATAGGTAAGCGTCTGGCCACTGCTCTGCTACAACTCTATATCTTCACATGGTATTTCACCATTTTATCAGATATCAAGAATCGATACCATTGCATGTGGGATGCGAACACAAAGTAGCACGAATGTTCTGTTTCTCCCAGTTGATTATATCTGGAGGGAGAGATGTTGACTGTATCTTTTGTTGTTACCGGCACCTTTCCCATTTTTTCCCCAGACGATAGTATTATATTGTTCTTCAAGTATTACAAGGCATAGGACTCACAGTCCATGGTGATGGGGACCAAGTGTGACTAGCAAGACCCGCCTCTGTTAAGGAAAGTTCCACAATTGGAGCATATGAATTCAGGACCGCTGTTGCCGTCATATTTACTTTATGATTATTCGCAGATGTTCAGCTCTCATCCTTACCACAATCGTTTCTTCCCTTATTATCATTTCTTCCTTGGGCTATCCTCCAAATAACGGGCACGTATTATGGCGGCCAAAAACAGGACCTTAGTTACGTGTCAATTGCGCACTTCCGGCGACCTAATTTGCGGTTCTCCGGTGACTACCGCCACCGCCGAATGTATCCCGTACGCCGCTCACGAGGCGTGGATTGGGGCTAAATTAGATGGCTGGGACTCACAAGCAAAGCTGCAGGAGATGCGAAAGCAGCTGCTCGTGAGTCCCAGTCTTCTAGTTTAGCCCTAATTCACGCCGCGTGAGCGGCGTGGGGGGAGGGGGGGGGGTGGGGTACTCTCGGCAGTGGCGGTAGTCGCCGGAAGACCGCAAATTAGGTCACCGGAAGTGCGCAATTGACACGTGAGGCCATGTTAGGGTGTTTTTGTGGCCACCATAATATGTGCCCGTTATTCGGAGGATAGCCCTTCCTTGACTTGCCCTCTTCACGAAGCATGTCAGTGACATTTTCTTTAGCACACTGATTATGAGGTCATCTGTGTCACCTCGCCTGCAATTATCCTCTCTGCTACATACGGTTATGATGATATTGATGATGATAATCAAAATGTTGATGACGATAAACACTCATCTAACAATACACACTCCCATGTAAACATAAACACAGCAACAGTTTTAAAAGCACTAAAATTTTATTCACTCTAAAAGTATGAAGAAAAAAAACGGCAAAATAAAAAAAAAATTTAAAAATCACGAAATTCAATACAGCGTATCTTGAAAAAAAAAAAAAAAAAAATCAAAGAAATGCAAAAAAGTGTAAGGTTGAAATCTTAAATAACTGTGAGCCATTGCAAAAACAAACATTATGTCATTTGAAAACAATGCTAATAATTACTAAATGTAAATTATGTAAACAGTAAACAAAAATAATTGCTGCTTTTGCTGGCAAATGTAGTATCATTCTTTGGTCTACCTGAAGATCGCGGAAGGGAGGTGTGAAAACTACAATTATGACATATTCTCTTCAATATATTCACGATGACGATGAAACAAATATGAAAAAATTAATTATATGATTGTCGAATTAGTCAAATAATTTGGTTCTCTTAATATTACATTAGTGCATAAGTTAAGAAGGTGACAGTTTTTTTTCGGGGGGGGGGGGAGGGGGGGGGGGATGAAAACAAACAGAACTTCTTTGGGAATCTATAGTGAACAATGTTTGTTTACAGACCCTTATCAGCGATTGCCAGCTTAACGAGCAGGGTGGGGTTGTAATAATTAATGCGTTTCGAAAGACAGTCATGATCCTAATGAAATTAATGTTTATTGCTGTATTTAAAATTGTTTCCCTTTTATCTTTCCTCTTGAACCCAGGGCGGCGCATAGGGTAAAGGTCATAGCTCTCCGTTTCTGGCAGTTCTTTGCCGGTATTCATTAGGCCCATGGTTAGGCCTTCCCTGATTATGGTTCTAAGCAGGGTCTTTCTTTGTCTTCCCCGTTTTCTTTTCTCTTTCGGAGTCCATATCAGGAGTTGGTGGGGGAGTCTTGTCTTATCCATTCTGAGTGCATGACCGATGAAGTTCCAGCGCCGCTTTCATATAAAATTTGATGTTTGCACATGGTTATTATAGCATGGTGTTGAGAAGTGAAGTCAGTTTGTTTCTTTATACGTGAAAATATTTCCTTTTAAAACCAAATCTTAGTCTTAGTTGAGATTTCAGCTTCACTGCAATCAGGTCACCCGATTCGTGCTTCGTTCCTGTGCCAGTGAAAATCAAATGATATGTCTCTTACTGTTCCATCTGAAAAACTGGTGAACAAACGATTAGTCCCAGCACAACCCAGAAATATGCGCACGCAATAAATGCGTATGGCAGTTGCTAGAGGCGCCAAGGCCAAAAGTCGCCACCAGAAATGCAGTTTGTCGTTGATGGAAGTAGTCGGGTACGACAAATTAGCTATTCACACGTAGAATTGTTACATAAGGTATTTCACCGGCTACGGGCCATATATGTTTATAATTATTCTATGCTAGATGTTTTAACTTCTCGCATGCTTAATTGTTGTATTCAACGGTTATGACTTAACATATACATAACATGTTTTAATATGCTACAGACGAGTTTTAAAAACAAAATGAAAAGATGTTCCTGAAAAATGGGGGAATCACTGAACAAGTCCTATTTCAATTTCTGTATCCTTTCGAAAAACGTGTATCTATAAGCTTCTGTTGTATTAGTTCCCCAATTTAAAATAAAAATGGCAATTGAAATAATATAGAACAGAAGGTAACTTTCTACATTTTAAATTCGAGAACAATTTTATTCTTTTACTTAGTTTATTCTTTTGTTCTTAAATCGAATTCATCAACAGTGTAACATTTGTTCTGAATGTTTCTAATACCGAATTATGGTACGTTTATTTATAGTGATTTACATAAAATCTTTGTTAAAACTTTAAAACAAAACAATTATTATTTTTAGAAAGAAACTACATGATGTGATAAATTAATGAGCGACTTATGAAATAAAACCGAAACGTCCTTATTGCAAGTGTTTTTTCCCCCAATGCAAGGGTAATCTTAGTTTCAGCTTCATATCAAACGAATCACCCCATAGTTGCTCTGTTCCTGTGCCAACGAAAAACACACAGAATGTTCGTCGCGGTGAGGCTGAAACAAAGATTACTGCAAGTGAGAAATTTAGTTTAAAAAACAAAAAACGCGTTTTCCCTGAAGGACAGTTTTCTGAAAGATTAACGCCCAGTGGCTCAAAAGAACCACTATTCGGATGAGAGTCCAATAGAGGCCGATCCAGAAAAGCTATTTCAACCTCACAACATAGTTATTTTGGGGTATTATAGGAGAATGAGGTGTGAAAATGTTAGTGACATGTCAGAAACGTTGTAGAAAGTAAAAAAAAAAAAAAATAAGTAGGAGGATAAAGAGGAAACTAACTAGGTGTCTTGACTACATGGCATAATAGGGACAAGAACTCAGACCTGATTCGAGATTCATGTAAACTGAGAAAACGAACGAGTGTTTAAACTGGCGAAATACTTTATGTGTGTAAATGTTTAAAGAAAGGAGATTGGACAGAGAGAATTATGGATAGACAGACACAAAATCGACACACATACAGACAGACAGATAGACAGACAAACGGGGTGAACAGATGGGTGGCTGGTAGAGGTAGGCAGGTACTTTGATTGACTGATGATTTATGAAAGGAGGGAGAGAATAATGTGTATGGTAAAAACATTGACCAGAAATCAACACTGACATTTGCACTGAGGACGTCCCAGCTTATCCCCGAATTAACCGACGACACGCTGAACCAGTAACGTGACCACTACAATGAAACATGTGATCTGAACTGATGTTGTTCTACTTCTGTTGTAAGAGGAATGTCTTTATGTGAAGTCAGAGTAAACCACATGATTATACAATAATCCACTGTGTGTCGTATAAAAATAAAGATGCGAGAAACCATTCTTGTACAGATTACGAAACAAAACGACTACAAGCATTAATATTAGTTGCGAGTCGACTATATTAACCAATGGTATACGTCTCTATTGGGTCGGGTTTGAACCGATCGAAAATACAATAAAAAGAATTATGAATACTTTAGTATTTAGCGTATTTATTTTGAAGAGAGGAAACATATTTGTCTGACAGTTTTAAGCAACAATTGATAAATTATATATGAATATAAGCGCATTACCACGTTGCATACCCAACAACTCAGCAAGCTATTTTCTATGACAACACGTACAATTTAGAAGCAGATTAAGCGTTCCGGCGAATCTGTCACCAAATGTAATACATCAGTTTAAACAATAACGAGCTAAACCATAATTTAATT
The DNA here is from genome assembly GCA_905116865.2 of Candidula unifasciata. Classification (NCBI taxonomy): domain Eukaryota; kingdom Metazoa; phylum Mollusca; class Gastropoda; order Stylommatophora; family Geomitridae; genus Candidula; species Candidula unifasciata. The sequence goes on from CAJHNH020001702.1 coordinate 32,667, forward strand.
GCTAAAATACCTCTAGCTTATCTTACGGGTTAGCTAAATTATCTGGTATGTTAGATCAGTCGTATGTTACAAATGCTATATTAGCTAGCTTTGAGTGATATGTTGTTGCCTACAGACAAATGACCATTCTCACACCAATTGCCTATGAACTTTTCCCACATGAACAAGCACCACAGAATACTGAACCTGAGCTCCACACCTGCCTGAGAGCAATGTTTCCTAAACTGTTCTAGGTCACGGCGCTTTTTTTTTTTTTTTTTTTCAATTAACATTTTTCTACGGCGCCCTAACATAAGTGAAAATATAACTATTGGTAAGCGAGACATCAAAGCAAATAAAACTCGTGTATCTTCGAATATCGCGCAGCGCTCCTGTGAAGAGGTTGCGGCTTCCCGGGGCGCCGCGGCGCACAGTTTGGGAATCACTGCCCTAGAGCGATCTCAGGTTTGATCGGTTGGCTTTTTGGCGTTCCACTTGAAATCAAGCTGTATGGATCAGTGGTAGACATGCGTCGCAACACGGACTACATAGAGGCCGATGGTACTCTCTGAGTAATGCCATCGTATCGACCATCTTTTATTTCCATGAAATTTCCTGGTAACCATCTGAGGCTGCGTCGACAAGGGAGCTAAATTCGCATTTAAAACAATCCATATCCGGTGCGGATCTGAACCAAAGATCTCTGAAACAGCAGGCGAACATCTGGCTGCTGAGCTACCGCTATCCCGCCACCTTTTAAGTAAGTAAATTTTACCCTACCAGGACATCACACAAAGCGATAAACACACGGTGACACAAAGTGCCACTATGCGGATGAGGATCACCCGTGAAGAGAGGTAAAAAAAAAACCGCGTTCAACCGTCAGTCTATATTGCGGCCCCAGCAAAAGCCAGAGTGGGGCTTCAAAATAATGGAAAATTGTGTCCTACATACATTGAGACGATCTTGGTTAGCTTCCCCCGCCACCTACAGATTTACTTATGTTACTGTGTCACAGGCAGACAAAGAAAATGCCTAACAAAAATAGACTACAGACGGACTTCCTTTAACCGACCTGGCTGATTCAATAAATAAAACAATAAATAAATAAATATTAAATAGAATCACATTCGCTGTCAGAAGTCCTCACAGCACAAAACAAATAAGGAAGTGAGAGCAGCTGCTTGATAGTCCCTCAAGTTACAAAAGGTCTTATGTTACACACAATACTCTTTTTATTTAGCTAAATAATAATGCACACAGTTAACTTAGGATAAATTAGATCCAGCAGAGAAATCACTAGTAATAAAGACGAAAATTATCATCGTTGCTAAAATGTTCATATATGATGAAACATAAATTTTTATCTTTGTACAAATCATAAAAGTGGCATAAAAATACAGCGATTGTAGGCATAAGAAATACGTGCTGCAAACTGTTAACTGAGTCATGCGACAGTACCATATGTGGTTTTGGGTATTTACGAACTCTTGTTCTGAATCCAACTTTACAGGTAAATAAGGGTTAGTTCTAGAAATGCATCGCCTACCTGTAAATATGTGTTGTTTGTGTGTGTGTATGTGTGTGTGTGTGTGTCTGTAATCTAGCCAACAAATGTCGCGACCTCGCTGATACTTTTTTTAAAAATGGGGTTGGGGGAAAGGGAAAGGGGTGGGGGTGTTAGTTTAGTGCAGCTAGTGCTGGTCAGTGTGTGAACAGTCTTCTCAGAATTCTGGTCTCTTGTCTTATATTCGAAAGTCATTTTTCAAAATGTTTTTTTTTTTTTTAAACTTTATGGCAGTTTTGTTATTGTCTATCTCTTAAACTACAGGGTGTCTCATAAGTTTCCATAAGTAGAAAAAAAATATCATTTTTTTAAAACTTTGCTGAAGAACACGGGAAATCACTGCTGGAGTTATACTTGTAATAGCGTTCGTGGTATTTTAATTTTCCATACGTATGGAGACTTATGGGACACTGTACTGTCTTTAAATTAACCGACACTTGCATATACAGTGTAAGCAACAACAAACATGTGTACACAGTAATCGCATAGAAGTGAAATGCGTAAACATTTTCATAGAGGCTACTTGTTTTTAAAATGTCGTCATAACGTGACATATTCTGTATGATGGTTATGAAAATTGTCCGGAGGCTAGTGGGAATCAATTTGAGCACCTATGTACATCACATCCAACGGTTCTTTATTAATATCTTACCCCAGTTGACGTCACAGAACAGTCTAACATTTTAGAGGGTGGTAAGACTGGGTTTCCCGGCTTTCTGGCGCTTTTAACGACCCCAAAACATCTAGAACTGGCCCTAACCCCAACCGACCTACGTCCCACGAAAGAGTGCAGCCTAGGTCCTATGAATCCATGTAGCCTAGGTCCAACGACTGCATGAAGCCTATCTACCACCCCCTGAAATATTAGACTGTTCCGTGACCTGTGGATTTCCCCTGTTTGCGGTATTAATAAAGCACCCATTCAACTTGTACGCACCTCTTTGTGTCTGAATAATTTTAGTATTAGAATGTTTATACAGTTGGTAATTTTAAAAATTCTATGCAACACGTTGCTAACGTAATGGATTCAAAATCCGCAAATATTGTAGATGTAGATACATTTCCCTACAGAGCCATTCCCATGTATACATGTTTTGTGTATGTGGCTAACTCTGTTGACAACAAAAAAGTATGTCGATTATAAATTCTGTGCATATATAAATCTTAATCTACATTGTCTTACAAACACATATTACAGTAACAGAAATGGAAAGTTCACGAAGGATACACTGTATCAAGAATAATTGACAGGAATGCATGAAACATAGAAAACTAGGACAGGAAATTATTCATGGGCAACAGTTGAAATGTGTCACACCCGAATGCTGGAAAGTACAGTATGATATAGCTTCATAAAGTTTCCGGAATTTGTGTCTTTGTATGATCAGTCAGAATACACCATAGTGCAATTCATAATGAAATCACACCCTAATATCTTCTTCTCATCAAATGTCTGAAGCCTCCGTTGGAAAGTTCTTCTAGTTGTTCATCCACTTCTGGACTTAATACTTGTTCCAGAATGTTCGTGCATGTCCCTTTCACAAATCTGACTTATTTGTAAACAGAAGATTGGCCACTCGCCTCACAGACGCACCCCAACTTATTAGTCGACTTGTACGACATATGACGAAACCTACACTGGGAACGCCTTAATATAATTACTCCCTCACGCAACCGCTCTTTAATACGACTTCACCTTAAACCTAGACCACTGTTTCCACGGGTAAATGGGTTAACCGTTAAACCTGTTTAGTAAATCGACTGACTGATTGACTTTCTACCCCACCAGGACATCACACATGCGATAAACACCCAATGACACAAAGTGCTATCATGTGGATGAGGATCACTCGTGGAGAGGTCCCAGAAACCGCGTTCAGCCATTACACCATATTTATGGCCGGGCTATATTGCGACCCCTGGCATGAGCCAGAGTAGGGCTTCAAATAACGAAAAATTGAATCCTAATAAGGACGGCAGGATTATTAGTAAACCTAAGTTAAGCGCCCTTTATAACGTTAAGAGGCGTGTATAATGTTAGACTTATTTTTCATAGACTACACAACACTAGGTGGGGAATGTGGTCAAAATTAAGCTAGCCACTTTATTTCCCAGGGCAGTACCTCGTACCCGTTTTAGTCGGAGTCGACCTGGGAGACTAGGTTAGGTTTGAAAAAAAAATCTGACTTGATAAGGATTTGAACTCAAGACTTTCAGGCCGGCAAGCGGACGTCTAACCACTACTTTAGTGCAGCTCCCATTAAGTAAAAAGCAACAGACTCCTTTTTAGAACTTCTGGCATGTTATGCATATAAAGCTGAACCTATATTTTATAGACCAGGGCTTTTTAACTGACTACCCGCTAGCCAAACATATCCCAGTATGTGACCCGCAGACTATTGTCTGTTGTACTGTATTAATGATTTTTCTATGCTGAGATTGCAGCCTGTGGCCCGTGACGATTACCATTTGTACAGTTTTAGCCCCTGGGTAAACTTGTTATTGACCAGTGGCACTCGGTGGGTGATATGGTCAGAATCACGCCGGCCACCTTTACTTCTGGTACTCAAATGAGTACTTGGTACTCATTTAAGGCTCGCACTAAGTATACTTAACTGTAATTTTTATATCTTTTAGAAAAATTGTTTACTATTCTGAGAACTTGCTGAAGCTATCTCATTTATGTTTGAATAGTTAAAATGACCACAAGGAATATCCTCTTCATACACGGGAAACTGCCTGATCATTTCATCACATTAAACGCGTGATTAAATCCTACCTACACTGGAATATTTCAGCATGGAAAAACAGTAGCGACTACAAAGGATAGGCGGAAAGTATGGTTACATTTAAATTGTCATACAAAAGATATTCAAAAGAATATCATTACTGGAAAAATATGTCGATTGAATCAGCATTTCTTTTTGTGAGCAGTATAAACGTTTGTGACAGATATTAGTACAGTATCAAACACACATTTGTGGAAGTGTTTTCTTATTAGCTGTTACATCTACTTTTTATCTACTTTTTCCTTGGAAATACAATATTTGCTACAAAATGTACGAGTTCTTCATAAAATGCATTACAACAACTTTCAATACTCCTAATGATATTACTACACTACCAAATAAGTGATCGGATCTTTACATTATTTTAAACTTAACAATTTTCATCATCTTTATATAATGAATTATTATTAATATTATTATTATTTTTATTATTATTATTATTATTATTATTATTATTATTATGTTTAGCAAAATTTGCTACATAATCTACGAGTCCTATTTGTATGTAAAACAATTTAGCACTATCCTTAACATTTGAAATGTATACCGGCACAGTCTAGTGATTATGTTTACAATCTCAGGTGTATAAGTAAAGTCAGTATAGGACTATTGTCACGCAAGTAGAGCATCGGGTATGTGACGTTAGACTCATGCGGGTAACTTGGTTAACTTCACACCGTCCGCCTTTATTTCGCAGAACTTTACCTAGTGTCCATTTTATTCTGCGTCCACCTGAGTTAAGTTAAAGAACCGACATCACAGTACTCTCCGGCATTCCCATAAGCGCCCCATCCCCATCTTCAGCAGCCAGTGCAGAAGTCCAATACCAAGGGGTACCAGTAGCAGTTTGTTAATACATGCATCTTGCTTTTCCTCTGAACGTGGAGTATCGGCCTAAGAGCCAGTGTCCTTTTTAAAAAAAATCCAACTCGATGAGAATTCGAACTCGATACCTTCAAGAGGAATCCGAGTGTCTAGCCGCTTAACTACCGCGGTTCCCTCTCCAGTCTCTACTGCGTCACAATCTAGCAATTGTGTTTGCCATCTCAAATGTGTAACTATTCTAAGCATTTTTTTTTTAAAAACACACACAAGATAATAACTTCCATATGCACAGGAAAACACCTTTAAAAAAAATGTTTGGACATTAAATACACACCTCACTACAAAACATTGTTAAGTCCAACATCATTACTGCTGTCTTTTTTGGACCATCCATTACAACCTGAGACAGCTGTGAATACTCTTGTGTCTAACCATTCATGGTATGTCATTGTCTGTCTGTAATGTGTTTGTTACAGATAAAACAGTGCTTTTCAATCGTAACCCATTCTGTAAGACTAAGAAATTGGAAAGCAAAAAATCTGTGGTAATGCGAATAACGTCTATATTTAAAGACAATTTATTTGAGCATCGTCGGCTGGTAAATTAGTCCCAGGATTGGTGTTAGAGTGGGACTTCTAGTCATGGCACACACATGTTCTCAGTAAGTCTCGTCTTTCTTCTTGTTCTTCTTCTTGTTCCTCTTGTTCTCCTTCTCCTTCTTGTTGTTGTTGTTGTTGTTGTTCTTCTTCTTCTTCTTCTTCTTCTTCTTCTTCTTCTTCTTCTGCTGCTGCTGCTGCTGCTGCATAGGCTACTCAACCAACGGACGCCACATCGTGCCGTCTTTTGCTTTAGCACGCAGTTAACTCCCATGTCCTCATATTTTTAACGTTACTCTTTAGTTACCGGCTCTGCGTTTTTATTGTTGTTTGTTCTGGAGTCTACCTGTTTTTCTATGTGGTTTCCGGTGAAAATAGCTTCTAATTATATTGTTCTTATGTTTTCTCAGCGTGTGTCTTATCCATCGCCAGCGTCTTTCCTTTATCTCTGGACTCAGTTGGGTTTATTTAGTTGTCTACTAGAGTTCAAGATTCGAAATTTGTTTATACGAATCAGTCCTCTATTTTCTGCACAGGTACCAATGAATACGTGTAGTTTATTATCAATAATTGTTATAGTTGTCATCCAAGATTCAGATCCATATTGCAGTACTGATTTGACATTACAGCTAACTATTTTAAGTTTTATTCGTTTCAGCGCTGCATACATCTAACTCCCTATATTCTTTTTGCATTCGATATTGTTGCTTCTTGAAAATTGCTTTTCTTTCCTCCTAGATTTGGTCATTCATTACTTGCTTCAGTACAGTTTGGAAGCTATTTGAGAAGCCTGTGTTAATTTCACATATGATATGAAGATCGATACCAACGTTTCTAAGAGTCTTTTCCATTAAAAGAGAAACAAAAACTACTAAGAAAATATAAAATATATCCGACCCTCAAATATTACACCTGAACACACCTGAATACGCATAACCCGAATTTATAACGACAATATAAAAACATATCCTGTTGTATACTGTATGTATCTTTGGTTTATCGATTGCTCTGGCAACATTTAACATAATGTTTTCACCCGTAACATGATTGCGGCAAATCCACTTCTTTATTTTGGATATTTGTTTTCGTTGACTAATTGTGACTGTCCAAGCTCAAATTATATTATGCTCAAATTTCTTAGTTTTACCCCTGTAGAGCTGACCTCCTAATCTCTTATCCAAGATATCTAAGCAAATAACTGTTGCATTGATATCACTAAATAAAATTAGAAGATCGATTGAAAAGCACTGGCTTAAAATCTGGTCAGTATTACATATATGGCAAAGTTTTGTGAACATAAATAATTTTTTATGGAAACACAACAAAATGAAATGTTAGAATTCACTCTCAAAACTAGTTCCGTGCTGGTTCACAAGCGTGTAACGTTGAACAACAGGAACCAGCGTGTCATAGCATTACAAATATCAAATCCAACTGAAAACATTCAGCAAAATACAGAAACAAAACAGAATTATCATTCCAACAAGTGGTTATATCATCTAAAAGGGAAAAACACTGGCAGTAAAAATTCAGTAAAAAATATAAACAAACATAATAGATTGGTCCATTTTCGTATTTTTCGTGATTAGGAGATGAGATGAGATGCTGAAGAAAAAAAGAAAACAGAATGAGATGTTCGGAATTTCGTTTCGTATTTTGATAAGGCTCCACGTCTTTAAAGCCAAAAGTGTCAAGTAACAAAAATGGTACATGAAATGGCGCTTTGTTTTGTACAAATGTATGATAGAATGAATGAATGAATGAATGAATGAGTCAGTCAAGAATTGACGTCACACCACTCGGGACATTGCCATAAGTGCTCCATTCCCTTCTTAAGTAACCAACAACGAGTTATCATACTAATGGTGCCAGTTACAACACGATTAACAGTTGCCTGTTTTTTCCTTGCGGGTAAAAAAAAATCGCCTAGACCAGTTTTTCCCAAACTTTTCTTAGTCGCGGCGTCTTTTTTTCAATAAACAAATTTTCACGGCGCCCTAACCTAAGTAAAAGTATGACTATTCGTGTCTTGGTTAAATTAATTGTGAAGCTTTTACAATATTTCGCGGCGACCCTGTGAAGAGGTCGCGGCTCGCCGGGGCGCCACGGCGCAAAGTTTGGGAATCACTGGCCTAGACCCGTCTGTTCACTCCCAGCTGTGTCACGAATGCTCTGTCTGGTGTGCTGCATTGTTTACTTGATCCCAGCGCACCTTCACCACGCCTGCTTTATCATAATGTAGCTTTCTGCACAGTGGGGCGGAAGCAGCTAACCTTGCTGTTATGCATACCCGAATTTTCTGGGAAAAACAGCAACGATAAATTTCTTTTCCGAGTCTTATCAAGCCCTGCAAGCCACACTAAGCGCAAGACAGCGGTTTCCATTTTCTGAATCATGCTGTGTGAGTCATGTATATTGATCAAATGTAATCCAAGCATTTCAAGAACATTAATTAATGTAAATAATAATAGAAACTGAACACACTCAACAACACTGTAAATATTCACGCAGCAGCTGAATATGGTAAAGATTGAAATGATAGGCGTAATGTAACAATTCAATATAATACAATGTAGGGGTGATAAAGGGACTTTCTTAGGGCATCAAAATATGCTGAGAATCTACCAATGTTTTAAATATATTGACATAATATGGTATAAATTAGGGTAAGACTGTAGTCTTGTGTTGTTAGTTTGATGTTTTACATTGAGGAACAAAGAAATATTAACAATGTTAGCATTAGCAGTGGTAAATGTAAAAGACGTCTGTGCAGCAATAGCAATAGTACTAGTAGCAGCAACAGCAGAGGCCGACGCATCAGCAGTAGTATATATTACAATATTTGTAATAATTGTAGAATCTTTAGTAGAATTAGTTGTAGCTGTGTTAATAATAGTAGTAAAGTAATATTGCTATGGCCATGCACTCAGAATGGATAAGGCCAGACTCCACCACCAAGCCCCAAAATGGACACCAGAAGGTAAAAGAAAACGAGGTAGATCAAGAGAGATCCTGCAAATATACATCGTCAGGGAAGGCTCAGCAATAAACCTAATGAACATCCAAGACCTTAAACTGATGACAACGAACCGCCAGACATGGAGAGCTATGACCTCTGCCCTACGCGCCGTCTTACTCTCAGGAGGAAAGTCTGGCGAATTAACTAATATTGCTATTTGTAATCGTAGTAGTAATAGTAGTAGTAGTATTAATGTAGTAGTAATAGTAGTAGTAATAGTAGTAGTAATAGTAGTAGTAATAGTAGTAGTAATAGTAATAGTAGTAGTCATAGTAGTAGTAATAGTAATAGTAGTACTATTAGTAGTAATAGTAATAGAAGTAATAGTAGTAGTAATAGTAGTAGTAATAGTAGTAGTAATAGTAATAGTAGTACTAATAGTAGTAGTAGTAATAGCAGTAGTAATAGCTGGTCGCTAATGTGTTGCTGTGACTCGCAAGAAAAAGAGAGAAAAAAAAAAAGAATAATCACACATCGACCTGACTGACTGTCCAAACACACAAATAAGTGGCAAGACTGTTAACCCCGTATCGAGAACTATAGTTCGTTCAACAATTCATAAAAACATGCAAGACATTTTCTCGAAAACTGCCTGTTTTATCGCAAAGATTTTTTGCAGGCAGCGTTAGAATATCCATGAAGATAAGGAATTTTTTTTTTTTTTTCACTAAAAATCCCATTAATCATGAACAGGTCTATACAGATCTAGGTTGGCATTAGTTTAGGACACGCTTTATTGACAGATGAAAGGCACAATATATTTATCAGTAGTAGCAGCAGCAACTAGTAGAATCAATAACATATTATTATTGTTACCATTGCGGCAGCGATAGCATAATGTAGTAATTGTTGTATTAGTAGTCAGCTAGCAGAATCCCAGCTCAGTATTACTAATTATTAGTGCAGTAGCAAAACATGTAGTAGCAGTTGTTGTAACAATAACAGCGGCAACACTCGCGGCAGCCATAAACAAAAACATTAAAGAAACAATAGATAAGGCAATATATTACTTATGATTTGAAATATTAAAACCGATGATTGATTGAGTATGTAACATTTTCAAGATTGTTGAGTAATCAAACATGAACAAACATTATTATATGAAAACAAAACCTTAGCAAGTAACAAAATCAACAGGGAGAATGCAAGCCAACCTGGGACAGATTACATGTACAAATATATGATTGAAAAAGAATAAAGAAACAGACAATAACTTGCATAATTTATTGCCTGTAAATAGCAGGCATTGAAATTGGAAACTCCCCATGTCGGTTCTGACCGAGACCGCATTGTGGGGAAACCAAGAATAGACCCTCTGCGTCCCCAACAAGCATGTCCTAGGAGTCTACTAATTGGGTGCATTTTTCGAAGTCAGAGAACATCGGTCTGAGAGGCAAGGAAAAAAGAGTCTGTATAGAAATACAAAAAAGCCGGTGAACACGAAGTGGAAGGAGGAGGAAAAGAAGAAGAAGAAGAAGAAGGAGAAGAAAAAGAAGAAGAAGAAGAAAAAGAAGAAGAAGAAGAAGAAAAAGAAGAAGAAGAAGAAGAAGAAGAAGAAGAAGAAGAAGAAGAAGAAGAAGAAGAAGAAGAAGAAGAAGAAGAAGAAGAAGAAGAAGAAGAAGAAGAAGAAGAAGAAGAAGAAGAAGAAGAAGAAGAAGAAGAAGAAGAAGAAGAAGAAGAAGAAGAGGAAAAAGAAGAAGAAGAAGATGAAGAAGAAGAAGAAGAAGAAGAAGAAGAAGAAGAAGAAGAAGAAGAAGAAGAAGAAGAAGAAGAAGAAGAAGAAGAAGAAGAAGAAGAAGAAGAAGAAGAAGAAGAAGAAGAAGAAGAAGAAGAAGAAGAAGAAGAAGAAGAAGAAGAAGAAGAAGAAGAAGAAGAAGAAGAAGAAGAAGAAGAAGAAGAAGAAGAAGAAGAAGAAGAAGAAGAAGAAATGGGAAACAAATAGACTGAAGACACCAGGACATTCAAGGAAGACTCACAGACAAACGCTGCTGAAAGGGGTCAGCGGCGTTAGACATAATTCAAGCTGTGATATCGAAAAGATTGCACATAATGAAACGAAAGGGGGTACTAGGCAAGAAGCCCCGTGTGACTATAACGACACAAAATGAGCACCTAAACGTTAGGCGATAAACTGTACAATATAATATTTGTTCCGTCATTATTTAAATTCACAACAGGAAAACCTTTTTTGAAACCAGGGTGTCCCATAGGTTTCCATACATAGAAAAACATATTTAGTGCATGTCCTTTGCAGTTGAAGAACACGTGTAAGAACCGCTTAAATTATGCTTATAACTGCATCGGTGATATGTTTATTTGGTTAGGTTCACGTTAATCTCCCCAAACAAAGTAGGTCATTTTTCATTCACAAGTTTGTTTGCCTGGTCGACATTTCTTAAGGTTATGGGTGTGTCCCGCTCTGTTGTTTGCTTTCTGTGTTGTCTTGCATTTACGTTTTTATTCCGAGAAAGAGAATGCCTGTGAATGGGTTGCCAGTTTCTCCATGTTGTTGGAGTGTTAAAAGCGCTGGCGTGCTGAAATATACAACACGCCATATCTACTGCATTGCGGAACTACCCCGTTACCTTGTGCCAAGGTGACAGGTTCAGGAACTACCAATCAGAAGTGAGCTAGTGTGTAAATGAGCGGGCGTGGAGAGACAAAAGTTACTTCAACCGTTTTTTATTTCTACTTATGGAAACCTATAATTCTTTATCGCAGGCATAGTTTATTAATATTCGACCATTAGTCACAGTACACACAAATCATCAATGTAAATTTGAAAATGTTAAGTCACACACGGTATAAAAATAGATCATGCACATTTCAACTCAGAAGTACTAGTTGATGGAGAAACTTTAAAACTATTGCATTAGAAATATCAGCTTTTGTAGATATAGAGAAGGAACTAGTGGTCAAGAAACACAGACCATGATATAAAATACAAAATTAGTATCGCTATACCGCGTTAGCGCAGTCGATATGAGACTCGCTTTCAAATCCAGCTGCGACTCGCTGCAGCCCACGGCCGGTGTTCGAAACCGGATTGTTCCCGAGGTTCATCCAGCCTCTAGGAAATGGGTACCAGAGTTAACACTCTGGGGTAAATGGAGAAACGTCGCTGTATCTACAGAGTTGCGTGCGGACGGCGACACAGGCGGACAGTTTCTTATCAGCTGTCCGTACGGGTGACAGAGCACTTATGGTGCATAACCGTGTTGAGGGAAGCTGGCTCACATCTCCCGACTTTACCTTTACCTTTTAGACTGCTTAGTTTGTCCAGTAATCTCTACTTGTTTCCTCTGTTCATTTGAGTGATGGCTAATGTCGGACCTCTGTCACCGTTTGCCCACGAAAATCATTCATGTCAGCAGCCTAGACTTAAGTCTTGCTGTTTACTGTTAGCTGAGGTTAATTGCAAGTTCCAAGTTGATCAATAGGTGTTCTCACTGATCACCAACCACTCTTATCACAGAAGAGATGTCTCGCGCTTCATCGTGAAAACCTACACATTTCAACTGGTCCAAGCTTTTTATAGACCAATCAGCACTTGGTGGGTAATGTGGTCAGCATCACGCCGGCCGCCTTTCCTTTCCATGACTGCACCTGGTACCCACTCAAGGCGGGGTCGATTGGGAGTCAAGGTCATTTGGGGGGGGGGGGGGGGGTATCTACGTACACACATTCTTGATTGTTCTATAATGTGCAAACAAAATTTACTTTAAAGAACAATCGATGGGTCTTGCTTTTCTGAGCTGCTTTCTGGAAGAGTGTTAATAACTAAAGCGAGTTCTCCTATCAACCAGTTCCTAATTCATCATCATCATTATGGTTGGTGAGGATACTGATGTCAGTCCACACGTTGCGAAAGTATGCCTCAATCTGTATTCTGACACCTTTCCCTGCCATAACCAATACTGTCAACAATCTCTTTTTGTTGTCGTCCCCTGCTTCTGTCGCCATGAAAAGTACAAAGTCAGTAAAGGACCCCTTTCCACGCCTTTAGGCGTATAGGGCATATAGGGCATATAGGGCTAGACCTATATTTTTATAGACCAATCGGCACAAGATGGGTGATGTGGTCAGCATCACGCCAGCCTCATTTACTTCCCAGGACTGCACCCGGTACTCACTCAAAGCAGTTCTGACGCCATAAACCTATCTTACTGTTACATGCTCTAGTTGTACAAAATGTCATTACGGTAAATACGTTGAATATACATATACCTTCAAATATGTCCACCCCCCCCCCCCCCATCCCGTGCATCTCGGGACCCCGTTGTTTTTGTTTTTAATGGGGGTGGGGTGGAATAGACCCATAGTCCCTAATAAACATGTCGTAAGAAAAGACTAATTGCGGATTTGCTCAAATCTGATGTGTTGGGCCGAAAGGCGCAGACATTGCAACCTGACTGTAAACCACAGTACAGCATACCAGGCTCTTTTAGGGGCGAACGCAGAAGAAGAATGTGCATGCTTATTCTTCCAAGCAGTTGGGCCTAAGGCAAACGTCAGACAAAACCCATCAGAAGTTACGCATCCTAATTAGTGACTGTTCTAAACAAGAAAACTGACAATTCCTGTCTTTATATACCACTTTTTGCGGTGTAAACAGGGGCAGATTTAGGGCCGCATGGCTAGTGCTGTCGCCACGACAGGATTTTATTTTGCCTCTGACAGAAATAATCCCCAGCCTTACCGAGGATTCGAACCTGGGTCTCCCGCATGAGAGGCCAGGGTTCTAACCGTTCGGCCAGCCGCTCCTCAGTGCCTGTTCAGATGCACTTGTTGACAGAGCATGTCTGGTTAACACAAAATGTGTGTACAATGAAATCAGATTTTATGCCTGCCATATAGTCTTAAATAATAATGATAAAATAAAAATGATAATATTACAAGCAGCAAAATATTTACACGATAGCAATAAATTAAATTCTTTTATACAAAGAAATAACCAAAATAGGACTCTGTTGATCTAAACCAGGGGTTCTCAACCTGCTAGTCGCGACCTTTTTGTGTGTGGTCAACCGACCCTTTGTTTGTGTGTGTGTGGTCAACCGACCCTTTTACATGGGTCACCTGAGACCCTATGAAAACACATCTATCTTTCTACTTCTTTCTATGAGTGCCGTTCACAATACTTTCTGTTACTTGATTAATTGAAGTTATGAAGAAAGATAATTGGCGGTCACCACAACAAGAGCGAACTTTATTAAAGGGTCGAGGCATTAGGAAGGTTAAAAACCACTGATCTAAACTGAGGAACACAAATTAACAAAGAGAACACAGGAACAACAGCCACTGTTTCATTACATGGATGGCTCACAAAATATTCAAAAACAATTCATTAAAATTGAATTATATACACAGTTGGCACCAAAAACCCAATGAATAAATACGTGTACGCAAAAGAAGAAAACAGGAAGCAATGAACTAAGATTAAATTATATCATTACTTCTGTATCTTCTGTTTTGATACTTACTGTTTTTTTTTTTTTTTTTTTTTTCGTTTATTTTAAAAGCATGATTTACTTCTCAGATAAACTCGTTGTAACTAATAGTTAGGATATATAGTGTTAATTTTTAGCGATCAGGATTCAGTTGTAACGTCACTATTATACTAGACACAAGCCAAGACGGTAGTCCCTAATTATTTTTTCATGCAACTTCTGTCTAATGTAGATTGTCCCTAATGAGGGTGATCCCCGATGCAGCTTTTCCCTCAGTGCAGTTGCCTTCCAAAACAACTACCCCTACTGCAAATCCTGTTTAATGCATCTCCATTCTATTGCAACTCCTCTCTAATGCAGCTTCCGTCTAATCCAACTCCTGTGTAATGTATCTTCTGTTTAATGCAACTCCTCTCTAATGCATCTCCTCTCTAAAGCTCTAATACAACTCCTGTCTAATGCAATTCTCCCTAATACAACTCCTGTCTAATGCAACTGCTATTTAATGCAGATCATGTCTAATGTAACTTCTGTCTAATGCAACTCCTACCTAATACATCTCCTCTCTAATGCAACTTCTCTCTAATGCAACTCCTGTCTAATGCTTCTGTCTAATGCAACTCCTATATAATGCAACTCCTTTCTAATGCAACTCCTCTCTAATGCAACTCCTCTCTAATGAAACTCCTGTCTAATGCAACTCCTCTCTAATGCAACTCATGTATAATGCAACCCCTCTCTATTGCAACTCTTCTCTAATGCAGCTTCTGTCTAATCTAACTCCTGTGTGATGTATCTTCTCTCTTTTGCAACACCTGTCTAATGTATCTCCTCTCTAGTGCAATTCCCGTTTAATGCAACTCCTCTCTAATGCATCTCCTCTCTAAAGCTCCAATCTAATGCAACCCCTGTCTAATGCTCCTCTCTAATGCAGCTCCTGACTAATGTATCGACTGTGGTTACTCTAATACATCCACCCATTCCCTAATGCAACTATACCCTAATAATAATACTTCGTAATAAAATTAATTGTCTAATGCAGCTACTCCCTAATGCAACTGCTCACTTTTAAAACTACTCCCAAATACAACTGCTCCCTGCTGCAACTATTCCCTAATGCAACTAATTTATAATGCCCCTGCTACCTAACACAACTGCATCCTAATGCAGTGATTCCCTAACTGTAACTATTTCGTTATTCAACTTTTCCCTAAAGCAGCTACGCCTTATACAACTTTTCCCTAAAGCAGCTACGCCTTATACAACTTTTCCCTAAAGCAGCTACACCTTATACAACTTTTCCCTAAAGCAGCTACACTTTATACAACTTTTCCCCAAAGCAGCTACGCCTTATACAACTTTTTCCTGAAGCAGCTACGCCTTATACAACTTTTCCCTAAAGCAGCTACGCCTTATACAACTTTTCCCTAAAGCAGCTACGCCTTATACAACTTTTCCCTAAAGCATCTACGCCTTATACAACTTTTCCCTGAAGCAGCTACGCCTTATACAACTTTTCCCTAAAGCAGCTACGCCTTATACAACTTTTCCCTAAAGCAGCTACGCCTTATACAACTTTTCCCTAAAGTATCTACACCTTATACAACTTTTCCCTGAAGCAGCTACGCCTTATACAACTTTTCCCTAAAGCAGTTACGCCTTATACAACTTTTCCCTGAAGCAACTCTCCCTGTTACAGCTACTCCTTTAGAGGGATTGGATAGTAATCTTAACATTCCTGACCATGATTGTATCTATATGCAACTGTTACTTTATGGGCTAGCCATGTCTGCTTTGCAAATATCATAACTGAAGCAGTTACCTGGGTTGTAAAGATCACACTAACGTATCTGTATCCAAACTACAAACTTCCTAAAACGTACACTGAACATACATATAATTTATAAAAACAAGACATTGGCTGCCAAAGACAAAATAAATTAAATCACACAAAGATCAAAGGACGGGGTGCAAAGAAGATGCACTAATAAATTATTTTATAAATAAGTTATGTACATAAATATCTAAATTTATTGAGTAGATATAAATAAATCAGAATTATTGAGGGAGTTAAAATAGTTTTAAATACTGATAGGTCTAATTCTGAAATGGACGGCAGTTAATTAAATACATCAATGAAGAAGGAAATATAAATTAAGTAGAATACGTACAAAGTAGAAATGTTCAAAACATTGTTGTGATTATGATTAAAAACCGTACTGTGAATAATTAGACAGTCTTATTAACATATCTCTTCATTGATCTTGACTGGAATTTTCTTGTGTTGATTTCCCATACATGCGATCAGTGGCAAAAACAGTATTATAAATATTTATACACAGAGGCACCATAAGATTTCAAAAAATAAAGGTTACTCTTTCACAACGTGAAATATAACCATTTGTTAAAAAGGATAATATCAAATGCAATTGTTTATATATTATAAACAGAAAATTCTCTCTTCTTAAAAATACAAACATGGTCCACGTAAAATGTTTGGTTAGAGTAAAGGCACATTGTTTGGTTGTAATTCTTATTCTTCTGGTAACATATATTGTTGAGTATTGACAAAGCCCCTGAATACCGTATTTCCTATGCGTCAAGGGCGGGAAAAGTGTCTTTCAAATTTGTGCACACACTGTAAGACGATTTTGGTAAATTTGGGGGAAAATACATTTTTTTACCACTTTAAGTGGCCTTTACCATATTATTTAACAATATTAGTGATTAATTAAACAGCACCAGACTTTGCTATCATGTGTTTAAGTCTTTCGGTATGGGAACACGGAGATGTTTCTGTGCAACTTTGCGTCAGAAAATACTGAGCGTGAACTCCAACGTTGTAGACTGTGCTGCCTTTAAACGGCATTTGGCCTGTGCATACCTGTGTGGCACATTGAGAGATTTGGACTGCGCGATAGCTTTCGTCAAGGCTACTTACTGGTCTGTTGGTTTAAGGTTTTCAGACAGAAGGATCGAAGGTTAAGATGAAGATTAAACAACGAGGAATATTAACGCTCTTCTGTCATGAATGTATGTAAAAACCGAACATTTAAAGTCACACAGGGGCTTTGTATATGCATTTAACTATAAACAAGATAATTGTGGCAATTGTGGTCGTCGTCATACTGGCATTTGTTGGGTAATACTTAATATGCATTTGGCAGAAAATCATGTAAACACTTAACAACATTACAGCAAACACATGGTTTTAAAAAAAACGCATGTAAAACAGCAGCATTAACATGACCAAAATGTGACAGGACGTGTCTAGGGACGGAAAGCACTTTTCATACAAGAGTAACTTGGATCAGCGAAACAGTGGTTGCATAATACTGAACGCATAAATAGATAACAGAAGTAGTTAACTGCGTGAAATGAATAAAAAAGAAGTTAATTGCTTGTTTGACATTCTTGAAAGGGCAACAACAATGCTAGCGAAATAGGAAAAAAGAACATTAACAACGTGGCCATTTTGTTCATCAATAACTTAAAAACACAGGTACATGCAATTTTAAATCACCAAGCATGCGGAAGAGAGCATGATTTATTGCTGTCTCAGCTTAACGATTCCCTCATTGGCCATTTCTACAGGAGCAGTTGATCATTGGCGAAATCTCTGACCTCGCATGCACGAGGATTCCTCGTGCTTATAGAGATAGCTTTTGAGAGCAAAGGCCTTCCCACAGCGACCACAGACGTACGGCTTCTCGGTGGAGTGCGTCTGGATGTGTGCTCGCAGGTTGGACTTGTCAGCGAAGGACTTTCCACACTGTGGACAGCCGAACGGTTTTTCTCCCGTGTGAGTTCGGATGTGGCCCTGGAGTAGCCATGGTCGGCTGAATTTCTTGCCGCAGTGCGGACATTCACATCCTTGGTTGTGGGTGCGGACGTGCATACTGTACGCTGGCATAGACACGTACACTTTGTCGCAGTGGGGACATTTCCTGGCTTTCTTGTCGCAGACGCTTCTGTGCGTCTGACGATGGCGTGCCAAGTTGCTGGAAGTGCTGTATCGTTTTGCGCAATCTACGCATGCGTACGGGTCAACTCCGGGTTTCCGGTTGGCGGAGAAAAGAAGTTCGCTAAGGGCTGACTGCTCTCTCAAACTTGCCGGGCTAAGAGGTTGACCAGGGGAGGACGGGTACATTGATGCTGACGCGTCTTCAGCTTGCTCGTCCTGAAAGTGATCGGATGAATGGCTCCCATTAAAGGAATTGGACATCTGGTTTGGTGACAAACTGATACGAGGTGAATGAGTATCAGGTGTTTGCTGCCGTTTGTCGTTGATTACGCTGCCTCTGGAAGCTTCTATTAAAGATGCACAGGGGTTATATGTAGATGCAGAATTGAGGATGAAAACGCTGCTGTTACGGTTTGAATTTGGAGCGTTGTTATGTGTGTGGAATATTTCATAAGAAGGAATGCGTTGATCTTTGCCGACTTCACTTCTTGTGTTAACATTCTCGTTTATCTTCATGAAAGTCTCGGCTTGAGCATTTGTATCTTGCGAAAAGAGTAAACTTTGTTGATAGGGTGTATTTGGAGAGGTTGTTGCTGCTGTGGACACTTGCCTCTCGTCGTCATCAGACTTTGGTTTGTTGTGCTGTGACACCGCTAACAGGTACTTGAGCTTAGGGTGGTAGGTGGTTGGTGACTTGCTTACCCCTGCGTTGTCTTGAGGCTGTTCAAACTTGGCCTTGGCAATATCTAAAGCCGATTTTTGCTTCTGATCACTGCGACTTTGTGCCAGGGAGGCTGGAGAAGAACAGAGAGTCGAGTCTTGGTTTTCATACTTTACCGAGGGACTGCAGCTGTCGTGTGTCGAAGACGTGTACACAGGAGAATTCAACATCTCTTTCCCTTGGACGCTCCAGTTTCGATCTCCAGCTAGCTGTGCTGATCTACCAGAAATCTTGAGCGGCTGGGTGAGAACGATGTTTCCATTGCTGTCCATTTTGGGAGAAAGAATGAATTCATACTTCTTGGTTGTGGCTGGGCTAACCATGGTTTTCTTTGTTGCCTGGTTCATTGCCGCTGATAGTTTCATGACTTTGATCTTCTGACCATCCTCATAGATTGTAGTTTCTCCACCAACGAGACTGTGCAGATTCTCCTGTGTGTGGTCGTCGTGATGTTCCTTTCTGCGAGAAGACAGCTGAGAGTAATCAATTGGCTGGTCTTCTGTCGACTCCGACAAACTATAGCTTCTGTTATTGTGTTCTACATTCATGACTTCATCAAATGAAATTCTCCGCTGGGTTTGATTCACCTTAGATCCAAAAGCATTGTAAATCTGAAAGTCATAAACAGGCGTGGTTTGGGAAAAAGCAAGACTTCCAGTTTGTCCGTTTCCATCTTGGATTCTGTTCATTCCAACCGCCAGTTCACCCTTAGCTGAATACTGTGCGAACTCATTTAATCCATTTCTGCCGTCAGAAACTGCGAAATTGTATCGTTCCGAGTCTGAACCTTTCATATTCAGCTCATTGTCTTGATAGAGATGAATGCGCATATTAGGGTTTTCAATAACTTCCGTATTTCCCGCACAGTCTGTATACTTCTCAGATTTCTTAATTCCTCCCACGTCTGAGTCAGCTCTGCTTGTCTCGAAACCCTCTTTCCTCGGCCGCTGCCCTGGACTTGCGATTTTCCTGTCAATGTTCACATCGAATACGTCTCGGTTTGTTTGCCTCTGCGGACTTTGCGTCATGAGCTCCAACAGCAGAGAGAAGCCCGATGGACAGCCGAGCGTATACTCCAGTTCTGGTGAAAGTTCGTGGCGAGCAT
Organism: Candidula unifasciata; assembly: GCA_905116865.2. Classification (NCBI taxonomy): domain Eukaryota; kingdom Metazoa; phylum Mollusca; class Gastropoda; order Stylommatophora; family Geomitridae; genus Candidula; species Candidula unifasciata. Next base: position 52,682 of record CAJHNH020001702.1, read on the forward strand.
CGGTCTGGGTTGAACACCCACTGTCACTCTCACCGTCCGACACACTGACTGATTTCTCCAGTCCTCGACCAGGGAAATCCGCTGTCTTTCTAAATTCTGGTGAATCTGAAAACAGGAAGAGGATTAAAAAAAAAGTTCAAGTTTTCGTTTTAAAATCAAAACACAGCTGAAATGCATTATTCGTATGCAAACTATAACCGTGTTTTTACAACATTGGCATGTTTAATGAAGGGGTGTTATATTGTTGTTGTAGTTGTTGTTACCATTATTATTGCCAACATAAACTTTTGATTTTCCTCTTGTCAGTAGTGTAGCTTTCATATTATAAACGTGTTATATCTCATTAGCTGCTGCTTCTTCTTGTCGTCTTCTTCTTCTTATTATTATAATTATTATTAATATTATTCTGCTTATTATTATTATTAATGATCATCATCATCAGCATCAATATCATCATCTTTTTATCTTCGTTTCCGACTCCTTCCCTTCTCTCCTGTTTCTTTTCAATAGATGTAGATAAAGTCGCGGTCTAGCACTATAAATATATATTATCGACATAGGCCTCAACAGCTCAAACTGTCTGTCCAGACTATGTCTACCGTTAGGTACACAATATATATATATATATATATATATATATATATATATATATATATATATATATATATATATATATATATATATATATATATATATATATATATATACATATATATAGTAACAGGTGAAGGGTCCTTTTCACGCTTTTAGGCGTATTTGGCATATAGAGATAAACCTGTATTTTATAGACCAGTCGGCACTTGGTAGGTGATGTGGTCAACATCAAGCTGGACGCCTTTACTTCCAAGGACTGCACCTGGTACCAACTCAAGTCTGGGTCAACATGGGAGCCAATGTCATTTTTGAAAAAGTCCTGCTCTGTCAGGACTCGAACCTATGACCTACTGATCCACAGGCTAGCATCTAGCCGCTACACAACAGTGACTTTCAATATATATATATATATATATATATATATATATATATATATATATATATATATATATATATATATATTCATATATTAACTATAGAAACATACGTTTGTATGTGTGCATGTGGTGCGTATGGACAATTTCTCTAATGTTCACCTGTATCCCCTTGTGTTCAATAGCTCGCTTCTAGCTCTCTCCAAACCCTTAGAACTTGGATCAAAGAATGTAAACAATCTGCAGTATGTTTTCCAGGACTTCTATTTATTATTCTTTATACCTCCTCACTCCCCACTTTGTTCCTTTTTTTATTTTTATACCTTTGCTCATAAGGTCAAGGTGACTCGAATAACCTGCACGCGCCAAGTGTTAAACTGGTAGCGCAGCCCCGGCTCGGTTTCAGCAAAGCAAGGTGTTGCCGAAAAGGCGAGTGCTTGAATGTTGTTTTTATACCTGGGCGGGGTGCTGTTATAGAAGGGACTTCTGCTTTGATTATCGCACCTTGTTATTCATCCGCGCCGATCACCCCAAACCGATATGATGCCCCCGGTCCCTGACCTACGAGCTGCGCACTCCTCGTACTCACCAGCTGTCACGCAGACGATCTGGCGCGGAGGTTCCCAAATTCAAATAGCATGTCCCCCACTTTTTGAATAATAATAATAATAATATTAATAATAATAATAATAGTAATGCTAATTTTTAAAAATGCGTAAATTTCCCTCAAGTCAATCTTCCTGAACTCTTTCGTAGGGTGACCGTCATATCTTGAGCTGAAAAAGGACATTCCACTCTATATGGTGCTGAAAATCAGACATCATAAGCAAGTAAGTTTACCACGACTCCAATTTTTATAGGTCACCAGGCTGAAAGGGTTAATTACTCACTCAACAATATAATTAAAACCCCCGAGAATTATCACCAAGAAATAAACGAAACAATATGCTCTTTAACCGCACTGGAAATAGAATGCTACAGTGAAACTTGCAATCAACACGACTGAGGCTTTCTTCTTCTTCTGCCTTTCTATCCCCCAATGGAGCATAGGCCCTCAACCAACTCACGCCAAGTCGTTCTATCCTTCGCCATTGCATGGAGCTCTCCCCATGTCCTCCCCATCTTTCTAACTTCATTCTCTAGCTCACTTCTCCATGTGTTTTTTGGCCTTTCTTTTTTCCTGTGCCCCTGAGGGTTCTAATGCAAAGACATTCTGCTCTCCTGTTTTCTCAGTGTGTGTCCTATCCAACGCCAGCGTCTTTTCCTCACCTCTTGGTCCACTGGAGCCTGTTTAGTTCTCTCCTAAAGTTCTACATTAGTTCTTCTATCATACCATATAATTCCCTCTATTATGCGCAGACACCAGTTAATGAATGTCTGTAATTTATTTGTAATTATCTTAGTTGTTCTCCATGTTTCCGCCCCACACACAAATTTGACATTAGAATTAAAAGTTTTTAGTTTAGCATTTCTTTTAATTTCTTTTGACCTCCACAAATTCCCTAGTGCCATGAAAGCCCCTCTTGCCTTTTGTATTCTTATTTTAATATATCTATCAGTTCCTCCATCTTTATCTACATTACTGCCCAAACAGGTGTACGACTCCACGTCTTGGAGTGGGGTGCCATTAAGAGAAACCACATTACTATTAGCCTGGTTTATTCTCATTATCTTTGACTTTCCTTTATGGATTTTCAGACCAAGCTGCGGTGATCTCGCATCAAGTATATTTAATTTATCTTGCATCTGATTCCGTGAATGGGACAGAAGAGCAATATTATCAGCGAAGTCCAGATCATCAAGCTGTTTTGTAGGGGTCCACTGAATTCCATTCTTGGTGTTAGCAGTTACTGTTTTCATAATCCAGTCTACAGCTTGTAAAAATAGAGGCGACAAAAGACATCCCCGTCGCACACCTGTTTTTATTTCAAATGTATCTGTTAGCTTTCCCTCATGGAGAACTCGACATTTCATGTCTTTATATGTTGCCTTTACTGTTAATAATTTTCTGTGGGATTCCATAGTGCCCCATCAATTTCCAGAGAGATTCCCTATCAATGCTGTCAAATGCTTTTTCATAGTCTTTAAATTCAATGTAAAGTGGTGAGTTCAGTTCAAAGATTTGCTCTATTATAATACGTAATGTGGCTATCTGGTCAGTACAGGATCTGTTTGACCGAAAACCTGCCTGCTCATCTCTTAGCTTTTTATCAATAGCATCTTTTGATCTTTCCAAAATAATTCTTCTTAATATTTTTCCAGGAACTGATAGCAACATAATTCCTCTATAGTTTTCACACTCATGTAGATCACCTTTTTTGGGCAGTTTCACAAGATATCCTTCTCTCCAGTCTGCTATTATTTCTTCGGTCTCCCAGAATTTACTGAATAATCTATGCAGCAATTTTGTTGATGTGTTTATGTTGGCCCTGATGGCTTCAGCTGGGATACCATCTGGGCCTGCTGCCTTTCCTTCCTTTAGAAGATTGATAGCTTTTTTAATTTCCTCTTTGGATGGTATCTCACAGTTGATATCCAGTTCCATTTCTAAAGGCTGGATATGTGGATATCCACCATCTGTCCATTTGATCTTTAGTGTTAGTAAGTACTTTTCCTTGACCATTTTTGATTGATCCAGTTGGCTGACTATTTTTATCTACCAATCTTCTTGTGTTACTGTAAAGTTCTCTGAGGTTTCCTTTTGCTGCTGCTGTCTCCGCTTCTTGTGCTGGATCATTTAGATATTTCACTTTATCTGCCCTTAAATGCCTCCTAACTTCCTTGTTGGCTTCTGTGTATTTCTCCTGAGCTCTAGCTTTATTTTATTTTTATTTTTTTGCAAGTTTATATAATTTTATTCATTTGCAAAAACGTGGCAGATAATACACACCTAAACACCGTGCGACCATTATACATGTTCTGTGTGTAACTTTGTTCTGTGATTAACGCACTGTATACCAGCTGTACTTCAGGAATTAAGTCAAGGTATTTTGTTGGTATGACATCACGCCTCATGCACCATACTTCCTGGATACCAGACTTGGTACCAAGTGACTTCTTCTATTTTTCTAAAAAGAAGAATCCGCTTTGTGGATGTCATTTTTTAATGAACTAGACTGGCACAAAGTGACTTTTTTCAGTTTCCAAACATAAGGCACTCTGCAGATGTTATTTTTGACTACTAGACTTAATTATATGATGAAGAAATTGAAAATGTCACAAACTTTGAATATCTAGGCTCTAAAATAAACAACAATGGAGACTGTTCGACAGAAATTAAAAAGAGGATGGCCATAGCAATGCAAAGATTGAACAGCCTTAAAAGTCTATGGTTAAGCACCAGCAAGGAGATGAAAATTAGAATTTTGAGAGCATGCATCTTCCCTGTGGCTACATACGGATGTGAGTCGTGGACTATCTCTCAGTCCTTAAGAAAGAGAATAGGGGCTTTTGAGCTGAAATGCTATAGAAAGATTCTCAAAATATCTTGGACAAAGAAGATGAGAAATATTGACATCTTAAAAGATCTGAACATCATCAAGGAAGATTGGCTAATAAACAGCATCCTATCTCCGAAGCTAAAATATTTTTGTCATATCAAGCGTTACGATGGATTATAAAAAAATTATAGCAGAAGGCATGGTACCAGGAAGGAGGGGCAGGGGCCGACCGACACGAAGATGGGCACCGACTATTAGTGACTGCTTGAGTGTGAAAGTGCACGAGGCGGGAGAACTGGCGAGAGACTTAGTTTCTTTCAGGCAGACTGTAATGAGAGCGACGTTCTGCAAAGGACCTGCTACATGACGGGCGGACTGAGGGTTTAAACGTGTTTACAACTATGAAATCTAATAGGTTCTACAAATTTAACAACAAATTCTCCAGCTTTTTTCTAGATTTCTATAAAAACAGGACAAGTGCTTTTTTTTTTAAAAAGTACTGACAGAACGGGCGGGGCCTAATTGGACCGTCCCGGTAAAAACGGGACTTATGGTCACCTAACTCTTTGGGAAAAAAGCATCTCTGTGTGTTTACTTGATACTCTTTACAACCAGTCAATCAATTAATCAGTCAGTTAGTCATTAGTCAGATGTATCACAGTGAAGGTTGGCTGTAATGCAGTGTTTCATAACTTGGGGTCTATGATGGGGTGGGGGTGGGGTCGGTGGGGTTGTGGGTGGGTGTGATCGCAATTTGTTAAAAGGGGGGGGGGGCAATTTGATTGTTAAGGAAAAGCATTTCGAAAACTGAGTTTATGCTAACCATAAAGCGAGTCTCGGTCGCTATTCGACGAGCTGGGTTAACGTCCAGCACAGGTAACATCTGTCCGCCATGTTCGTCTTGACGCCCATTTAGAGACAAAACATAGATCTCATGTTAATTCAGATTTTAATTCCTTTCAAACTTAAAACAAAAAACATTTTGAAAAAAAAAAAAAACGGATTTAGTAGAGAAACAAGATTATTATGGCCTGGAGAGAACGAGGCACCTTTGTGTAACCAGAGGTTCTGGTCGGCTCACTACACTCAGAGGAAAGGCAAGACGGACATTTAACCAAATTGTGACCGGTACCATAAGTATTGGAACTCTGCGCTGGCTGCTGAAGATGAGGACGGAGCACGAATGGGAATACCCCGAGTGCTGTGATGTCAATTCTTGACTCAACTCAACTCAATTCAACTTTAAAAAAAGAGCAACATTAAAGTTTCTGTTTAAGTTCACGTAAATCTACCCAAACAAATTAGGTCACTTTCCAGTCACAAGTTCGTTGGGCTGGTCGACTTTCCGGAAAGTTACAGGTGTGTCCCGCTCTATTGTTTGCTTTCTGTGTTGTCCTGCATGGGGGGGGGGGGGGAGTGTTAGGGCCAATAGCTCCATGTATTTGGAGCGTTAAAAGCACTGGCGTTCTGAAATATAAAACACGCGATATCAGCGGTATCGCGGAAAACCTCCGTAACCTTGTGCCAAGGTGACAGGTTAAGGAACTAAAAATCATAAGTGTGTATATGAGGAGATTAACGTTACGTGTACCAAGTTTTCATTTACTGCTCATACTCTAGCTGTCAATTGTACTGTTCAGATTAGTTACGTAGATGCCTATGAATTTTAGAAAGGCTTGTCCCGCCCCCCCCCCCCCCCCCAAAAAAAAAAAGTTGGGAAACACTGCTGTAATGGATCTCCAACACACTTGTCTCGTGTCTTTCTTGTACACACTATCATACTGTTATTTGTCCACCTACTGATATTGTCCTCCTATTTATATCGTGTCTACCTTTTGCTGTCTTGCCTTCGGCCTTCCAGAATGGTTTAAAAAAAGAGATTCTGTACTTAAAATACTTTTCTAATCTTTGATTCTAATGTAGTTGGTTCATGAACCGATTCTGCCCCAAAGTTTACCGTCTCTCTAACTGAGCTCTAGTACTATTATTTAATTCCTTTCACACACAGACATGATTTAGTTTAAGCAGCAAATGTTTATGGAAAAAAAAAATTATAAAGTAATGCCTGCTTGGAATTAAATCAGTTGAGTTTAACAAACAGGCGTAAGACAAAACAAAGAAAGTCTTCACAGACATGGCAAAGAATTTTGAACAACCTTTGACGCTTATCAAAGAAAAGACCTTCTTAGCGTTCAAAGGCTGTAAAAATCAGATGGAAAGTTCTAGTTGTTCGTCCACTTCTGGACTTCGGTATTAGTCCAGACCTTAAATTTGGCGTGCACACTAGTTTTACAGACTCTGCTTATATGTATGCAGACTTTTGGCTCCTCACCTCCTAAACTGATGCACCCAAACTTCGAAGGAGTCACCCCTAATTAGTCGCATCTGAATGCTGCGTGGTCTCGAGGCGTGGCGACCTTCTCGAGTGTTGGAGTCCCCTGTGAAGGCTGTTTTTTTTTTTCAACATGGACGTTTAGTAATTTCCCCTGTTCTCTGGGTAGTGAGATCGGACGCCCGTGTGTAGTGTTTGCGCACGTAAAAAATCCATTAGGAGTTGGAAATGGTAGCCCGATGGCACTGCCCGCGCAAAATTTGGAGTTAAAAACGTACCCAAAGTATTTCCGGATCCTCGCCCGTGCAACGGAGTTAGTGCAATGCGCTTAGCTGCTTCAAACTCAGGCTTGAGTTAGAAGTAGAACGGAGCACTTATGGGTTACACCCGTTTGCCATGATGTTGATCCGTTAAAAAAACCAATAAACCAATAGTTGCATCTACGATATACTTTTTAGGTAGAAGTGGGTTTAGTTAGTCTGTTTTTTTTTTTCCCTCTCTCTAAAAACATGGACACATAACCCATTCGGGGAAAGAAGAATGAATGTGGTGCGCAGCCGTTATCCACTGCCACCTTTTTTTAAATTGTCCACCAAATTTCACCCAATACTACTGGTGCCTCTTCCACCTATTGTCCCAGCCCCCTCCCATAAGGGAAGGAAGGCCTCACCCACTTTGAGAAACACTGATCTAGCTCATAGGTTAAAAAAAAATGTTAACCTTGCCCGATCCTGATGCATCCCCATCTCCTAGATAATATTATGAGTCAGAGCGCATGCATTTCCTGAACAAAAATGTATTTTCCATTCTTTCTGCCAAGGTCACAGGTAACGATACTTGCCAGCGGTGTAAACGGATTTCTCACACACGTAACGTAATGTTGAAGAGGATGAAGAAGGAAGGGGGGAAAAACAAGATATTCCTGCCCTGCATGCACTGTTGTTGCTGAGAATATGTTGAGTTAGACAGAAAACCTTCCTTGGTGGGTAAACAATATCTCTTGAGATTACAGTTCTTACTAGTCGGTCGCTCATTGTTTCCAACCAAGACTGCTTTGTGTAGGATTAAACTTGTTTTATCCCAAGGAACACCTATCGTGTAAATGACTTTACCCAGATTCCACAGTATATTGTGTTTCCTATTTTTTTATATTTGGTTAGAACTCAGAACACACTAAAGAAATATGGCTTCCCCAAATAGTCACTAAGGCTGTGCGTATTGTCACTTTAAATGCAATTAACTCACGATTTTTCATCATAAGTTGTTTCTTCACTTCACATCTCTCCCGTTAAACCTTATGGTACACAAAGAGTTCCCAAATCCAGCACCACATCTCCATAGTCCCTTGCGACTGTCGGGTGCCATTATTATTATTATTATTATTATTATTATTATTATTTTCTAAGACTGTCCATGTCTACCTTACATGCTGTGAATATGCTGTGGTGGTTAAATACATCATGGGGTAAAAAACCTTTCTTGCGGTTATAATTATTCCTAGTCACACTGGTTTTCTTCCTATAAAGACGCCCTTTACTTGACTTTTACAGTTAGTTACAAAATCATTGGGCACATATAGATCATTATCATCTGAGGAGATCGGCGCTGAGAGGGGTTACCAGGAGATCTGGCCGATGCTCAGCACTCAAGGGAAAGGCGAGACTGATTTACAGACAGTTACTGGTACCTTCGGATTTGGAACTCTTCGCTTGCTGCTGAAGATAAGGACAGAACGCTTATGGGAGTGTCCCGTCTATTATTTTGTCGACTCTTAATTCAACATTCAACAGTTACAAGATGTTACATATCTCATCTTTTAAAGTTTCGACTTAATTTCACCCAACGGTAGATTGGGATCTGAACCAACACCTGCAACCTTTAAAACTTTCACGTCAGGTAGAGGTGAACTATAATGTCTGGCTGATTTGGAGATTATCGTTTTGATTGTTTCCTGTCATGTGCTCTGGTGATGCCATAACTTCTTTATATATTCTGTTAGGTGGAGAGACACTTGTGCTCTCCAAGCTCTAAGGGTCGCTGACCGAATTACAACATTGCAGATATAGATAATCTATTTCAAGCCAGTGAAAGAAGCAGAAGAACTTGTGCTATGACATTATGATTAATAGCACAAAAAATTGAGGGAGATTTCCGTTAGTTTTTATTTGCAATGCTCACAAACGCTACCCTAATCGCATTAGTATCTTCTTTGTGGTCTAGCACCCCCGCATACGTATAAACCTAGTTTATTTATTACCGCTGAGTGAAGAGTTAAAAGCAACAACGAAATTTATCATCTGATTTAGATGACCATTGATCACCCACATCATGAAGGCTAATAGATTGAAATGGCTGGGGCATATTGAGAGAATGTCGGATGAAGGTGAGGTAAAATCTTTATATACAAGGCAGTTGCGTGGCACATACACCCGCACTTATTTAACGCTAATCTGTTGCGTGACACATAAAGCCGCACATTTTTAACACTAATCTGTTGCGTGGCACATACACCCGCACATTATTAAGCGCTAATGTGTTGCGTGGCACATACACCCGCACTTATTTAATGCTAATCTGTTGCGTGACACATAAAGCCGCACATTTTTAACGCTAATCTGTTGCGTGGCACATACACCCGCACATTACTAAGCGCTAATCTGTTGCGTGGCACATACACCCGCACATTATTTAATGCTAATCTGTTGCGTGACACATAAAGCCGCACATTTTTAACGCTAATCTATTGCGTGGCACATACAGCCGCACATTATTTAACGCTAATCTGTTGCGTGGCACATACAGCCGCACATTATTTAACGCTAATCTGTTGCGTGGCACATACACCCGCACATTATTAAGCGCTAATCTGTTGCGTGGCACATACACCCGCACTTATTTAATGCTAATCTGTTGCGTGACACATAAAGCCGCACATTTTTAACGCTAATCTGTTGCGTGGCACATACAGCCGCACATTATTTAACGCTAATCTGTTGCGTGGCACATACAGCCGCACATTATTTAACGCTAATCTGTTGCGTGGCACATACACCCGCACATTATTAAGCGCTAATCTGTTGCGTGGCACATACACCCGCACATTATTAAGCGCTAATCTGTTGCGTGGCACATACACCCGCACTTATTTAATGCTAATCTGTTGCGTGACACATAAAGCCGCACATTTTTAACGCTAATCTGTTGCGTGGCACATACACCCGCACATTATTAAGCGCTAATCTGTTGCGTGGCACATACACCCGCACATTATTTAATGCTAATCTGTTGCGTGACACATAAAGCCGCACATTTTTAACGCTAATCTGTTGCGTGGCACATACAGCCGAACATTATTTAACGCTAATCTGTTTCGTGGCATATACAGCCCCACATTATTTAACGCTAATCTGTTGCGTGGCACATACACCCGCACATTTTCAAAAATGACATTGGCTTCGAGGTCGACCCGGCCTTGAATAGGTACCAGGTGGAGTCCTGGGAAGTAAAGGCAGGCGACGTGATGGTGACCACAGCACCCAACAAGTAAAGTTTTTCTGTAAAATATAGGTCTAGTCATATGAATGTCAAATACGCCTGAAAATCTGGAATAAACTTCTTTACCCACACACATAGACACCTACACCCGCACATTATTTATCAGTAATCTGTTGCATGACGTCCACACTCGCACATTATTTATCTGTAATCTGGTGCCCGACGAAGACATCAGTACCGAAGCGCCTCAAGTCCGCTGTCTGCCACACAATGGCATATCGTTCATCTTTTGCTCCGGCTAGTGGGACAGCCCCAAAGGAGTTTATTTTCGACTTGCTTCGTCTGACAAAATCTGCCCCTTTCAAAGCTGGATGCACAGAACTCAATGACTCAACACTGGATACACTTTTCACTTTGTGGTGGATTGGAACTGGCAGACTTATCGGCATCATCATCATCGTCATCATCATCATCGTAAGGTGCCTTGCCAACTTGCGTGGGCGATCATTCCTTATACCAAAACGCAGTCTCTAATAGCATGTATTAGTTCATGTACTGACAGCTTCAATCACATGAGAGAGGGCCTTCAAGAATCTTCTAGCGTTGTCTTCCTCTGTATTTCTTTCTGCAGACTTGACTTCCACATAAACATTATGATACATTCAATGTTAATTCTCCAGTGAGTAAGGTGATAAGAAACACCCACTGCATCAAGCACTTTTTAGTGAAAAGGGCGACAGACTGAAGAGGGGAAAATCATGGCTAGGTCGGGCAGAAGATGTTATTAGGCAAATATGCAGCCTAACCGACATCATACCTGGTGCAGAATGGATACCTGTGCCTCAGGCGTTTATTTGTACATTTTCCTGTATTGTCACACTCAACAGGCGATGTAGAGAAGAGAATCCTGTTGCTGTTAATGCAGAGGTCAACGCTCTCATCGGTGAAAATTCAGACGAAGCAGATGCACTAATCTATACAGACGGATCCGTTATACGCCAAAGAAGAAGCGCATGGGCATTTACAGCACGCTCAGCGGGCAGAACAGTCAAAGAAGCCAACGGCGCCTTCTCCATGACAACCAGCAGCATGACGATGGAGGTGATGGCAGTGACGCAAGCGTTTGCCTGGCTTGAAACACAAAAATACACCCGCATATGTATACTCAGTGATTCAATGAGTATGATCCGGAGGGTTCAGGCAGGTTCAGCGCGAAGACAATGGCTTGAATCAATTCAGAAGTCCACTGTGCGAGGAGTCACCTTTATTTTTGTTCCGGGACACGCAGGCGTCGATGGAAATGAAAGAGCTGACAGGCTGGCTGGATCCGCTATCACTACCGACGGTCGGCCTATGGATCATGCTGATATTATCAATGCCCTCAGAGAAATGGGAAGGATAGAGGACTTTGGTGGCAGTGAATCCACATCACTCGCCAGAATGGCAGACTTGGGAATTAAGATCGGCATAGCAAAAAACGAGACGCACACCGGACACGTCAGAAGATTTGTTAATCAACATAGAACTGGTACTATTAGCCATCGGACGTTGGGATTCATACTGAGGGGAGGATCTGAGCACCTATGGACATGTCCGGAGTGCAATGATGATAACCCAACTAACTAACTAACTAACTAACTAATCTCTAGTGAGTGCCTATGAATGCCTGTGCATTATTTGTCATGTATTTCAGTCGTAACAATTTTTCAACAGTTTTACCAACTATCGATGGACATTGGGTTGGCTCTTGTTCTTCTTACTACTACTACTCTTACCCCCTCAACCACTTCTGGTACTAAAACAACTACTACTATTATTGCTGCTGCTGCTGCTACTACTACTACTACTACTACTACTACTACTACTACTACTACTACTACTACTACTACTACTACTACTACTACTACTACTACTACTACAAGTACTACTACTACTTCTACTACTATTAATACTGCTGCTGCTGCTTCTTTCCTTTCTTCTTCTTCTTCTTCTTCTTCTTCTTCTTCTTCTTCTTCTTCTTCTTCTTCTTCTTCTTCTTCTTCTTCTTCTTCTTTTCGTTCTTTTCTTCTTCTTCTTCTTCTTCTTCTTCTTCTTCTTCTTCTTCTTCTTCTTCTTCTTCTTCTTCTTCTTCTTCTTCTTCTTCTTCTTCTTCTTCTTCTTCTAGCCGAAGAGGATTATCCTGAAAAATCACCAAGATACATGCTGATAGATTTATATTAGGTGCTTCTCCAGGTGGGTTCTAGAGCATTATTGTGCGGAAAACAAGAACAGACCCACTGCCTCCCCAACACGCATATCATAAGAATTATGGCTTCCTTTAAAATCGGAGTGCATCTGCCAGCAAAATAACCAAACAAAAGTTTGCTCACAAAAATATCAGATATATAAAATGGATGTGCTCGCCACACTCAGGTTCTGGAACAAGACTACAGTTCAAATGTGGACGAACAATCAGAACTTTCCGCCAGAGTTTACAGCCGGCGAAATAGAAGGATTAACTTTTCTGTATTTTGAATGCGCTCGAAAGTTTTTCTGCTTTTTCTTCATAACTCCGAGCACGTGAGGTTCATTGCTGCAGATATCACCCGCCTCCATTCATTTCTCTTGTTGGCCTTCTCTTTCCAGTTTGTGACACCAAGTGTTTGCAGGTCTGTCTGGACATTATCTCTCCATCATCATCTTGATCAGCCTCGTGATCTACGGCCATTCATCTCCCTCGTGTTTACAGTTTCTTTTATATCCATCGAAAATCGAGGATTATATATCTGTTTCGTGACGAGATAAAGTTTTACGAAGGTGGGGGTGTTGGTCCCACGCTTTAACCCCACCTTTAGGGCCAGGGTGTCTCTCTTTGTCTGTTCTCTACCCTTCGACCTTTCCGGATTCTGAGGCCCTGCTGGCATAGCTCTCAGGGTCATTAAGAAACACAAGCTCCCCCACCACGGCATACTGGAGAAACGAACGAATTTTATTATTCTAAAATACTGGAGCTCCCTCCCCCCCCCCCCCCCCCCCCCTTTTTGTGCCTTCTGGGATCCTTTTATCGGAAGTGGAAGGAAAGAAAGGACCTATACCATAACATGCAACTAATTAGGAGACTAATTATGAATCTACTTAAATCATATGTGTAGGGCCGAAAGACGCAAATATCTTAACCTAGCTGTAAACCACTACGCAAGATGCCATCGCTTTTTTTTAAGAGAGAACGCAGAGACAGGAGAAGACTGGAGCCACTCAATGTTGATTATAGTACATTTGAGGCAATATTCGCGCAACTTCTGTTTGCGCACGGTAAAATAAGAGAAACGAAACTGGTACAAAACCCGATATCTTTGCATTAAGAAATTTAGCTGTTTCTGTCTACTCATCAACTAATCATCTCTCCCGGTTCTGAATCTTCTGTAAAAAATAATACGCGCGATCTCACAGTGACCTCATACTTCCACTCCACTCTGCTAACACCTGTCTTCTCGCAAATATGTTTTCAATAAGCAACCATGACAAAATAAACAGAAAACGGCGTTGTGTGTGTGTATGTGTGTGTGTGTGTGTGCGTGCGCGCGCATGTGTGTGTGTGTTTAGGAAGAAGAAGGAGGAAAAGAAACAAGAAAATGTCCTTGCCTTCTGTTTCCTCCTCACAAACCTTGAGAGGAACTTAGGAACGTATAATTAATCCTTGCAGGTTTTGCGCGGGTGCTTCAGTGGCTGTCTACTCCTAGCAGTAATAGGTCTATTTGGTGCAAGATGCTTGAAAGCAGAAAAACATTCGTTACACTTAGGGTTGTTGAAAAATGAATTTAACTTCTTCATTACCGGGCGGTTACTACTTTAATTCGTTTCATCCGATGTCTCCTTCTCCTCAGATGTTCTCCTCCTCTTCCTCCTCCTCCTTCTTCTTCTTCTTCTTCTTCTTCTTCTTCTTCTTCTTCTTCTTCTTCTTCTTCTTCTTCTTCTTCTTCTTCTTCTTCTTCTTCTTCTTCTCCTCCTCCTCCTCCTCCTTCTCCTTCTTCTTCTTCTTCTTCTTCTTCTTCTTCTTCTTCTTCTTCTTCTTCTTCTCCTTCTTCTTCTTCTTCTTCTTCTTCTTCTTCTTCTTCTTCTTCTTCTTCTTCTTCTTCTTCTTCTTCTTCTTCTTCTTCTTCTTCTTCTTCTTCTTCTTCTTCTTCTTCTTCTTCTTCTTCTTCTTTCTTCTTCTTCTTCTTCTTCTTCTTCTTCTTCTTCTTCTTCTTCTTCTTCTTCTTCTTCTTCTTCTTCTTCTTCTTCTTCTTCTTCTTCTTCTTATTCTTCTTCTTCTTCTTCTTCTTCATGGCGGGAAGGGAAATGGTGACTTTACTCACGATCTCCTGTGTCTTTAGAATTGGGCTACTTACTCTACCTTGCAACTGAACAATTCATCTCTTTACCGTTGGCTTTAATTCTGCAAAATTTGCCCTGAAATTAACTTTGCCTTTAGCCACCTTTAATTATTTTAGGAATAATATTAGCTGTAATCGCCGCCGTCGTTGTAGTATTAGTAGCAGAAGCCGCAGCTGCTGCAGCAGCTGTAGTAGTAGCAGCAGCGATAGCAGCAGCAGTAGTAGTAATAGTAGTAGTAGTGGTGGTTGTAAAAGTAGCATCAGCAGTAGAATAATTGCAGTAGTTACAGCAGCAGCAATAGTGGCAGCAGTAGTAGAGGCAGCAGTAGTAGTAGTAGTAGTAGTAGTAGTAGTAGTAGTAGTAGTAGTAGCAGTAGTAGTAGTAGTAGTAGTAGTAGTAGTAGTAGTAGTAGTAGTAGTAGTAGTAGTAGTAGTAGTAGTAGTAGTAGTAGCAAAAGCAGCAACATCAGTAGTAGTAGTAGTAGTAGTAGTAGTAGTAGTAGTAGTAGTAGTAGTAGTAGTAGTAGTAGTAGTAGTAGTAGTAGTAATATTAGCAGTAGTAGTAGGGGCAGTAGTAGAAGTAGTAGTTGAATATCGTTGTGATACTGATGTTTCAATAACTAAGCCAGCTCCAGATGTTCCCATTAAAAACGATACAATCTTCGGCTACCTACGTTATGCTAGTCTAACTGTTCTTGCTTTTAGAATGTGTTCAGTCAAGTCTCCTAATGCATAGTTAGTCGAGGTTTAACTTCATTGAAGACGGTTCAACTCGTAAGTGTCTACGCTCCTGTGTCAGTGGAAAAGTTAAGTACAGGCCTCTTTTCCACGCCTTTAGGCTTTTTTGGCATACAGTGCTAGACTTATTTTTTGATAGACCATCGGCACTTGGTGGGTGATGTGATTAGTTTCACTCCGGCCGCCTTTCCTTTCCAGGGCTGCACCTGGTAATCACTTAAGGCTAAGTCGACTTCGGAGTCATAGTCATTTTAAAAAAAAACAAATCCGACTCCGTCAGTTTTCTTTTTCCTTGCGTTCGGTTTCATATGCTCAGGTCAGACCATCAGGTGGGTTGCCTCTATGAACTCGCATGTCAGTAGCAGGTCCTTCATGGTTCCCCATAGCTTGCTCTGCACACTTTTCCTTTAGGGCCTTGTGTCTTTTCGAAGTTGTAGGTAGAGTGGGCAGGTCTGCATAATGTGCTCAGGTGTTTGTGGTCCTGTATGACAGGCACAATGTGGGGACTGTACAATATTTATTTTATGCATGTGGTAGTTGAGTCTGCAGGGTCTTGTTCGTAGACGGAAAATTGTTGTATGTTGCTTTCTGTTGAGTCAGCTGATGGGGTCTTATAGATGTTTACTGTTAGTTTGATCTCTCGGCAATTCCTTATATTTTCCTTTGATCAGGCCACCAACCCACGACCTTCTGATCCGCAGGCGGGCGTCTAGCCGCCAACGCCCTTTGGCCCCGAAACGTTCTGGCCAACGGGGCTCTGGTGAAGTTGCGACAGACCTAGCAAGCCGGCAATGGATTTTTTATCGCTACAGAAATACAATGAGATGTAAACGGATACATGGAAAGAGAAGAAGGACGTAGAGCAAGAGGTAGACCAAGAACAACATGGAAGGATAACATCAGAGAAGCTCTACAACAGCACGATGTGCCTATGGTCGAGGCGGCCAGAAGAGCCAGAAACAGAACCTTATATCTTCCTGGACACCCACAGCGGTAAAAGAGGAAGTGAATAATAATAATAATAATAATAATAATAATAATAATAATAATAATAATAAGAAGAAGAAGAAAAAGAAGAAGAAGAAGAAGAAGAAGAAGAAGAAGAAGAAGAAGAAGAAGAAGAAGAAGAAGAAGAAGAAGAAGAAGAAGAAGAAGAAGAAGAAGAAGAAGAAGAAGAAGTCACAACAAAATTTTCAACTAAAAACTAGTGAAAAACATATTAGTCCCAGCAAAATCTAGAAGCTCGCACAAGCAAGGTAAATGCATAATGCAGTGAGTAAACGTATACATTTTTTTGAAAAAAATGTTATCAGCGAAGCCAGTGATATGACTGTGTCAGTTATTATATAAGTAAATAGATCAATTTAAAGGGACATGCGAGCTCTGATTCGAATTCTCGGGAAGACTGTAGACCAGCGGTTCTCAACCTGTGGGTCGCGACTCCTTTGTCAGTCGAACGACCATTTTACAGGGGTCGCCTAACACCAGCGAAAAACATACCCATTGAAGTTAGGAATTAACAAGGACAATACAGTAGAACCTCGCTTAACGAGCACCTCTCATAACGAGTAATTCACATAACAAGCAAAACAAATTGTAAAAGAATGACTTGCTTAACGAGCGACGTTTTGCATTACGAGTGGCGAGGAGATGGAAAGTCCCTGATTGTGCGCATGTTACATCAGTCTGTGTTTAGCACTCGTTCCAGTAGCGTCGTAGTGCCGCTTGTGATCACACATTTTCTCAAACTTGTGTTATATTGTGATATATATACATGAAACCTCCACGCCTACAAGATGATCTCTCTGAAGAATTTAAGTTCATCAAGATCCAGTTTCTGCCTCCCAACACCACTCCGTTACTCCAGCCCATGGACCAGCAAGTTATTTCTAACTTTCAGAAGCTCTACACTAAAGCACTCTTCGGGCATTGTTTTCAGGTGACTGAAGGGACCAACCTCATTCTCAAGAGTTTTGAAAAAATAATCACGTCTACATCGTTGACTGCCTCAAGATGATCGACAAGGCGGGGGAAGGGGTTACCAAGTGAACCCTAGCTTCTGCTTTGAAGAAGCTTTGGCCGGAGAGCGTTGTCGATTTGTGACTTTGAGGGGTTCGAGACAGTACCTGTGCAATCTGTAGTCAATGAGATTGTGTCTTTAACCACTATTGTAGGTGGATAACAGTGATATCGAAGAGCTTGTGGAAGAGCACAGCCAAGAGCTGACCACCGAAGAGCCTATGGAGTTGCATTGTGTTTCACAGCAAGAAGTTTTTGAGGAAAGTTTGTTAGAGGAGGAAGAGGAGGTAACAAAAAAGCAACAATCTTCTGGCGAAATAAGAGAAATACTGAAAGCACTGGAAACTGTTGAATCCTACATTGAGAAGCATCACCCTAATAAGGAAGTGGCTATGCGCGCTGCAAATTTATTTAATGATAATGCTGTGTCGCATTTTTGCCAAATTTTGAAGCGTCGGCAAAAACAATTGTCTCTGGTCATCTTTCTAATAAAAAAAAAAAAGTTATTAGCTATGTATCATAAATATTTCGACTTTTTGTTTTTGTTTTCTGAAAATCGAGTTCGCATCCCATGTGGGTTCGTTTCGCTTCTGAAGAAAAGATGAAGATGATTCACTCTCTTTAACAATATGTATATATATATATATATATATATATATATATATATATATATATATATATATATATATATATATATATATATATATATTTGAATTTTCGACATGGAACGCATTATCATATTTTACATTAATTTATATGAGAAAAATTGTTTCGCTTAACGAGTGTGATTCTGGAACGAATTATGCTCGTTAAGCGAGGTTCTACTGTAGTTGTATGGTCGAGAGTCGCTACAACATGAGGAACTGTATCAAAGGGTCGCGGCATTGGGAAGGTTGAGAACCACTGTGTAGACATCTCTTTTTTCTGCTGTTAAAACAAAAACAAAAATCCTACCACGCACAGTTCGTGCCGACTTTACTAGTCATAGTGTCTTCAGTCTTCACACAAAGGAACTCCTTGACTCTACCCCCTTTCCTTCGTACCCTTCCCTACATTACCCATTTAAACGTTATAAATACAAGCAGTATGTTTAGATTTAAAGACACTTAAAAGAGCATGATAAAGATTGCTCCTGAAATGTAGCCAGTAACTATATACTATATTCACGGTTTTGAAAAAAAAAAAAAAGCCATTAGACATAAACAAGCGAAACAGACGAATTATATTGGTTATTTATTTCAATCTAAAGCGCAACATATTTTACACTTCTTATATTACGGAAACTCGGGGTTCCGTTTCAGGTCGGTAAGTTATAAATTAATTCTCGTGGCTCACTTTTGCAGACAAAATCGTCTGAATCTGCTAGCTAGCTTGTTTAAAATCAGCCAAGACAATTGCTTTGCCTCCAACTTCAGAACGAGGTGGCTCCGGAAGTGATGTTTACCCCCAACTGTGCACCAAACATCAGCAGAGCGTGGGGGAAAACATGACATGGCATTGCTTCATCCATCGTAAACACAATTTTATTTTTCATTCTGGTGGATTCTTTTCTTAAATCACAGCAAACTCGTATCCCATCCTCTGCGTTTTTGTTTATTCTACATATATCACACATTTTGTACACTATTATTTCACGATCTTTGTGTTTCTTGTGGTGTTACTCGTTGACAAAGACTTTGGGTGAGCGTTCGAGTTGTATAATGGCACGTCTCCACATTCCGCTGAGCTTTAGCGTTCCTGTTTGGGTTGTGCTAATTTGCTTCTTAATAATTCAGCTGTGTTCTGTGTTAGAAAGATGAAAATATGTCTAATATGTAGAAATGAGTAGGAGGGGGGAAATAAGACATCTGTGGTTTTATAGTCGTGATTTTATATTTTATTTTTGATCTTCCCATTTGTCGGTATGTATGGGTGCGCTTTTGTGTGCGTGTTTGTGTACATTTATGTGTCTAACTGTTTTGCACGCATGCATATTCTTCTAACTGGCCCTAGATCAATCCTTTTAGCTCACGAACATTATACTGGTGCCTCTTGAATCTGTATGTTTTGTGCCAATGCTTAGCAATCTGTTGACAGTTAAAGATAAAAGCCAAGATCCTTTTGATGTTTTCACTTGTTTGTGTTTATGCTTCGTGTTTCTTCGTGTTTTTTCACTTTATTGTATCTTATATACTATATTTTGTGTTCGCTAGTTAAAAATGTAGACTAGCTTCTGCTATTGTTGTCGAGGATATTGTAAGATAGAGGGGCTTCAAAGAAAACCCTTAGGGAAACCTTAGCTGTAATGGAAATTACAGTAAGCACGGTACTGTCTTGCAGCCTGTCAGTAATGTTGTTAACGATGTCAAAAGTGTTCAGCTCATGACAACACGATGCAGA
The DNA here is from genome assembly GCA_905116865.2 of Candidula unifasciata. Classification (NCBI taxonomy): domain Eukaryota; kingdom Metazoa; phylum Mollusca; class Gastropoda; order Stylommatophora; family Geomitridae; genus Candidula; species Candidula unifasciata. The sequence continues at coordinate 72,405 of CAJHNH020001702.1, forward strand.
CGAAAACGTTACAGACCTCAAAAGTATTCACAAACAAATGTTCTTAGTTACTCTTTTACAAGTCCTCATTTTTTAAAAGCTTCCATAATTCTACTGCAACTGTGACATTCATCCTTCACGACTACATACATAATTATCTAAACTGCGTTAACCACAATTTTAACATGTTACCGCTTGTTCGTTGCCCGTGTTTCTACGCGTTAAATAACGAAAAGCACTTTTGCGTTCTCATTCTCATTTCTAATTCTTAACTTAATTGTTTCGAAGTGAGAAGCTGTTTCTAGTCATTGGCTGTAACTGTGGAAATTTCTATTCTCTGTCTTATCTCGGTCTAACACCTGCTAGCATATGTCATATATTTACATCAGCTCTCTTAGCTTTCTTGTCTATATTCGTTATTGCAATCATCGTTCACTTAAGTATATAATTCGCCCTTCTTCTTCCTGTTCTTCTTCTTCATGTTCTTCTTCTTCTTCTTCTTCTTCTTCTTCTTCTTCTTCTTCTTCTTCTTCTTCTTCTTCTTCTTCTTCTTCTTCTTCTTCTTCTTCTTCTTCTTCTTCTTCTTCTTCTTCTTCTTCTTCCTTCTTCTTCTTCTTCTTCTTCATGTTCTTCTTCTTCTTCTTCTTCCTTCTTCTTCTTCTTCTTCTTCTTCTTCTTCTTCTTCTTCTTCTTCTGTTTTGTTGTGGAAGTAGCAGTTGTTGTTGTTGCTCTTCTCCTTTTTCTTCCTCTTCTTCTTCTTCTTCTTCTTCTTCTTCTTCTTCTTCTTCTTCTTCTTCTTTTCTTTTTCTTTTTCTTCTTCTTCTTCTTCTTCTTCTTCTTCTTCTTCTTCTTCTTCTTCTTCTTCTTCTTCTTCTTCTTCTTCTTCTTCTTCTTTTTCTTCTTCTTCTTCTTATTCTTCTTCTTCTTCTTCTTCTTTTTCTTCTTTTTTTCTTTGTCTTATTATTATTATCCTTACTATAATTATTATTATTACTATTATTCCCGTTTTCGCCTAGAAAATTTAACGTGTCGGAAGAGGGTAGGGCTAGACCTTCTTCTCTTGATTTTCCTCCTCTTCCCAATGTTTTTTCAGTGTCAGTGCGCTTGGTGAGTACCATACAGGAGAGCTGCAGGAGATAGCAATGATATGACTGTTTCTGGTGTGGCAGTTGAGGGTTTCAGCTCCTACAAGGACTGCGACAGAAAATGGATCCCATTCATGACTTTGGCGCATCTAGCATATGGTACTAGGTCTAATTTCTGTATGTGTCATTATGCTGGCACCCATCATTTGCCACAACATTTTCTGATGTCAATTTTAGATTGCCTTGACTTGGTAGCGATTATCAGTTATCAAAATCAATAATAATTAATAATAATAAGCCTAGCTGTCGATTGGATCACAAAAGCTTAGGACCAACACGCCAGTGTTTTTAACCTCTGTGCATCTGCGGCGGCTGTAAAAAACAACAACACACAAAGAAAGAAAAAAGAAGAATCTAGTAGCCTGCCATCATAGTTGCTTTTCAAAAGAAAAGAAAAAAAAAAAACGTTGACAATGTAGCTAGAAAGATCGTCATTACCCATGTGAGTCTGAAAGCCTGCCTCATAACACAGCTTGCGATATGCTACAAGTTACGATAAAGTACAGTGCAAAAAACGAAACAAAACACACACAGAGACCTAGAAAAATCGTATTTTCATTTTTTGAGGAAATTAGGACATCATTCAATAAAAAAATTTTTTAGGTTACATGTTACATTAGGAAATTCACAGTAAATAAATTGATCGTCTGCTAGCCCAAATATCTTGGGTTCGAATCTGCAACGAGTCTCCGATCTTGTTCTCTTCACATACACATATAAAAAAGGTCGACCAGTCTATCATTGGTGCCAGGTAATGTCCTAGAAAGTAAAGTCGGCCGGTTTAATGTCGTGTGGTGGTGAGTGCTAGTTGGTCTATAATAGTGTAAATCTAGCAGAATAATTTCTTTACATTATTTACTTTTCTTATTCTTCTAGCTGGCCTGGCCATTTAGGCAACTAGGCTCTTTTCTTTTAAATCACCCCATCTCGGGGACTGAGATTTCGTTGGGAGTTCCCATGAAAGTCCAAAAGTGTAGGGGTGTTACGGTGAAAAATTAACACCGACTAACAATAAACCTAACCCTAGTACCCGCCCCCGCCTTCATAATATTATTGGATTTTCCTGGAACTTCCCGCAAAACTCGGAGTCCCTGAGATGGGGTGAATTAATAGAAAACTACTGCCAAATGGTTTCTTTCTTTTCAGTTTTTTCCCCGTTGAGTATTTCAGTCTATAGGATTAACATCTTAAGGATGAGAATTAAGCAGGTACAAATCCTAAACAACTGTATAGCCATATAGCACGGTTGTGTTGGAGCACTAGAAAACGGTCACGAAGTAACCTTTAGCCCAGTCTGGATAGGTATTGCTCAGTAAAATACGGCTCCAGTAGTAGTAGTTCTTTTAGCCCACAAGCGATAAACACCCGATGACACAAAGTGCCACCATGTGGATGAGGATCACCCGTTAAGAGGTCCCAGAAACCGCGTTCAGCCATTAGACCATATATATGGCCAGACTATATTGCGGCCCCTGGCAAGAGCCAAAGTAGGGCTTTAAATAACGAAAAATTGCATCCACAAAAAGGGATGACAAGATACGAGTGCGGCTGTAAAAATGAACCGCTTTTATAGTCAGCTAATTCGCCGTCTACAGTGATAATTACAGAAGGCATGAAAACTAAATCGAGTTCTAGAAAGAAACAAGACAAGCAAGGAAAACCCGGGCTTAAAATGCCGAAACACAAAGCAGCGCGCGAAAAGATTTAAAAAGTGGAGGGCAAACTGGCAGGAGGAAGACGGTAGGCACCCCACAGCTAAATCGACATCATCTCTGGATGAGCACTAAACCAGCGCGCCTGCTTCTGTGTCAAGGCAGGAGGGTTTCGCTCCAAGCGGAGCTGCTGCTTGCTATCAGAAATGCAAAGCGTCAGCCCCGTTATGAGGTCACCGTGCCCGAATGAGTACTCGAGCGCGCTACTGGTTGCATCTCCGAGTGGCAGATTCGTGAAGACGCTGCCACTAATTTTTTTCCGTGAGCGGTTCTCAAAATGTATTATTCTTGGGGGGTACCCTTATAAAATTATCTTCACTGCCTCTTTTTACCATTTTTAGAGCGGTGTAGGACGGAAAGGGTAGCGGGGAAGACGTTGAACCTGCAGATTTCAGGTCGCATGACCAATGCAGGCACTATGAACTACTAAGTAAGGATATGTGTGTGTGTGTGTGTGTGTGTGTGTGTGTGTGTGTGTGTGTGTGTGTGTGTGTGTGTGTGTTCCCGACTTTTGAAGGAAAAAAAAATCAATTGCATCCCTCACCCAAAATCGAACAGGTCACCTGCATGAGAGCTCAGCCTGGGCCAAGATAGGGGGAACTGTTTGAAAATCAACTATATAGTATCCAAGAAAGATGGCTGGATACTGAAACTAAATTTATCTCCAAGATTGACTTCGTCTCCTCTTTAGAGAGGGGACAGTGTGTCAGATTCAGACTTTCCCTCGAAGTCGGAGTACAGCTGCCCATGAGGCAGGGAACAACAAAACGGTTGTACACGCAAAACTCAGGTCCAGGTAAAAGCCAAAAGTCCAAGCGGACGATTAACCAGGACCTTCCGCCGGAATTCACAGCCGGTGAACGAAGAAGAAGAAGAAGAAGAAGATTAAGGACAGGTCACAACAGGCTTCGCTAACATGTGTTCACATTTGTTGTGTAGGAAACACGCAAATATGTCATGCAGTTTGGCATCTGAAGATGAAGAGCATGTACTGCAACACTCTCAGCTGCAAACTGCTAACAGAGAAGAAATCTGATTTATTCCAACCTCAATAAAGAAAATGCTGTTTGGTGCACAGTACACACGGCGCGATTTGGACTGCACGATACCTTTAAAAAAAAAAGCTATCGGCAATCAGATATAAGTTTCCTAACAGAACAATTAAAGAAAAAGATGAAGAATTGCCATTTAAACACAAATAAGAGCACACGCACGCGCACACACAAACGGTGGTGTTGTGTTGGTGAAAACAGAATCTCAGCCATGCATCTAGTCGATTAGAGAGTGTGCCATCTCTCTCTCTCTCTCTCTCTCTCTCTCTCTCTCTCTCTCTCACACAGATATACAAACACACACAAACGGTGCTGTTGTGCTGGTGAAAACATAGAATATTAGATTAGAGAGTGTGCGATCTCTCTCTCTGTTTCTCTCTCTCTCTCTCTCTCTCTCTCTCTCTCTCTCTCTCTCTCTCTCTCACATACACACTTACACACAAACACACACACGGTGCTGTTGTGATGGTGAAAAGATAGAATCTTAGCTATGCATCTAGTCGATTAGAGAATGTGCGATCTCCCCCCCCCCCTCTCTCTCTTTCTCTCCTTCTCTCTCTCTCCTTCTCACACACACACACACACACACACACACACACACACACACAAACGGTGCTGTTGTGCTGGTGAAAATATAGAATCTTAGCTACGCTTCTAGTCGATTAGAGAATTTACGATAAACTCTTTCTCTCCTATGCAACATATTGTGTGTATTCTGGTCTACTTCGAGTACCACATTGATGACTTGCCTGCAAAAACTGGTTAAGATTCAGTGCCCTGAAATGGGTCAGTATTTCCCCTCATCGTTATAGCTGCGAGGTCGACCCAACATGGTAAAATAAGATTCCGGATTTTTCCAAAATGTTCTGGGAATTGTCATGGAACTGCAACGAGTTGGCCATTTCTCATCTATCGATGAAGTCTGAGTCTATTTTAAAAAAGAAATAATAATGATTAGTGATGGACGTACGGTTAGAACGCTGGCCTATCACGCGGGAATCCCAAGTTCGAATGAATCCTCGGTGAGGCTGGGAATTTTTTTTTTATATCAGGGGGCAAAGTAAAATCCTCACCTGCACAGTAGTGACAGCACTAGCTACGCGGCCGTAAATCCTCAGGCTCAAAGACCCCCCTGCCCATTCCCTGCATACACTGCAAAAGTTGTATCACAAAGACAGTCATTGGCAGTTTGCGTGATTGCCGTTGGCACAAGAGCAGAGCAACTATAAGGTGACCCGTTCACTGTGAAGATGAAGCTTCAATTTACTGATTCCCTGATTCTTCTTCTTCTCTTCCACCTTGTACCTCATTGAAGTGTCGAGGGGAGATGTAATATTCGTTAATGAGCTCTGTCAAGAGCACTGTTAAGACTGATGTTCATTTCTGGAAGGCTGTTCTTAATGCCATCACTCCATGATTTCCGAGGTCTTCCATTCGCGCTATACCTATTGTAATGTTTTAGTGTGGCTTGCTGTGGCGGATAGTACCAGGGCTTTCTTGTTAGGTGTCCAAACCATTTCAGTTATTGTTCTTTGCCTGTTTACGCCTTTAAAATGCTTGATGAATGAAAAATAATTGCCGAGTATAATATGAGTGTTTAAAATGATCGAAAGTGAGACGGGCCTGCGTGTCCGATTTGTGATCCTTTGGTGGAAATAATGTTCGATCGTTGGTTCAACTGTTCACACCCCAGCGGTAGTGTCTGCCATAGGGATGCCTTTACTGCTTATAAAGACCCCACTCTGGGTTTATAGGACAGGTGGGGTGGGTGGGTGGGGGGGGGGCATGAGGATGTAAACATAGTGCTAACACCACGAGGAGCACATGTGAGGGTTTTTATTTTTGACAGAATCAAATCTTCTTTACCAGGTAAATTCCTGGGAAGTAAAGACGGCTGGCGTGATGTTGACCACATCATCCACCGAGTGCCGATTGGTCTATAAAATATAGATCTAGCCCTATATGCCCACAACGCTTAAAGGCGTGGAACAGGGTCCTTTACTTTACTAACCAAGGATGAATCGAATTCGGGTCTCTCGCTCTGACCACTAAGCCAGCCGCTAAGTTGTAGAACTTTACTTTCTGTGAAAACTGGCTGACTCTGGTTATGTAAAAGTACTGGGCCAGCGCCCTAGTGTGCCCAGACACGACCACAGCACATGCTTGCTCTCAGTGATAACTCGGACCGGAAGGCAGAGAAAGCACGACGGGAAGATATAAAGTTCTCTGATGGTCTTGTTAATGATGCCACCTAAAAGGATCAGGTCGGAGTAATAAAACGGGGCTAGATTTACTTCGAACTTCAAAGGTACTCCTCTGTCGCTTTCATCCTGTGCTGTTTTTTTACTTCCATTTTCTTGTTCTCTGTATCGTCCCGTTTTTTCTAAATTTTATTCCGAATCTTTCCTTTTATTTACCAACTTCTATCAGTGTATATTCCTTTTCATTACCCCCCATTGTTTCCTTTTATTTACCCACTTCTGTTACTTTATCTTTGCTTTCATTTACCCACTTCTGTTACTTTATCTTTGCTTTCATTTACCCACACTGTTTCAGAATCTTCCCTTTCATTACCAACGTTCTTTTCTAAATCTTTAATTTACCCACTTTTTAATACTATATCTTCGCTTCCATTTGCCAACGTTATTTTCTTCATCTTTCCTTTCATTTACCCATTTCTTTTACTGTAAATTATCATTTTTATGCTTGCATTAATATCCCTATCTTGCCTTACAGTTTTCTATATAGCTTTCCGTATCTTTTTCTTTCTTTTTTAATTTAATTATGTCTTTTTCTCCTGTCAATTTATACATGTCATTTATTATTCCCTTAGTATGTGCCTACATTATATCCAGGATCTCCCTCTTTGTTTATTGTGTTTCATCTTTAGTAGGTTTTCTGTATTTTCCCGCTCAGTCGCCTAAACTGTTTTCCTTATCTTCTTCTTCTTCTTCTTCTTTTTCTTCTTCTTCTTCTTCTTCTTCTTCTTCTTCTTCTTCTTCTTCTTCTTCTTCTTCTTCTTCTTCTTTTTCTTCTTCTTCGTCATGCTTTTTACATTCACTGGCTTAAATTCCAGCGGAAAGTTCTGACTGTTCGTTTACATCTGGACTTATTCCAAAACTTCAATGTGTGTGTGTGTGTGTAGTTGTATTACAGATCTGCCTTATTTTAATTCAGATTGTTGGTTTCTCGCCTCTAAGGCAGATGCACTCCGTCTTTTTTAAGGACCCCCGCCCCATCCCCTTTTTTCTTCACCGTATCTTTAACTCTTTCGGTACCCATGTACCCTTACATAATTACATTAACTCCTAATACCCTGAGAATTGATAGTCTAAACTAGCCACTTTTTTTTTTTAAATACAATAGCCTGAGGTAATAAAACTTTAAATTAAGGTAAATGAATTAATGCAACAAATGTATGTGAAAAAAGAAGAGGCAGAAATATGTACAGTACTGACTTTGGACTAACTAATGAAAACATAATAAGTTACTGGTACCCAAAGTGTTAACAACCCAGCCCAAAGTGTTAACAACCCCGCCACAAACCTTTTTAACGACTCATCCACCAGTCGCAGCCTTCCTTAACCACTCAGCCACCAGCCCGAAACCGAATCCTGTCTAACCACTTATTCAACCCGACGGCAACCTGAGACTAACGTAAACTACCTGTACCTGATAGTATTGCTGGGTACTTGTACCACCTACCTTTTAGTGGCTGCTGACTCACCGACAGCAGTGGCCTAGGCTCCCCGTGGTGAGGGAAAGGTTGATTTGGACCAGCGCAGTTCTGGAGCAGGGCTGTCGAAGTTGGTACTTTCGTAGGTAGGTAGGTATTGTAGCCCACCGGGACATCACACAAGCGATAAACACCTAGTGACACAAAGTGCCACTATGCGGATGAGAATCACCAGTGGAGAGGTCCCGGAAACCCCGTTCAGCCGTTAGGCCATATTTCAGGCATGGCTATATTTAGGGCTAACAGCAAAAGCTCTAAAGTGGCTTGAAAATAACTAAAAATTGCCTCCCACAAGGGGATGATGTTCGGTGCTTTCGTAGATATTTGTTACTATTTGAGCACTGTTCGAAACAGAGGCAAATTTTGTGCTTCTGCCGGACGGTGGCCGATGCATTTTTGCTCCATTTGTAGACTGGATATAGTTTCGTCGCCCAGCTTCTGAGCTGAATGCATGGCGTGTCCCTGTGAGCTGCGGATTGCATTTGGAATGTTTTTTTCGACTGTAACCAACGTGTTGGTGTGAATTGTAGATTCCGAAAATGGCGCAATGCCTGTCGTGCAGTGTTGTGGTGCCTGTGTGTGATTAAAATTGATCGCGTGGGCAACTGCTGATCTGTTGGCGACTTCTGCTACCATCAATGATGAACTCCAATTCTAATACTGTGATAAACATTCTGTGTGTTTTTCGTTGGCACAGGAGCGAAGCAAAGATGGGGTGACCCGTTTGCTATGAAGCTGAAACTAAGACTACCAGACTAATATTTGACCCTTACCAAGAAAAACTGTAGTTTTGGTACCACGACCGAAACTACAACAATAAATGCAGTGATGAGATCAAAATTATTGTTCCAGACATTAATTGCATCAATTGGAAGCCACCAAAGCATCTTTGTACCAGACGAAGCAAATTAAAAAAAAAATGTTACGGCAATGATGTAATGGACATAGAATTGTTAATTCTGGTCAAATATAAAGTAAGCCAGTTGTGTGTGTGTTTTAAAGACTTTTAAATAGTTTTTTTTTTTTTTTTTTTAATTAAAAATGTGGTGCCTTCAGGTGTGTTTTTTGGTATTTTTTTTAAACAAAATTGGGTACTATTCCCACAAATATTTCGGCAGCCCTGCTCTGGAGTCGTGCCAGCCTACTCACTTAGGTGTCAGAGACATCTCTGGGCAAAATGAAATAGACTGGGCTGATACTGTCCACACATGACTAAAGTCACAGACACGAGTCTAACTCAGTGTTGCCACTTTGGATCTTTTATATCCAAATTTCGATCTTTTTCATTGCATTTAGATACTGTTTTTGACGTTTAGATCGTAAATATTTTTCTAGATTTTTTTCACACGGAGTGAGATATTTTTTAGATTTTTTTTCTTTCATTTTCAATTTAATAATTACTGTGTAAAATATTTACTACAATATTTTTGTTTTGGTCTGGCACGTACATTGTGACAACTGCCATTACTTGAACTTTGAACTCTCACTGGGGTCAACGCACAAATATCTGGCAGCCCCGGCACTGATTAATAAAAACGCTCGTAAATCATACTAACTTTGTTTCAACCGTATCCTCACTGGGCTGACTTTGCGTTTCTTTTTCATGTGATTTAAAAAAATAATTGCTCACCTTCTTATGTTACTTTCACTTTGAATAAACCTTTCAACATGCCAAAAGTAAAGTATGAGCAAAACATTTGGAAAGAGTGGTTGTATGATGACAAAATTAAAAACTGGGGATATGACCAAAGCTTGTTGTAAGTACTGCAAGTGTGAAATTAAAGCGAAAATACAAAACTCAAAGAGTCATGCAGAGACTAAAAAAGCATAAAACTGCAGTTTCATTTAAAGATATTTCACCGCTGGCATCTGTTTTCAAAACTATACTGATAAATGAATCATCAAAAGTTGAAGTATCAGTCGCAATGTTTTTAATTTGTCACTGAGCAATTTCAAACTGTGACCATTTGATCAATTTGTAAAAAATCTTGGACTAGTTCAATTTGAAAAGTGTGATGTAGATCAGTTTAGGAACTGAAGGACCTTTTAATCAGCAAACAGTTAGGCTTGAAGAATTTGGCTGTAATTGGTACTGATGATGCCTCAGTGATGGTTGGTATAAACAATGGCGTTTATGCAAAGTTGAAGGAAGCTAACCCATCGTTAATACTTATAAAATGTATGCGTCATTCATTGCAGCTAGCATTATCACATGCTGCATCTAAATATTTACCAAGGAATTTGGAATACCTTATTGCTGAAACACTTTACTGGTTTTCCAAATCATTTGTCAGACAACAGCAATACAGTACATTATATACAGCCTTGAATGATGGTTCCACACCACCAAAAATTCTGTCAGATTGCAAAACTAGATGGTTATCAATTTAACCAGCTGTTGAAAGAATTATGAAGCAATGGCTGAAGTTGAAGACACACTTTGAAATAACAAGACAAAGTGAACAGTGCTACACAGCTAAAATACTATATATGGAATGTACAGTGATGAAAAAAAATGTGTCATTCATTCTCTTTTTATAACCTATTCTAATGGAAGTGCTAAAAGTTAATAAACTGTTCGAATCTAAACTTGTTGATAAAGTTAAATTACTTGATGATCTCACCTTGCTTTTCACTCGGTAAAAGACTGGTGTTTGCCAACTTCTAAAGCTGATTTGCTCACTTGCACTATAGAGAGCTATTTGGCTCCTAAGCCACACCTTAGATATTAAATCGAATCAAAAATTGATGCTTTAAAAACAAAAGGACTGTTAACAGAGAATGAAGAGAACAACTTAAGAAAACGCTGTCAAGATTTCCTTATCTCATTATTGAAGCAACTGAAGCAGAGACTTCCTGAAAATCTAGATGTTTTGAAAAATATTTCACTTTTTTTTCTGTGAGCAACATACTTCAGCCAATAAAGGACATACCTATATATTGTAAAGTTATGAAATGTTTAGGGGCTACTGATAATAGTGTTGCGGAAGCAGAATATCAGTTAACTAAAATAAAGTTAGCTGAATGGACTACCCCACTCAAATGCTGACGTAGAAAGAGTTTTCAGTGCTAGGAATTATATCAAATCTAACCTAAAAAAACAGGATGAAATTTGACATTTTAAATGCTATCGTGCCATTAAAATTCGGCCTGATGAGACTAGAGAAATAAGCCTACTGTTCCACTTATAAAGACATTTTAACAGCTAAAGCATACCAGGGTCATTTTGGATCTGAAGCTTCAATTTCATTATCCAAGCTAAGTTTATCCTGTGGATCTTGTCAGGCAGACATCAGTGAAGGTGAGGACATGATTATGTAGGGTAAGTCATAACAAAAGCTATGTAATTTTTGACTTTTTCAATTTGGATGTTTTTTCTAGATCTTTTCCCACGCAGATTTAGATCTTTTTAGATATTTTTTGACACCGTTTTGGATATTTTTTGTCAAAGAAAAGTGGCAACACTGGTCTAACTTCACTCTGCCATCAGGGCTGCCAATGCTGACTTTTTACCCCCCATATCTGGGTTTTTATTTGAAGCCTTGGGTTCAAATTTTGATATCTGATTTTTTTAAAAATATATAATAATATAAAAGTAGGTAAATGTTTTGTTTCGTAATTATACAATTTTTACTTTTTAACAATCTAGGTTTTTATTTTTTGTTCTCTGCCTATATATATTGCTTGGGTTTTTATTCAGCTTAGCTGGGTTTTTCAAAATAAATCCTATTGGCAGCCCTGTCTGCCACTTGTCTTTATCGTTAGGCAGACGTAGCAAATAAAACAAGTGGTATTTGCAATATGGGAACCGCCGTGGTTTGCCAGCTAAATTCTTTTCATTCTTCTTCTTCTTTCTTCTTATTCTTCTTCTTCTTTTTCTTCTTCTTCTTCTTCTTCTTCTTCTTCTTCTTCTTCTTCTTCTTCTTCTTCTTCTTCTTCTTCTTCTTCTTCTTCTTCTGCTTCTTCTTCTTCAGCTTCAGCTTTTGCTCTTGCAAGGACCGTTAGCACGCAGTGTCACTGACAGCTAGGCTGTGCTGTTTCTCCTTTTTTCTGAAAGACATCCTATTTTAGCAAATCTCTTATTAGTCGCCTTTTACGACATGCTTGTTAAGGAGGAGTAGACATTTCTCCCCCCCCCCCCCCCCCCCCCCTCCCCCCCCCCCCCCCACAGAATCAACACAGGAAGAGCAGCATCTGCCACAGGACTACATTTAACGTTTTGACAGAAAATTCGTCTTTGGGTCTACTAAATACACAGTGGTTATGAATTGCTTTCTTTATTGTCTAGTGGTATATTCTGCGGCTTCAACTGGGCTTCCAGTTTACTCCTAGTATGCAGATCAGTTAGTAACTATTTTTAGAGTAATTTTATGCTACCAGTATCAGACATGGACCTTTGCTACAATTATTGAACGGAAAATCATGACGACAGAGGTGGAATGTCTAAGGAAAGCTGCTGGGGAAATAAGAATGAAGCTTTTTTTAATATCCTACTCCAAACAGTAGAAATCCTTTGGTCTCGGGACAGTCTAATATTTCAGGGGGTGGTAGATAGGCAGCATGCAGTCGTAGGACCTAAGCTGCATGCAGTCGTGGGACCTGGCTGCAGTCTGTCGTGGGACATAGGTGGGTTTGGGTTAGGGCCAGTTCTACATGTTTTGGATTCGTTAAAAGCATCAGACAGCCGAAAAACCCAGTCTTACCACCCTCTAAAATGTTGGATTGTCCTGCGACGTCATCTGGGAGTAGAATTGTACAAATGACCCAAATGAAGAAATTAGAAGACTGGGACTGAAACCAGGCATAAAGTTCAGTAAACAGTAACAGACGTAGATGATTAACAAGAATATCCTGCCATTAACTGCCAATGAAAGTCACGATGAAAAAAAATAATAAACATTGACCTCGGAAACACCGCACAAACATGGAACTACAGCATTAAGAACAGCCTGACAAAAATGAAGTTTAACATATACAAAGCATTAGAAAGAATACACGAAGGATCCTTACATCCCTCCTCCCCTAACGCTTCCTGGGAGTAACTCCAAGGGAAGAAACGAAGAAGAACCATATATGCACATGTTACATACAGTAATGGCATGGCGACTTCTGTTTCCTTCTTTCATGACGTACTGCCGAAACAGGACGTGTCTAAGGCATCAGTAGCAGAGCAGACCACCGGTAACCAGGCCTCCTGGCAATCTGCGTCGCATGACAGGATGGATGGCTTGGGGAAGGGGGGCTACGAGTTGTTTTACCTACTGACGCTGCAGCCAAACACAAAGAAAATCTGTATCTGTGGTCTCAATGAGTGGGGGCGGTAAAGAAGAGGAAGGGTGGTGGCTAGGGGAACAAGGATGTGAGGTTTGGGAAGCGTACGGACGGGGGGAATTCAAGAATGAAGATTTGTAAGAAGCCACTGAGAGAGAGAGAGAGAGAGAGAGAGAGAGAGAGAGAGAGAGAGAGCGTGTGTGTGTGTGTGTGTTAGGGTGGCATACTGAGGAGTATTTTTTAACCAGTGGGATATTCTCTTGAAGATGAGAATGGTGGAAAAGGAAATGGAGATAGAATCTCCCCGGAGATTCCTCATTAGCGGATGAGAAAGAGAAGGTGGATGGAGTTTCTGAGTGGCATGGGTGGGTGGTGGGAGACACGGGATGCTGCGGTTGAGGGCGCCTGGTCTGCTTAAAATGTCACGGGGTAGAAAATGTGTGATGGAAGCCAACAGACGTAAAATTATGGGACGGCTTTTGAAATGGGTAGTTAGTGTTTTTCAACTAACGAAGATGGGGAGATGGAGGAGGAGGAGGAGCAGGAGGAGGGAGATAATCAGGCCAACGGATCGAGAAGCCAAGAAATGTGGGAACATGAAAAGGTCAGAACCGATGCAAGTGATTAGTGGCAATATGAGGATATTCCCGATAGTGCCAGCTGAAGACACTTTGTGCATAATTTAATTTGAACGGCCACGGTGGGGAAAAAATTTTGTTGGCGGAAATGTTAGGAGTTTTATGTTATATTATGCTGTGCTATGTTTTCGGCGTTGTGGCTTAGGCGTTGCGAACTTTTTTCGTAATGCCGAGGTCCCGCGTTCGAAAATAGCAGCAGGTAATTTGACAGCAGACCGCCCTGCGAAAGTTTTGATAATTATGTATAGAGCCGCGGACTAGAAAAAATAATTATAATAGGAGGTATGGTACCAGGGAGAAGAGGTAGGGGTCTACCAGCACGATGATGGGCACAGAATATAAGTGACTGCTTGAATACGAAAGTGCACGTGACGGCAGTTCTGGCGAGAGACCGAATTTCTTCAGGCGACCGTGGTGAGAGCGACGTTCTGCAAAGGACCTGCTACATGATGATGATGATGATGATCGGGAGCTGACCTTTCAGTAAGCAGTGGCAAACTACTGAACATTAAAACTACCTTCTAAAACCACAATAACCACAAACGCTGTGGCTGGTTCTGTGACTTCATGTAAAGGACACGCAACTAACGTTTATTATGTTATGGTATGTCATGTTATGCTAAGTTATGTTATGTTATATTATGTTATGTTGTGTTATGAAGTGGCTTTTAGCAAAATGACGCAAATCTTCTTCTTCTTTTTCGCGTTTACCGACTGCAAACTCCGGCATAAGGTACTGGTTGTTCGTCTACTCCTGGGCTCTAGTTCTGTTCCAAAACTAAGTGTTGCGTGCACATCCGTTTCACGGGTCTGACTCATTTGTATGAAGACTTTTATTTTCTTGCCTCTCGAACAGATATACTCCGACTTCAAAGAAAGCCTCTAATTAATCGACTCACGCTTTTAGGCAGGCAGTGGGTGTATTATTGTTAACCCCACAATGGTGTCCAGGAACCCATAAAGAGAGTGACGCAAAAATATCCATCAATTTAAAAAAAAAAAAAACCAGGGTCAATTGCAGTGAGAAAAAAAAAAAAAAAACCTTACAGTGTTGTATAAAATCTGTTGTTAGGGTGCTGTGTGGTCTAGAGGCATGGGCCGCCTCGAGTGCTAGAGGTTCCGGGCTCAATCCCCGGTAAGGGCTGGGATTTTTCACGTTGATTTCTAGTAATTACGCTTGGTTTCTGGGTAGTGAGATCAGACGCCTGTGTGCATTGTTGCGCACGTAACAAAAAACCCTGGCAGTTGGAAATCAAAAAGAGTAGCCTGTAGGCTCTAACTGGGCAAAATTTGGAGTTGAGAATCTACCCAAAGTATTTCAGGATCCTCGCTGGCGTTACAGAGCCTGTGCTCCGTGCTGAGCTTCTTTGGACTCAGACTTGAGTTAGAAGAAGAACGGAGCACTTATGGGTTACTACCCTTGTTCCATAATGTTGATCTGTTGTTCAAATTTAACCTGTTATGTTGTACTGCCTGTAAGACATGCATTAGTAGTCGTAGAAACTAAAACGAAAATCCTACTCGAAGCGGAGATTTAGTTTTGGAGATGACTGCAGAGAATATCATATATTGATATAGACACCCCCCCCCCCCTTCCCCTTTCCGACACATCTATGAGGTACAAGGTGGAAGAGAAGAAGATATAGACACAACGAGGCAGTATTTCTTGGAAACAAGTAAACACAGTATACTGCCAGTTACTGTCTTTGTGATACTTTTGCGGTGTAGGAACAGGGGGGGGGGGGGGGTCTTTGATCCTGAAGATTTACAGAAATATATATATATATATATATATATATATATATATGTGTGTGTGTGTGTGTGTGTGTGTGTGTGTGTGTGCGAGGCGAGTGTGTGTGAGTGTGCGAGTGTGTGTGTGTGTGTAATTAGAAGGAATGAACTCTGGGACTTGATGACGACTTACAAGGTTAATGCGAAAAGAAGAAAAACACAGGTGAAAGGCGAAAGGATAACTACGTACTTCGAAGGCTTGGACAGATGGACGGGGTGAAATAGCAGCGCTGACCTGGTCTGTGGGATCCAGTGATGTGGCGATAAATAACCCCTTAAAAAAAGCTACTACCAGTTAAAACACGAAACTGGTTGGCATGTTCCCACACCCATTTTTACTCAGTGGTTTGCATCCCCTCCCCCCCCCCCCCATACGACTAGTTGGCATGTTTCCCCCCTCCCCACCCACCCACTAGTTGGCATGCCCCCCCCCCTTTTTTTTCCATCTCGACGTTGGAGAGGGCATAGACGTGTTTTATTTGTAGCTTGAAAATGGTGGTGGAGGTAGCTGTTGTGGTTGTGGTAGTGAGTGCTGTTTAGGTGGTCGTGTTGGTGGAGGTAGATGTTGTGGTAGTGGTTGTGGTAGTGAGGGCTATTTAGGTGGTCGTGTTGGTGGAGGTAGATGTTGTGGTAGTGGTTGTGGTAGTGAGGGCTATTGAGGTGGTCGTGTTGGTGGAGGTAGATGTTGTGGTAGTGGCTGTGGTAGTGGGGGCTGTTGAGGTGGTCGTGTTGGGGAAAAAAGGGGGAGGGGGGCAATTTCAAAATTTACAAATCTAAAAGACACAGCGGAAGTGGTCACAGGGGAAGCCGGATTAATTGAGCATTCCCCTATTTTAAATAGGGGGGAAAAAGCTAATCAAGTGAACATATTAGGCGATGAATGAGATTCACGGGGAGACAATCACACATTACCGTTACATATGAGTCAAGGGTTGTTTCCCTGAACAAACAAACGAGAAAAATTTGCGAATGAAATGAAAAACTAACAAATGCCAGAACCGGTAAAGTCACAGTTAAAAAAAAAAAAGCTACACGTGCCTCTAACCGACTCGCCCCAGTCTACTCCCCCCCCCCTCCCCAACCCCAGCTAGGACAGTCGAGTGGCTGTTATTTCTATCAGAGGCAGAAGGTCATGGACACACTCTGATACATCCACGGGGCGTGAAGGAGCTGGCGACGGCAAGGAAAATACATCTCAGGGAAGAGCGAAGATTGCACCTCTGCAGAAGATGCGTTGAGCTGTCGAGACAGTAATATTTTAAACACCGAAGGACAGGCGCCGAAGACAGTCATCACCGATTTCTGATAGAAAAAACACAACCCGTGCAGGAAGGGTGGGAGTTGGCACGGAAGGCGGGAGAGTGGAAATGCTATCCGGCGAAACAAAAAAAAAATGTTTTGTTAAAAATGGTTGAATAAGACTGTAAACATGCAGTAAATGGGGACAAACCTAGAGTGGAGTTATTAGAAGAAAGGGAAGTTTCTTAAAGGATAAGAAGAAATGTTTTTTTTTGGGGGGGGGGGGGGGGGGGCGGTTGTTTTGTTTAAGAAGCTAAGTTATATAATGGGTAAGTGCATTGGGGAGAGAACCTGGGTGCTCAAATCCCTTTAAAAAATAGATAAGTGGTGAGGAGGGCCTAGGTTTAGGGAGAGCTGGCAGGAGGAGAGGGGGAGGGGTGAAGACTCTGAGGCTCCCCTACTCCCAATTGTTTGCCTAGGTGGTAAGAGGATTTGTTGGGGGTGAGCTTTGTTGGGGTTGGGGGAGGGGGGGGCGCTAGGCTGTTTCACCCTTCCCTCTCCTATGTTTTCTATGTTTGCCTAACATCTGCCCTCCCAACCCCAACCTTCCCCCCCCCCCACCCCCATACTATTTTCATGATGGCGGCGGGGTTGGACATGTGTAATAACAAGGAAATATTACAAGAAACGAAGTTATGTGGGAGACAGAAACAATAATAGAAAATTATTTAAAGACACTAAAGTATGGGAGAGATAAGAATAAAAGTGGCCAATCATTAGAGGAAACGAAGTTAAATACCTGACAAGAGTAACAATTGAGAATTATTAGAAGAAATGAAGGGACAAGGACCGAAACTAATGTATTTGTGGGACAAGAACAATAATAGAGAATTACCGAAAGAATCCAAGTTCATTAGGGGACAAGGCCTTAGATCGAAAAATATTAGAATAATTGAGTTTGTGAGTTGATTGAAGAACCGACATCACAGTACTCGGGCCATTCCAGTAAGCGCTTTGTGTAAGTCTTCAGCGGGCTGCGCAGTTTCAGTACCAATGGTGCCGGTTGCATTCTGATTATACGTCCGTCTTGCTTTTCGTCTGAGCGTCGAGTATCGACCAGATCTATTCGTCCTTCTTTGCTTCATCTCACCAGACTGTAATTATCCATTTGCTTCTCACAATTGCACACGTGCTCCCATAAGGCCTCGACCACATCTGTCTTATCATGCAGCAGTATTCTACCAAGTTTTGCAGAGCCATCCAGTCTGTCCATCTGTTCATTTCTCAACACACCGGCTTTCCCAGGAGAAAAGATCCATAAATGCTTCTCTCCAGTGACCTCCGAAGCGAAGAATGTCACTCTGCACGAAGCTCGGCCTCACTTGTCTCAGCTTGCTTTCTGAGTCAGTTACATTAATAGAAGAAACAAAGCTTTTTAAGGAACAAGAACAATTATAAGAAATTTTCAGAAGAACCAAAGTTAATTAGAGAACAAGAACAGTTATAAGAAATTTTCAGAAGAACCGAAGTTAATTAGAGAACAAGAACAATTATAAGAAATTTTCAGAAGAACCGAAGTTAATTAGAGAACAAGAACAGTTATAAGGAATTTTCAGAAGAACCGAAGTTAATTAAGGGAAAATAACAATTATAAGGAATTTTCAGAAAAGCTGAAGTTAATTATGGGTAATAACAATTACAGGGAATTATTAGAAGAAACAAAGCTAACTAAAGGACAAGAACAATTACAGGGAATTATTAGAAGAAACAAAGTTAACTGAAGAACAAGAACAATTACGGGGAATTATTAAAAGAAACAAAGTTAATTAAAGGACAAGAACAATTATAGGGAATTATTAGAAGAAACAAAGCTAACTGAAGAACAAGAACAATTACAGGGAATTATCAGAAGAAACAAAACTAACTGAAGAACAAGAACAATTACAGGGAATTATTAGAAGAAACAAAGTTAATTAAAGGACAGGAACAATTATAGGGAATTATGATAAGAAACAAACCTAATTAAAGGACAAGAACAATTGTAGGAAATTAAAAACAGAAACAAAGCTAATATAGGGACAAGAACAATTTCAGGGAATTATAAGAAGAAACAAAGCAAATTAAATCACAAGAACAGTTATAGCGAATTATTAGCGAATAAATATAGAATTATTACAAGAAACGAAGTTAATTAAGAGAATTAATAGAAACCATCTCGCTCTTTTTGATAGCTGCATGCGAACAGTTCATGTCTGTTGGTGAATGTGCATGCCTGTCTGCCCAGTGTTTTGTGTCTCAACCCACCCCCCCCCCTTTCCCATTCCACTTTCAGGTTTCCTTTTCCCTTGTCCTTTTATCTGACCTCACCTTCGTTAACATAAACATATCACCTTTCTATTCCACCAGACACCTTTGATCATATCCTCACTTATCCACACTTATCAAGATAGATTGTGTTGACTAATAAACGCGTGCTATCTCTGTATTATTGAAGTGGGCTGTTATCTTCATTTACGTCGATGCCTCCCTATCTGTCTATGCCTCCCTATCTATGCTTGTTCTTTATTTTATATTTCTTATATTCTCATTAAGATACGTGTTGCTAAAGCTTTTCGACTTTATTCCAAAAAGAAGCGATCATAGAAACATCAAAACAGGTGCTGAAATATGAAACAACTGAATTCAGGAAAGGGCATCCAAGAGAAACTCTAAAACGAGCGTTACTGAGAGAAGCAAAAGATGCTGGATTGGATTCCATCCTTGATATCGAAGGTCTAGGGTTACAGTCTGTGGTGCAAACAATAGAAATAGCTGATCCGGAAAAACATTATATAGATAAAATGCGAATGTGGGTATTCCGAAAATCTGGGTAGTTATAAACTCAAACATTAATACCAAACAGCAGCTTCCACCAAAATCTAAACACACGCAAATTACTGATTAAGACTCTTTCTTTTTACGGTAATTCCCGTCCCACTGTGTGACGCAAATTTTTTTTTTTTCTCTAAACCCCACTCCTCTGACTGACTGACTGACTGACTGACTTTCTACCCCACCAGGACATCACACAAGCGATGAACACCCGAAGACACAATGTGCCACCATGTGGGTGAGGATCACCATGGAGAGGTCCCAGAAACCGCGTACAGCCTTTAGGCCATATTTATGGCTGGGCTATATTGCGGCCCCTGGCAAAAGCCAGAGCAGGGTTTCAAATAACGAAAAAATTCGTCCTAAAAAGGACGAGAAGTAACCCCACCCCTCTGTACTCAGGAGCCTTATATAACCTAATGGTTGAACGGGGTTTCCGGAACTCGTGCCCGGGTAATTAATGCTCATCCAAATGGTGGCATTTTGTATCATAAGGCTTTGGTCGCTCGTTGTTCGATGCTGGTCGGGTTGCACGACACACACGTCGATCAAATCTCTCTCTCTCTCTCTCTCTCTCTCTCTCTCTCTCTCTCTCTCTCTCTCTCTCTCTCTCTGTGTGTGTGTGTGTGTGTGTGTGTTTGCCCCCCCCCCCCCCCAATTCTTATCATTCGCCTAGTCTAAACAAACATGCATATGTATTTAGTTTATTCAGTTTGCTGTTAATTAAGCTGTTTAATTTCTTACTGGATGCATTTAATTATGTATTTAATTTGCGTTATATGCGGTGTCTTGTTGTATTTAACTTTTTAATGTCTAGTGTATGTTTTATTTCTGTAATCTGCATCTGTCGTATATTGTTTTAAAATAATCATTGCAATATCTTGGAGATTATTTTTTGCTAACATCTCTGCAGCGTATTTAACTTACTGGGGCTGGGTTTGCTTTGAATAAAGTTTCCGTACTGTTCCCAAGTTCTTGCCTTCTTCTTTTTCCTCCTCTTCCCCACCAACCACTATCTCTTCTTCTTCTTCTTCTTCTTCTTCTTCTTCTTCTTCTTCTTCTTCTTCTTCTTCTTCTTCTTCTTCTTCTTCTTCTTCTTCTTCTTTAAAAGGAAAGTTGACACGATACGTGTTGACACGATACGTTGCGCTTTACAGCTAGGCTGAAATACTTGCGCCATTCGGCCTGATTTTAATAAAGCCATAATTAGTCATCCTTTAGGACATGTTTGTTACTAGGGTAGGGTGTATATTATCGCCCTCCCCTTCTTAGTGTGCCCCTGAAACCCACGCGAGGAACCTACGCCCCAGTAAAATGAAGAAAACCAACATGGGATCTATCAGTGAACTACCTGCACGACTGTGTTGTTACCTCACAGATCACACTCATATCTACCCCCTTATCTATTGTTTTATCTATCAATTATCTTATATCACCAAGAAATGTGTTTTATCAGACAACTAAATTAGCGTTTTGAAATGGCAGCCAGCCACGTGGTGTAGATTTTGCAGAAAGTATGACTTGAAAGGGTAGAAACAGTATAGAAACACGGGGCGGTAGGCGGTTGTAGTGCCATCCGGGGCGCCGGAATCTGGAGGGGGGGGGGATGCCTGGCCCCTTATAAGATACCCCCGCACCTAACGACAAAATATATAAGGGAGCCAAAGTGATCCCATCCACACTCCATTTTTTGGCAGCATTTATATTTCTCTCTTTAACTTTTTTCTGTATATATATCATATGACATTATTTTTTTAAACTATTCAGCACATTGTTGTTATTATTATTAAGCGCTTAAACAAGGGTCATATTCCCAAATTCTACTAGAAAATTTGTAAATGACCTATCTTAAACCTCCCTCGCCCTTAAACATATTAAAAAAAATTGTTTTCAAGTCTTTGTTTTAACATATCATATCGCATTCATTTATCGTTCAGTATATTATGGTTATTATTATCATCATTATTATTATTACTAATTTTTACTACATTTTGTACAGGCCCCCTCAAAGTTTTCTTTGTGTCGGCGCCATGTAGTCTAATCAGCAAACTGGAAAGTATCTGAAAAGGGACTATGGACTGTTCCCAGCTTCCTTAAGGGGCTGTGTGGTCTCAATGTATAGTGTCCGCCTCGTGTGCTAGAGATCCCGGGTTCAAGCCCCAGGTTTACGATACCATAGGTTTGTCCCTTGCTACATGTAGGTTTACCATACCATACGTTTGTCCCTTGCTACCTATAGGTTTACCATACCATGGGTTTGTCCCTTGCTACCTAGAGGTTTACCATACCATGGGTTTGTCCCTTGCTACCTGTAGGTTTACCATACCATGAGTTTGTCCCTTGCTACCTGTAGGTTTATCATACCATGGGTTTGTCCCTTGCTACCTATAGGTTTATCACACCATGAGTTTATCTCTTGCTACCTGTAGGTTTACCATACCATGGGTTTGTCCCTTGCTACCTGTAGGTTTACCATACCATGAGTTTGTCCCTTGCTACCTATAGGTTTACCATACCATCATGAGATCAGAAAATCTTAATATGGGCGTCAGACCAACAAGGCAGATCCAAGAATCGCCGTTTAACCTCTACAGAAAGGTTATAGGTTAAACTCCAGAGGATCGACTTCACTGCACCGGGTTTTTAAGCCCGTTTAGCTCGGTCTCTCTCCGCAGAACGGCTAGCCGCCTGCCGAGAGGGCCCCGCACAAAGCACAAACTCGGTAGCCCCAGCGAAGATACCAGGGGATCTGCGTTAAAATTGCACTCATGAACTAACCGTGAACAGCCATGACACGAACCCGCGACCTTCAGAGCGCAAGGCAAACAATTTGAGCACACACCCAAACGCACACAGGGAGTTAATGAGGACGTCTAAGAAAAAAATCATAAAAACAATTTTGATGATAGAAACCAAAGGCGCTAGTTTGCGCTCCATCCATAATATCGGAAAAAAAAATGCAAGGATAAAACCGAAAAATGGACCGTAAACCCTGTGCGTCACACAATAGCACATCAGAAAGATGAAGATAATGGCAAAGATGATAAGAATATGATGATGTTGATGATGGTGACGATGATGATAGTGATCACGATGATGATGCCGGTGATGATGATGATAATGACGATGATGATGGCTGTGATGATGATGATGATGAGGAGGAGGAGGAGGATGATGTTGATGGCTGTGATGATGATGGTGATGATGTTGATGGCTGTGATGATGATGGTGATGATGTTGATTTCTGTGATGATGATGGTGATGATGATGATGATGATGATGATTAGGATGATGATGAGGATGATGATGATAAGGATATCGTAGCAGGTGATTAAGAAGGACTGGCGTGAAACTGGTCCCACCATCAAACACAGGGCCAGCCTGCTAGTCACTGCATTTGTTTGTCACGACTTCCTAGGTGGGCTGCTATAAATGTTTCACGAATTTCACGAGGCCATGAACGCATGTATCTAAGCACTTTTGCAGCATTTGCATACGTTGAGTCAGACGAGTTTACTCACGCAGCTAAATTTTCCTCGGTCTCCAAACTCGTGTTCATAAGGAACTGACTAACTACACTGTTCATTACCTTGGAAGTCAAATGCTCATGCATTCATTCATTTTTTTTTTTTTTTTTTGAAAATCGTCAACGATCAACCTACTGCCCAAAGGTATCGGTTAAATGTGTGGTCTATTTTGTGTGTGCTAATAATTTTGGCTAAGAAATGTTAATTATATCAAGACTAGTGGCTTGGAGCGGTACTGTAGTACCTAGTGGGGGTTGTTAGGTGGGAGCTGGTACGCACTATACACACCCAGACACTTATATAGACATATATGTACAATCACACACAGACAAACATATACATATATACACATACATAAATACATACATAACATACAGGTCTGCAGGCCCATGTGGAATACAAGCAGGGAATATTTGTTGAATTGAATTCTTTTTGTTTCTCTTCTTCTTCTTCTTCTTCTTCTTCTTCTTCTTCTTCTTCTTCTTCTTCTTCTTCTTCTTCTTCTCTCTTCTTCTTCTTCTTCTTCTTCTTCTTCTTTTCTTCTTCTTCTTCTTCTTCTTCTTCTTCTTCTTCTTCTTCTTCTTCTTCTTCTTCTTCTTCTTCTTCTTCTTCTTCTTCTTCTTCTTCTTCTTCTTCTTCTTCTTCTTTTTCTTCTTCTTCTTTTTCTTCTTCTTCTTCTTTTTCTTCATCTTCATCTTCTTTTTCTTCTTCTTCTTCTTCTTCTTCTTCTTCTTCTTCTTCTTCTTCTTCTTCTTCTTCTTCTTCTTCTTCTTCTTCTTCTTCTTCTTCTTCTTCTTCTTCTTCTTTGTGTTCACCATCTGTAAGCTCTGGAGGAAATTTCTGGTGTTCGTCCACTTCTGGACTGCAGTCCGGTTCCAGAACCTGGGTGTTACATGTACATCCGTTTTACAAATCAGACTCATTTGTATGAAGACTTCTGGTTCCTTACCTCTCACGCAAATGCACTCCGACTTTGAACGAAGCTCCTAATTAGTCGACTCTTACGACATGCTTTGGGTAGACAGTGGGTCTATTCTTGTTTTCCGTATAATAGGGCCCATGAACCCACACGGGGTGGAATTGTATTGTGATCGGCTGTACTGGAAAGCTCGCTTACTATACCGAGTGTTAAACCCTTGAATTAGGCGAAAAGCAAATTGGTTTCTCTTAATTAATGGTATCCCTGTTGACACACAAGCAGATACCTCGGAGTACTAAAGTGAATCTTATCAGAACTATTTTTTGGCCAACACTATGCTATCAATGCCAAACACTTACATCCTCCAATGAACGTAAAATTGTGACAACAGAGATGAATTACCTTAGAAGAGCTGCAGGAGTTTCAAGGAAAGACAGAATACGAAATCATGAAATCAGACGAATGCTAGGAATAAAGCCAGTCTTACAGGTCTTCAAAGAACAACAAATGAAGTGGTTTGGACACCTAACAAGAATGCCCTGGTTCTATCAGCCACAGCGAGCCACACTAAAATGTTACAACGGGTATAGAGCGAGTGGAAGACCTCGGAAAATATGGAGTGATGGCATTAAGAACATCCTTACAGAAATGAGAGCTTATCAACGAACATTACATCTCCCCTCGACACTTCGATGAGGTACAAGGTGGAAGAGAAGAAGAAGAAAAAGAAGAAGAAGAAGAATGGTATCCAACTCACTACCCTATTCGGGCAACATTCTAGATAAAGATGGAGGAAACCGATAGAGATATTAAAATAAAAATACAAAAGGCATGATGAGCTTTCAAATCGCTAGGAAATTTGTGAAAGTCAACAGAAATTAAAACTAATACTAAATTAAACTTTGTAACCCTAATGTCAAATCAGTAATGTTGTACATAGAGAACAACTAAAGCAAATACCAATAGACTACAAACACTCATAAACTATTTCCTGCGCACTAGAGGGCATAGAGATAATTAAATGGCATTGTAGAATTACTAACGCTGAGCTTTGGGAGAGAACTAAACAAGTTCCAGTAGACCAGTTTTATAAAACAGTTTGAGGCATTCTACAGTTGCTAAGTATCCGACTGTTCTATGTGGGTTGGTTGCCTTTTTCTACAGAATCTAGATTTCTTTCCCAGCTCTCCCGCCTTATGCACTATCCTTTCCAAAGTGACACATTCTGGTCACATGACTGTTTACTAGTCAGTCTTCCTCGATGTCAGATCATTTAGGAAGTCAGTATTTCTTTTCCTCTTTGTCTATGGTATTCTGAGCGTCTTTTTTAAATATTTCAGCTCAGAAACGCACTGTCTCATCCTTATCCTGTCATATGTAGGAGCGAATATTACATCTCTCACCAGCGCTCTCCATTCCTTTTCATGCATATATACATGCTTACAGTAGAACTAGATTAGTTTCCTTTCCTTTAGGTGGAACAGCGAGCGGGTGATCTTTTCAAGTTCACTAAAACCTGTTTTCTTCAGTACAAGCTATCTATCTTTCTCTTCCCCGGCAGTAAACTTAAAACTGCGAACAGCTCTTCAGAGGCAACCATTTCTACATGCCTGTAAATTTCATCTTCTTCTCTGCCCCTACCTTTTCCTTATCGCCCCATCCTCCTCCTTCCTTTGCGCCCTTCACCTTCCGCTAACGTAATGCCCAGGTTGCGTGAGAGAATTCCACGAGGACACAAAGAAAGGTTACTCGCACTACAAGATATCCCGCCATGCCGTCGCGAGGGACGCTATGCATTACTGTAAAACATTTCAAAATTCATATCCGTTCTGTAGTCTGCTTTCTTCTTCTTCTTCTTCTTCTTCTTCTTCTTCTTCTTCTTCTTCTTCTTCTTCTTCTTCTTCTTCTTCTTCTTCTTCTTCTTCTTCTTTTTCATCATCATCATCATCATCTTCTTCTTCTTCTTCTTCTTCTTTTCTTTATCTTCTTCTTCTGCTGCTGCTGCTGCTGCTGATAGTGTTGCTGCTGCTGGTGCTGCTGCTGCTGGTGGTTAATTAAGTCTGTTGATTACTTCATGGTTAAATTCCGTCACAGCCAAGCCACCGCTATAATCATAATTATGTCTGCAACAACCACAACCAGTCTTCACTGCCGCCGCCCCTAATCAAAGCGCCGCACTACTACTTTACTACTAGCTGTACCACAGCAGCATTAACAACGTATACTTGTGGGAACATTGCGAACCTCCACAGCGCAGCAGATAGGCAGTTTACTTGCTGACACTGGTCTTGTTGAATTTTCGTCCAGTAGGGACCCGCCCACCTCCCCTTTCCGCCACTGCATTTTGCTGAGCTCCTTTTGCGCCCAGCTTAGAGGTTATAGAAGGAAATGACATTAGAGGTAAAGTCGACCGGGTTGACACCAAAAACCTTCACCCACTGAATCCTTCATTCCTTCTTTGGTCCGTTTAGAAAAAAACAACGTTCATATTGAATACTTTTTGTTCTCCATTATTATGGAGCCAGTATTAGGTTTACTAGCGTATTAGTTACATAACGTACGTGAGTACCTATTGGTTTGAAATTGAGGAGTCTTGTTCACGTTTCCCGGCCCATCTACACACTTTCTCAGTCTTGTCTAGGTCAGAGGAGTGTCACGTCTTACTGTTTTCTTTAAAGAGTCTCTTGTAGGGCCTAGGCTCAGGCTGTGGGTAGGTGAGAGGGGGGGGGGGCGGTTAGGGCCAGTTCTAGAGGTCGTTAGAAGCTGTGTCGTGTGTTATAGAACACGGGACATTGGCGCGGATGCAGTTGGAAGCAAGACAACGTGACACTCCTCTGACGTAGACTAGTCTGAGAGAACATGAATGAAAGGTTAGTCAGTGTGTAGATGGGCCGAGAAACCTGAATAGGACCAACTGAGGAACTAGCACTGAGAAACACAAACGTATTGGTTAAAAAAAGCTAGTTGCATATTCTTTACAGGACATTGCAGAACCAACTCCAGCATTTTTTAGCTGTTGTGATTGGAAATTTACGTCCAGTAGTTTGCCATTGCTGTCTGGGCGGTTGGCTTCTCACAGTGAAACCAACGCAAGACCCGCAGCTGGGATAGAATCGGCACGCCGCCATTATGTAATGCCACCATGGACTGTGCTAGCCATTTTGGCTCCCGAAAAGAAAAGAAAAAATCCGACTCTTACTGAAGATTTGAACTTTGGATTCACGCTCGAAAGTCCAACGTTCTTAACCGTTCGACCCACAGCTCACTCCTCACCTAGCTGAACGACTTGACTTAACATACAGAAACAACCCTGCTACAGGTGTGAGAAAAATCAACATTATCCCGTAGCAGAGAGGAGCTATCAGCGTTATATTATTTCAGGTGTTATGAAGAGGCAGGCTTCTCAAGACAGGTGTTTTATAATAACACCAGATTGTTTCAGCTGAGAAGCTAGAATCTCATTCAAAATGTGTGAAACCTAAATTACATTACAAGTGTGCTAAAATTACATATGCTATACAACGTAGATCTTCATGCTTGTTTTATTGATTATAGCAAGACATTTGATTGTGTCCAACACCACAGACTGTGGACTATTATGAGAAGTATGGAGTTTCCAGCACATTTAGTGCATTTAATTGGACATCTTTATCATGAACAATAAGCAGCCATCAGAGCAGCTGGTGAAACAAAGGACTGGTTCGAGGTGCAATAGGGGGTGAGGCAGGGGTGCATTCTCTCACACCTGTTCAATATATACGCAGAAAATATAATGAGCAATTTCAAACATGGCCAGACTTGTGACAGTTATGATCTGCTCAAAATTGGTGACAACCCTATTACGAAACCTTGCTACGCAGATGACACAGTCCTCCTTTCGAACAGGGTAAAGGGAATAGAAAAATTTAATATTGTCTGTCCAAAAACACAGTGAAGATCAAAATCTGTTCTTTAATTTAAAGATAAGGAAAATAATGTCCACAGATAAAACTGGCTGTCACCCAAAAATAACAATAAACGATAAAGAAATTGAAAATGTCACAAAGCTTGCATATCTAGGCTATATAATAAACAACAATGGAGACTGTTCGACAGAAAGTAAAAAGAGGATGGCCATAGCACAGCAAATATTGAACAGCCTTAATAGTCTATGGTTAGGCACCAGCCAGTAGATCAAAATTAGAATTTTGAGAGCATGCATCTTCCCTGTGGCTACATACAGATGTGAGTCGTGGACTATCTCTCAGTCCTTGAGAAAGAGAATAGGGGCTTTTGAGCTGAAATGCTATAGAAAGATTCTCAGAATATCTTGGAAAAAGAAAAGGAGAAATACTGACATCTGAAAAGATCTGAACACCAAGGAAGATTGGCTAATAAACAGCATCCTTTCTCGAAAGCTGAAAATTTTGTCATATCAAGCGCCACGACGGATTGGAAAACAATTATAGCAGAAGGCATGGTACCAGGAAGCAGGGGCAGGGGCCTACCGACACGAAGATGGTCACATGATATAAGTGACTCCTTGAGTATGAAAGTACATGAGGCAGGAGAACTGGCGAGAGACCGAGTTTCTTTCAGGCAGACTGTAATGAGAGCGACGTTCTGCAAAGGACCTGCTACATGATGATGAGTTTGGTACAGCCTCCATTGAAACAGCCCAGTATGTAAGGCAATTTTTTTAATGTTTTAATTTTTTATTTTAACGCTCCACCTTGGCTGTTGCTTGGGGCCCTAATACAACCTAACGGTTGAACGGGGTTTCTGGAGCTTGCGCCCAGGCCTTATCCGACTGGTAGCAATGTGTGCCACAGTGTATTAGTCGCTGGTTGTGCGATTCTGGGGGGGGGGGGGGGTTGAACGCCACTCACACGGGTACAGCCTGATATTATATTCCAAATATGTTTGACTAACTAGTCGGCTCTGTGGCTAAGTCGATGCGAACGCTTCGTAGTGCCGGAATGCCGGAATGCCGGGTTCAATCCCAGCTGCGGGCCATTTGCCTTGCGTTGGTTTCGACAGTGGTATCAAGAAAGCCGACCGTCAAGAAAGAAATGGCAAACTACTGGAGGTAAATTTGCCTAGAAAAACCACACAACAGCCAGGTGCTGTTGGGGTTGGTTCTGCAACGTCATGTAAAACGATACGCAGCCAACATATACTAACTAGGACTGTACCAAATATTCGTTTCGTATTCGCTTCGGGGCTGAATAGTGGACCATATAACTCTTCGGTATTCGGTCAAATACAAATAGTGGTTACCTTACACCCATTTCTGCAATCACTGCGATAGTTGTTGTTGCCTAAGTCGCTTTCATGCATTAAATAAGCTGTCAGTAACAATTTACAAGTTTAGTTACTCGTTATAAAACTAAGAATACTTTCATTACTATGTATTAGTTACCACAGACTAACTGACTGAAGGATGCAAAACATAAAATATTTTTTAATGTTTACTATTCTGTACTACATTTTGTGAAGTAAAATTTCAACGTACATTGGACGTTTTGAATGTTTTTTTTTTTTTTTTTTTTGATCCACTTTATTCACTATACATTATTAGGAAGTAGAAGAATAAGCCTCTGTTTGAATAGTGGGAAGACAGAAGTAATGGTGGTATCAAAGAAAAGAACTATTCCTAAATGTGTAATAAAAGTCAGTGGTGTTTTTTTTTTTGGGGGGGGGGGGGGGGGGACAATTACAGTAATTGAAGTATTTGGGCACATGGATAACATCAGATGGGAGATGCATTACTGAAATAAGAAACAGAATAGGACAGGCAAAAACTTTTTTTTTTAATGAAGAACATCTTATGCAATATATCTTTGTCATTGAAAGTTAGAAAAAGAATTATTACTTGCTACATACATTCAGTTTTAGCTTGGCTGTGAGTCTTGGACAATCGTTAGGCAGGACAAACAATTTCTTGAGGCCTCAGAGATGTGGTTTTGCAGAACAATGCTTAAAATACCTTGGACAGCCAAAAAAGCAACGAAGAGGTTTTACAAGAGGCGGGAGCCTGAAGACAACTAATCACAGACATCAGAAGGAGGCAGTCATCATTTTTCGGCCATGGTTTGAGAAAAGAGAAAATGGAACATATGGTGACCACTGGAAAGATCTGTGGAAGGAGGGATAGAGGAAGACAAAGAGAGAAGATTGTTGACAGACTTGTTGCACGGCATGGAGGTGTGTCGGCACACGAACTGATACATGCTGCAGAAGATCGCAGATTGTGGCGAGACATGCTCGCCAACGCCAGTCGGCAAGGCACCTGATGATGATAATGCACTATTCGTATTCGTATTCGGCCGAATAGTTGATCCCGCTATTCGTATTCAGCTGAATAGTGAAAATCACTATTCGGTACAGCCCTAATACTAACTTTCAACAGACTGTTCTGATTTGATTTCGTCTACTGTGTAAACGTCGACCGTTCAACAGAATGGCAAACTCATCATGTAAAAGGTCCTTTAGAGCAGTTTTCTTTAACCGGTGGTAGCGCAAAAATATCCGGATGAACTATCCTAAATGGGAGACGCTGTGGTTTAGCGGTTAGACGCTCGCCTGCGAATCGGAGCGCGTGGGTTAGAGTTCTGTTGAGCACGACTTTTTTTTTTTTTTTTTTCCTTCTTCCAAAAATGACTTTGTCTTCCAGATTGACCCAGCTTCTAGTGGGAACCAAGTGCAGTACTCGGAAGTAAAGGCGACCCGTGTGATGCTGACCACATACCTCACCAAATACACATTGGTCTAGCCCTTTATAGCCAATACGTCTACAGGGCTGGAAAATGCTCCTTTACTTTCTATTCAAAAATGTATACCTCACGATATAGCAGCCACATATATATCTGACTGACATATAGACCGATGGCCTCCCTCCCCTGACCCCCTTCACCCTTTCCTCCCTTCCCGTCCCAATATGTTTTCAGAATCGTGTCGTAAAAATCGACTTAGAGATTTGCCTGAACCGGATGTGTAGGACCGAACGACGCGAACATTGCAGTCCAGTTGTGAGCCACAACATTGTGGTACCAGCTGCACTTTTATAGGTCAACGCAAAAGAAAGAAGAAAAAAAAAAACACATAAGAAACTGTGTCATAAATAATAGGTAATATTCCACGTGTGGGTTCCGATGCCCTATTGTAGGGAAAACAAGAATAGACCCACTGCCTACACAAAAGCATGTCGTAAGAGTCGACTAATTGGGCGCTTTCTTTGAAGTCGGAGTGCATCTGCCTGGGAGGCAAGGAACGAACAGTCTGTATACAAATGAGTCAGATATGTAAAACGGATTCGCACGCAACACTAATGTTCTGGAACAGGACTGTGGTCCAGTAGTGGACGAAAAAATTTTATAGAAGAAGAAGAAGAAGAAGAAGAAGAAGAAGAAGAAGAAGAAGAAGAAGAAGAAGAAGAAGAAGAAGAAGAAGAAGAAGAAGAAGAAGAAGAAGAAGAAGAAGAAGAAGATTGAGAATGAGAACAAGAATAAGAACAAGAAGAAGAAGAAGAAGAAGTTGAGAATGAGAACAAGAACCAGAAGAATATCAAGAGGAAGAACCAGAATTTATTATTACAGCAGTGATAAAAAAAAATATCAGGTTGCAGATATGTGAAGTTATCTGTCTCATCGTTTTACAAGAATGAGATGTTGGAACACAATGTTATCATGTGTCAACACTATTGTATTGCAAGTACGATCTGTCATTATTGTTATACTTCAGGTGCTACAGACACTTGTGTATAACATTACAGGTATGAAACAATACAAATGTAACCTTATAGGGGTAATACAGTACAAATGTAACATTACAGGGGTGAGACAGTACAAATGTAAGATTACAGGGGTGAGACAGTACAAAACTAACATTACAGGGGTGGGACAGTACAAATTTAACATTACAAGAGTGAGACAATAGAAATGTAATATTATGGGGTTGAGACAGTACAAATGTAACATTACAGGTGTGAGACGATATAAATGTAATATTACGGGGGTGGGCCAGTACAAATGTAAGATAGCAGAGGTGAGACAGTACAAATTTGATATTACACAGGGGAGACAATGCAAATGTAACATTACAGGGGTGAGACAGTACAAATGTAACATTACAGGGGTAGTTCAGTACAAATGTAACATTACAGGTGTGAGATAATACAGGTGTAACATTACAGGTGGGATACAGTATACATGTAACATTACAGGTGTGAGACAGTACAAATGTAACATTACAGGGGTAGTACAGTACAAATGTAACATTACAGGGGTAGTACAGTACAAATGTAACATTACAGGTGGGATACAATACAAATGTAACATTACAGGTGTGATACAATACAAATGTAACATTGCAGAGGTGAGACAGTTACAAATGTAACATTGCAGAGGTGAGACAGTTACAAATGTAACATTACAGAGGTGGGACAGTTGAAATGTGACATTACAGGTGTGAGACAGTTCAGATGTTGCATTATAGGGCTGAGAATTTACTGCAGTAAGAATATGGATGGAAGACTGTGCAGTTGTTAAACGACAAACGTGAGACGGTACAAGTTAGACAGAGACAGACAGACAGAAGGACAGATTAACGAACCGGAAGACAAGACACACACATACACACACAAACACAAGCGCGCGCGCCCACGCGTGAATGCTTG
This sequence comes from Candidula unifasciata, assembly GCA_905116865.2. Taxonomy (NCBI): domain Eukaryota; kingdom Metazoa; phylum Mollusca; class Gastropoda; order Stylommatophora; family Geomitridae; genus Candidula; species Candidula unifasciata. The sequence continues at coordinate 104,941 of CAJHNH020001702.1, forward strand.
AAAAGCAGCTCCGTATCACCTGATATCAATAAAAGCCCCCACCTCTTTTTTGCCCCTACTTTTGTGTGCGTGTGTGTGTGTGTGTGTGTGTGTGTGTGAGTGTGTGAGTGCCCGACATCAGGTCCCTGTCGATGTAAACACTGTGTTGTGGCCTTTTCCACTTGAGTTAGTCTCGGGGCGTTCCAAAAATCTGTCTAACTCTCTTCGGTTCAAAGGAAATACTATCTGATACTTTGATATTTCCCTCCTCAAATCATTGCCAGACACCTGAGGGTTGTAGTGATGCCCAGTAGGGGCTGACTGCAAATAATTTATGTGGTACTGCACGCTAATAATAGAATAAATAAGACTGCCAATGTTTATGTCTGTAGAAGGGAGAACAGTTTCTAGTGATACTTTCAATTTCTGCCCATGACTGTCTTCTGTATTTTTCTTCTGCTTCTTCTTTTTCTTCTTCGCGTTCACCAGCTGTAAACTCCGCGGAAAGTTCTGGCTGTTCGTCCGCTTTCGGACTACAGTCCCTTTTGAAAACCAAAGCGCTGCCTGTGCATCCGTTTTACAGATCCGACTCATTTGAGTGCAGACTGCTGGCTCCTTGCGTCTCAGGCAGATGCACTCCGACTTCGAAGGAAGCTCCCAATTAGTCGACTTCTCCGACATGCTTTGGGATAGGCAGGGGGTCTGTTCTTGTTTTCCCTATAATAGGGGTCCCATAACCCACACGGGGAGCTTCAGTATTGAAGACAGTCATGTTCTGCTCCAGATTTCCTACCAAGGGCGTCGACACCTATTCTGCTGCTTCTTCGTCACTTCTTCTTTGACTGCTTCAAGTGTCGAGAGAGATCAAAGGTTCTGCTTCTTTCTCTTCTGGCCGCCTCGACCATAGACATATTTTGCTCCTGACGACCTTTTATTATGTTATATTTCTATCTCGTTCTTGGTCTACCTGGTTCTCTACGTCCTTCGCCATTGTTTTTGGTGTATGATTTGTACGGTGTTTTGCTTCATGAGGCGTTCTCCTAAGTGGGCAAACCATTTAATTTGCTGTCTTTGTATATATTTTAGAATTGCCTCTGTGCTGATTTTTTTCTTCTCTTTTATGACATTATTACTGATTTTATCTCTTTTGGTAACCCCTGCAGTCGTTCTCAGACATCTCATCTCATTGGTTATTAATTTTATATTATTATTATTATTATTATTATTATTATTATTATTATTATTATTATTATGGGCTAAATAATACAAAATATAACATTATATTTGAAATAACGGTAAATATATAAACATACTTAAATAGAGGACTTCTAAAGATGCTCATCTCAACGCCCTCACCCCCTTCTCCATCCCCATTTTTGGACAGTTTCTTGGAGAGAAGAGGGTGGTTGGTTAAGGGCGGGGCGGGGGCGGAGCTAAATTAAAAAAAAAAAAATTATCGGCCAAACTTAAGGCATGGAAACACGTCCCTTACTAATTATACCTGGCATGAAATCTTTTTATATTAGCTTTTCAGTTCAACTTAGGTTTTCTTTCCCTTAGTCTGCGGTAATTATGTCAGCGTGTCTTCTTCATTACTGTGTAAGTCTGTCTCTAACAAAAACAGCATGAAATAATGAAAGAATAACAAACAAGGCAGACAGACAGTCATCTCTACATGGAAAAGCATCTATACACTTGTTTATTTTTACAGCATGTGGTTTGTATTATAAGCACCAAAGACGTTTTGGCTTTTGCCGCTTGGCTACTTTAGTGTTTAGCCAGATGAATGGGCGTCCACGCTAGCCAATCCCCTTGCAGCTTTCACCAGCGTGGTTCTCAAAGAAACATCCAGCCTAGAAGTTTTTCAATGAAGCGGCTTTCAGAAAACTTATGGTGGCCTGTTTAGCCATCGCCAACTCTAGATTTATAGCTAAAGATGGCCGTGGTTTAGCGTACGGAGAGCCCGGATTTAGGTGTCGTAAGTTGCTGGACCGGTAAATAAATAACGGCGGATATTTGCTGTTCGCATTGTGCTTTGAACAAACGGGGTTTATCTTATAATGTGACAGACGGTTTTAGCACCGAGTTCGTTGTTTTATGTTGTTGTTGTTGTTGTTTTTTTTTTCTTCTTCTTCTTCTTCTTCTTATTCTTCTTCTTCTTCTTCTTCTTCTTCTTCTTCTTCTTCTTCTTCTTCTTCTTCTTCTTCTTCTTCTTCTTCTTCTTATTATTATTATTATTCTTCATCTTCTTCTTCTTCTTCTTCTTCTTCTTCTTCTTCTTCTTCTTCTTCTTCTTCTTCTTCTTCTTCTTCTTCTTCTTCTTCTTCTTCTTCTTCTTCTTCTTCTTCTTCTTCTTCTTCTTCTTCTTCTTCTTCTTCTTCTTCTTCTTTTTTTTCTTCTTCTTCTTCTTCTTCTTCTTCTTCTTCTTCTTCTTCTTCTTCTTCTTCTTCTTCTTCTTCTTCGTTCTTCGTCTTCGTCTTCTTCTTCTTCTTCTTCTTCTTCTTCTTCTTCTTCTTCTTCTTCTTCTTCTTCTTCGTCATTGTCGTCGGCCTCACATTCTTTCTCCCCTCTTAACTCAGTCTGTTTCTTCATTCTCACTTTAAGCTTCACTTTCTCGAAATGAATTTTCTTATCTTTCTTCTGTAACATTCTTCTCCATCCCAGCTTCTTAGCCGCTCTCTGCCCTCTCCCCCACTCCTCTCCTCGTCCATGTTTTCTCCTCAGCGGCGTTCAAGTCATAGTTAGACTGAGAAAATGATGAATAATCCCCATGTAGGTAGAAGGAAACATAAATCATGGCCAGATATTGTTGGGAAAACGAATATGATCAGAAGCGGAAACGTAAGCAGGTACTTATTAGAAAAGCTGGCATTTCACATGTACAGACAAACAAACAAAAACACACACGAAATCCGAAAGATGCAGCAAAATTCAACGGAAGCAATACGTGTCACGGTGCTCCAGCATGCATATAGAGTCGTTTTTTTTTTTTTACCCTGAGCTACTGCCCACAATCCTTCTCAGTTGACGGATTTCTTTTTCTAATTTGACCTGGACTTTCCGGGTCAGCCCATCTTTCAAGAGGCACCATACAAAAAGTACTGTGTGTTTCAGGGCCCATGTTGGACAAGAAGGTAGGCAGAAAGTTGTACCCCACCAGGGTACACCAGCGATAAACACCCGGTGACACAATGTGCCACCATGCGGATGAGAATCACCCGTGGAGAGGTCTCAGAAACCCCTTTCAGCCGGTATGGTCACAGTTGTGGCCCAGCTATATTCAGGACCACCGGCAAGAGTTAACTGACTGACTGACTTTCTACCCCACCAGGACATCACACAAGCAATAAACACCCGATGACACAATGTACCACCATGTGGGTGAGGATCACCGTGGAGAGGTCCTAGAAACCGCGTTCAGCCTTTATGCCATATTTATAGCCAGGCTATATTGCAGCCCCTGGTAAAAGCCAGAGTAGGGCTTCAAAAAACGAAAAATTGGATCCCAAATAGGACGGGAAGTTACCGGTAATATCTAGCAAGAGCCAGGGTGGGGCTTAAAAAAAACACACACACAAATTGCATCTCACGAGAGACGACTTAATCAGTTGGAGAATAAACAAGAACAGACTAATTATCTATTAACAGTCGTGTCGAAAAAAGATAATTCATCACTGAAAAACATGTAGTGGTAGTCACCAGAAAATGTATGTTACATAAGTGTTTAGGAGTCGCCGTGGTGTAGCGGCTAGATGCTGGCTTGTGGAACCGAAAGTCGTGGGTTCATAACGGAGCCGGACTTCTTTCCCCTTCAAAAATGACTTTGGCTCTCAGGTCGACCCAGCCTTGGGTGGATAGCAGGTGCAGTCTTGGGAAGTAAACGCTACCGGCGTGATGCTGACCATATCACCCATTAAGGGACGATTGATCCATAAAATATAGGTTTAGCCCTATATGCCCAATACGCCTGAGGGCGTAGAAAAAGGACCTTTACTTACATTATTGTTTAAAACAATGATGCCCAACAAACGGGCCAGTACTGCTTACGGTTGCGTCCCACACACAAAAAAAGCAAGCTGCGCCAGACCTAATTATATATATTGCTTTTTCAGCTACTAGCTTGTGGCTGTGGAACTAAAGTAACAACTACGTGGGACTAAAATAGCTCAAAGTAAAACTTTCCGCCATTTCTGTTTCTTGCGGAACCCAAACTCCTGCAACGAAATCCGCCATCAAGACTCCATAAAACAAATCAAAACATTAACCGCTAAAGTATTCAGGGGCGAAACAATTACGCACTTAAACAAGGCTTAGGCCAGTTAATGCACCCAATTTTTTTTGTTTCAAATTCATATGACATTAACCTTCTGCCCCCCCCCCCTCTATTTTTCCCCATAAGTAAAGTAAGTAAAGGTCCCTTTTCCTCGCCTTTAGACGTATTGGGAATATAGGGTTAGACTTATATTTCATAGACCAATCGGTACTTGGTGGGTGATGTGGTCAGCATAACGCCTGCCTCCTTTACTTCCGAGGACAGCACCTGGTACTCCCTCGAGGCTGGGTCGCCTGGGTGTCAAGATCGTTTTAAAAAAACAAGTCTGGTTCCGTCAGAACGCGAAACCCCGACCTTCCGATTCGCAGGCGGGCGTCTAACCGCCAACGCCATAACGACTCCCTATACAGTAATTACGTTATTATATTAACTTATTGTACCTCCGTTATTGCTTCATATCATTGTTGTTTACCGGTACCATCAGTATTGGAACTCTGCACTGGCTGCTGAAGATTAGGACAAAGCACGCATGGTAATGCCCAGAGTGCTGTGTTGTCAATTCTTGAGTCAACTCAACTCAACTATCATTGTTTTTTTTTTCCTCGTGGATTTATGATTTTATCTGCTTCAGACTCAAACACATAATAGTTAAAATAGTAAATTCTTAGGGTATAGTGCGATTAAGTAGCATCCAGCCTAGGACTCAAAGAGTCATTGAGTTTGACAGACACCACCATGCTCTTACCTGGGATGTAACTCATGTATGAACGAGCTGGGCTGTCTGGATGCATTCTATCATCGCTGACTTCACCGTTTGTTTCACTGCTTCTGATGCTGATGCCGTTGAGGTCGTCTTCACCGAAACGCCTGTGAGTTATCATGAACGACCTTGGCATACTGGCATTGCCTGGGCAGAGGAAAAGTTGGCAGCCTCAACGAACCTGTTGATGACATTGTTGTTAGTATGTGAACTGCATGTGTAATCATAGAGAGAGAGAGAGAGAGAGAGAGAGAGAGAGAGAGAGAGAGAGAGAGAGAGAGAGAGAGAGAGAGAGAGAGAGAGAGAGAGAGAGAGTGCTTTGTTATCTGTGATCCCGGAGATTCGTATTTTCCTGCTTGCTGATTTGTCGGGATTATTTTTCCCATTTTCTTCTTTTTATTATTGTCAGCATTATTATCTTCCTCATCGTCATTCTTTTTCTTCTTCTTCGACTACTGCTGCTGCTGTTCATCTACTACCACAATTTATTCTTTGCTTTCTGCGTCTGATATTTCTGCCCTTCTTCTTTTTCTTCTTTTTCATCATCAACTTCTTCTTCTTCTTCTTCTTCATTTTATCCACCTCCTCTTTTACTTTTCCACATCCTGCTCCTCCTTCCTCTTTTTTCTTCGATAACTAATATATTCAGAAATATGTAAGCAACAACACATCCATTCCAACGCAATGTCTACAACGTACCATGATTTATTACACACACACACACACACGCGCGCGCGCGCACCCACGCACGCACACACACACACACACAATGAAAGCATTCACAGAATAAACGTGCCACGCTTCTTCTGTTCACATGCACACCGGCCAGATTACACTCAGTTCTATTCCTATCTTATCGTATCGCATCTTTCATCCCTGCCACTATACGGCATGGGAAGGTGCAGCCGCCTACCCCCGTACGCTGTTTCTAAGTCCCATAATAAACCTCGTTGGGATCCGGGGTCCTATTTTGGCTGGGGGAGGGGGGGGGGAGATTAGACACATGGCCCTTCAAACCTTTTGGCCAGAAAGAACAACAGTGGAATGTAAACTCTATGGACCACTGAATGAATTAACAACATCAGTGAAATTTATACAAGAGACAAAAATTGCTGATATAGACAACTTATTTCAGGCGAACGAAAGAAGAAGATATTAAGAAAGACGACTAACTAACCATGTACAAGAAATGGGGTGCGGTAGGTCAAAGGGCGCACATATCATAACCCAGTTGTAAAAACCATAGAGCAATGTGTCAACGGCGAACGCAGAAATGAAGCCATATAATGATAAACAGATAGGATATTTATATTCTCCACATTCCTTGGCTGATCCTGGTCAGTGTTGTCATCTCTAAAATATAACAGGCAAAGCTTTTTTTTTTTTTTTTTTATAAGTCCCAAACAACGTATGATGTGTTATTAGCACTGCTGTGAATCCCACTTAACATGTAAAATGTTCTAGTCCTTTTCATTGCTGGTCACAGTATTTTAAGAAATCTAGCTTCTCTAGTATTTAGCGTCTTTGACAAAAATACACTGGTAGTTTTTCTTATTGGTTATTATGAGAATCTCTGATAAAACCTTCTGGTACTCAAGGAGTTGAAAAATAGGTGCCAAAACTGACTGCAAAGCGTCTATAAAAGGTGCATCAAGGTGTCATCTTCAGCAACCGGGTCACCCATTGGATTCCCAGTAGACGGCTTCGTCGCCGTTCGGGACAGTATTTTAGTCTGTCTCCTTTAATCACGTCAACGCTACAGAGTCCTTTTCATGGCTCTTGGCGGCGTTCAATGCTAAGCCACTTTATATAGCACACATAGCTTAGTCACAAACATAACCTAAAGCTCCCCCTTGGGGGATATTGGTTGGTTTTGGCAGTGGGCCTTATGCAGTAATGTGTATGTACCTGCTGGTTTGTCGTGACTGCTGCGTTCATCAAATATATAAATAGTAATATTTGTGATAAACTGCAGGCATTGACGCATCTGGTAGTTATCTCATGCATTTGATGCATGTTCGAGCTTTTGAATTTTGCGGGGACTGTCTGCCTTTTTACAAGGAAAATCAACAGGCATTTTGCTTGTACTAGCACAGTAACGGACCAATTTGGGGTGACCCATTTGCAGTTATGTCGGACCCTAATGGTCAGTACTAACGTTCATTGTGAGCTGATGTGTTAGCCTTTACATATTCTCGGCAACTAATTATGAACTGATGTTCCATTTCTCACCACCTGTTTTTATTTGTGTGTTTTTTTGTTTTGTTTTTTTTTAAATTTTTTTTAAACACATAAATCATAAAAGCTTGTTAAATTAACTTTATGTTGTGCTGGGTCGTTTCCAGTCTGAAACAGCCGGGGAATTAGATTATGCTACTGTCGGTTATCGAACCCAGATCACTGACGAAAAACAAGCCGTCACCCACTAGGCCAACAGAGTACCATAGAAATACAAGCTAATGAACAATGCTACGTTGGTGTCGCATCTGGCAAATAATGCTAGAGTAGCCTGGCCATCACATCCTGAGCTGAAATCGGAACATCCTTATAACATTTTGAGCTAAAAAACGGAACACCCCTCTAATATTTTGAGTTGAAAACGGAATCTCACACTAATATTTTGAGCTAAAACACGGGAAATCCCACTAACATTTTGATTTCAGGTCAAAGGGGGGAAATCCCAAGTAAGTCAGTTTAACCTTACTCTTTTTTCCCCCCTCGGCCAGCAGGCTCACTCAACAATGGTATCAAACTCCGAAGCATTCTCACCAAGAAACGGAAGAAACAATATCATTGATCTTTACATGTATTGAGAACAATAAATATGCTACAATGATACTTGCCATCAGCAAATCTCAGGCATTGAAAGAATATGTTCTGGTGTATTTTCTTCTCTGGAGGTAATTCCTAGGTTTTTATAAACGATTTGTGTGTGTGTGTGTGTTTTTCTGGAATGCCACCGGGATGGCTAGGACACACTTAAAAAAAAACGGGAATGACCTGGTGAAAACGGAACTGACCCGGTGTAAATGGGAATGACCTGGTGAAAACGGAACTGACCCGGTGAAAACGGGTCTGACCTGGTGAAAACGGAACTGACCTGGTGAAAACGGGTCTGACCTGGTGAAAACGGGTCTGACCTGGTGAAAACGGGTCTGACCTGGTGAAAACATGACGTGTGGTCATCCTATGCTGGAGTCTCATGGTTCAAGACCAATCGGTACTAGGTGGGTCATGTGGACAACATCACAGTGACCGCATTTACTTTCTATGACATTACCTGGTGCCCAGTTTAACCTACGTCGACCCAGGAGCTAATGTCAAGATTGAGCCTTTAAACACTGCTGATATATAAACAAACGCATTAAATAACACTAGCAAATTATTAAATATTATTACATGATTTGGATTGTCCAAATGTAAGTGTTTTTTCCCCCCGTATGCTGCAAACACTTTATTTTTAAAGTTAACAAAGAACATCACACGAAGTCGGCACTAATGGCATACACTTTGATGTATACATTATATAATTATAAAAACCCTAGGTTTCTGATTATTATTCCTTCCATCCATACATCCGTAAAACCTTATGTCCGTCCATCTGTCTGTCTGTCTGTCTGTCTGTCTGTCTGTCTGTCTGTCTGTCTGTCTGTCTGTCTGTCTGTCTGTCTGTCTGTCTGTTTATCTGTCCGTCTGTCTGTCTGTCTGTCTGTCTGTCTGTCTGTCTGTCTGTCTGTCTGTCTGTCTGTCTGTCTGTCTGTCTGTCTGTCTGTCTGTCTGTCTGTCTGTCTGTCTGTCTGTCTGCCTGCCTGCCTGCCTGTCTGTCCAGCGTACTATCTGTCTATCGATACACCTTGTTTGTATGTCTGTCTTGCGTACTATCTGTCTATCAGTAAACCTTGTCTGTCTGTCTAGTGTACTACTTGTCTCTATCGATGAGCCTTGTCTGTCTGTCTGTCTGTCTTTCTAGCTTACTATCTGTATATGGATAAACCTTGTCTAAGCTCTTCTATCTAACCACCAAGTCTAAGTAATGCTTCTGAAGGACTCACCGTCTGACTGCCATAAAACGCTCACGAGAAACGACCGAACGGAGAAGAAATGATGAAGACTCAGACAAAGAAAGCACTTGTTGCAACAGCAGCTTCCATCATCACCGCAACCACGACCATTCACCTGCTGGCTCCCACCACATCTGCCGGCATGCCTGCACGTGAATGTCAGTGCGAGCATGAAACGCACGGTGCCAACGGTGAGTAGGTTCTTCTGGCAGAAGGTGAGACAGTTAACGTGTGGTGGAAGTGAGCGAGCGTTTGAGGGAGTGTGTGTGAGAGAGAGAGTGTGTGGGGTAGTGTGTGTGAGGTTGTGTGTGTGTATGTGTGTGTAAATAAATAGGACCCGCTTCTTGTTGCTTTCCGCCTTCCTGTCTTTTACCATGTGTGAGTGTGTGCGCGTGAGTGTTTCTGCGTGTTTGTAAATAAATAGGATCAGTTTCTTATATCCCTCTCTACTTTCCCATGTTTTACTGAGAGAGAAAGAGAGAGAGAGAGAGAGAGAGAGAGAGAGAGAGAGAGAGAGAGAGAGATTATAAAAGTAAATAAATTGTACTAATGTTGTATTCCTTTTGACCTTCCTGTCTGTCGAATGTGAGTGTGTGGTTGTATGTGCTTGTGTGTGTGTGTGTGTGTGTGTGTGTGTGTGTATGTACGTAGATAAAAAGGACCAACTTCATGTTATCCCCTGTGTTTCTACCTTCCTTAATTTTACATTACGCACATATGTGTGTGTGTGTGTGAATTGTATTCTTTTCTACCTTCTGTCTGTATCGTTCTCTTCTCTCTCACATGCCGATACTCAACTTCTCTCTCTCTCTCTGTTCTCATCCTCTACTCTCTCTCTCTCTCTTTAATCCTTTTGTCTCACATGGCGATACGCAACTTCTTTCTCTCTCATGCCCACCCTCTCTCTCTCTCTCTCTCTCTCTCTCTCTCTCTCTCTCTCTCTCTCTCTCTCTCTCGTCCTCTTCTCTCTCACATGCCAGTACAAAACTTCTCACTCTTTCATCTCTTTCTATCTCTCTTGTTCTCTTCTGTCTCACATGCCGATATGCAACTTCTCTCTCTCTCTCTCTCTCTCTCTCTCTCTCTCTCTCTCTCTTCTCATCCCCTTCTCTCTCATCCTCTTTCTCTCACATACTGATACGCAACTTCTCTTTTTTCTTTTTCTCGTATCCCTCTCTCTCTCTCTCTCTCTCTCTCTCTCTCTCTCTCTCTCTCTCTCTCTCTTTCTCATCCCCTTCTCTCTCATCCTCTTTTCTCTCACATACTGATACGCAACTTCTCTTTTTTCTTTTTCTCGTATCCCTCTCTCTCTGTCTCTCTCTGTCTCTCTCTCTCTCTCTCTCTCTCTCTCTCTCTATGTTTCTCGCATATTCTCTCTCTCACACCCCTTCTCTTTTTCTCTCTCTTTTCCTCTTCTATCTCTCATAGCTGATATGCAGCTTCTCTCTCTTTCTTCCTTTCTCCCACTCCCTTTTCTCTTTCTCTCTAGTCCTCTTTTCTGTCACATGCCGATACACTTTTCTAACTTTTCTCTTTTTCGCATGCACGTCTCTCTCTCCCCCCCCCCTCTCTCTCTCTCTCTCTCTCTCTCTCTCTCTCTCTCTCTCTCTCTTGGGTGCGCGCATTCTTTTCTCTCTTTTCCTTTCTCTCTCTCACACATACATGCAGACACACCATCTCTCTCTATCTCTCTGTCTCTTTCCCGTGACCTTCTGAGACAACTTCGCCGTCTCTACCTCATACCCCATCTCCCTTTCCTCTTGCCTAAACACCTCTTTACCTTAACCAAACCCCCACCATTAAGAATACCCCTATCCCCTCGACACCCCATCCCCATTCCCCCCCCCCCCCACAGCTTTCCTTCCACGCGGTACTCCTACGTTCCTCCTCCACCCAGCCCAAGTTCCGTAACTCCAGCAGGTTCACGCGTATGGCTTACCCCAGTAGCAAATGGGCTGTTTCTCCTGAATGGCTGCTTACCTTTCTAGCTCCAGTGTCTCCGTGATCTTCCCCACATGTGTCGACCCCAACAGTAGACGCACACACTCGCTGCCATTTCCCCCCGACCAGCTGAAAGTAGCTTTCGCTTTCCCGGTGGCTTTTCTTGTAACCTTGCCTGTCGTTCATTTTCTTCCTTGTCTTCCTACTTTTCTTGTTATCCTTGTTCTTCTTGTTATCCTTGTTTTTTCTTCTTCTTCTTCTTCGTTTCCTTCTTCTTCTTCTTCTTCTTACTTCTTTTTCTTCTTCTTCTTCTTCTTCTTCTTCTTCTTCTTATTATTATTATTATTATTATTATTTGTTTTATTATTTGTATTATTATTATTGATATTATTAGTATGTTAGTCACCGACTCGTAATCCAGCCTACCGCGATCGAAACCCACTGCGGGCGTCGCATGTCGACCCAGCCTCAAATGGGTACCAGGATGGCTATCCTGGGGAAGTAAAGACTGCCGGCGTAATGCTGACCACATTACCCACCGAGGGCCGGTTAGTCTGTAAAAATATGGGTGCTTTTCCCATATGCCCGATGCGCCTAAAGGCGGGAAAAGGGATCTATACTTTTGCTTGCTACCAATGCACTCCGCCACATTTTACTAAAATAGAATATTTTATGCAATCTTTTTTCACCAGTTGGGACAAGAATGAGAATTCTTAGAAGTAATATAAATCCTACATTGATATTCAGATGTGAATCATTGACAGTTAGTATTAAATTAGTGAAAACAATTTTGGAAGCTGCGAAGATGTGGTTTTACAGACTATACAGATAGAAAAGAGTAATGAAGATGTCTTGAAAGAAACTGACTCACGAAAAGAACTGATTGCCCACATCAGAAAGAGACAATCTACATTCTTTAGTCATGTGATGAGAAGGAGAAAACTGGAGTACATCGTGACGGTAGGAAAGTTGGAAGGGAGAAGAGGCAGAGGGAGACTGAGAGAACAGATGCTGTGTCAGTGTTGACTAAACGTACACGAGCCAGAAGGTTGTGGATAGACATGACTACCATGACTATCCATTCACCCATCCATTAAACTGCCTGTCTACTATCAAATCTCTCAGTTGTCTATCCATACACCCAGCCATTAAACTGTCTGTCTACTATCAAATCTCTCAGTTGTCTATCCATACACCCAGCCATTAAACTGTCTGTCTACTATCAAATCTCTCAGTTGTCTATCCATTCACTCATCCATTAAACTGCCTGTCTACTATCAAATCTCTCAGTTGTCTATCCATACACCCAGCCATTAAACTGTCTGTCTACTATCAAATTTCTCAGGTCCATCAATACACCCAGCCATTTAACTGCCTGTCTACTATCAAATCTTTCATTTTTCTACCCAGAAATCTACATGTGTGGATAAACAACCGTATTTCTGTCTGTCTGTCTGTCTATCTTTCTGTCTGTCTTCCCATTCTCCTATTTCCTTTCTCCCACAGTCGATGTCTTTATCTCTAACGCATAACTAAAGCAAGTCATACACTTCCCGGGCCTAGACTAACACAGCTTTCTTCAACTGCTGTTTAGTATTTATCCTAATTACTTTTACAAACTTGTCTAAATTACGGTGTTCTGTTGCACATTTTATTGTGTCGTAGTTATCTTTATTTTTGTACTTCTATCATTGTTTCTCTTTAGGCATGTCTTTCTGCCTCTTTCTACATCTTTCCCCTCCGCGTCTTTCTCCATTTCCTCAATGCTAATCGTCTCTCTTTCTATCTTTCTCTTTCTCGACTTTTTATTCTTTGCTTTGCCCCTCTCCTTCTTTCTATGCTTTTCTGTTCTACACGTGTTCCTTAACTGCGTCTGCTTCCTCCCGTTGTGCCCCCCCCCCCTTACCCCATTCTTCGCCCCCTGGTTGTGCCCTAGCTGTCCCTGGGGTGGTGTTCACCACCAGGCATCTGTCAAACTTATTAGATCTTTTGTGGAGGTCGGCCTAACGACATCTACACGAAAGTAAACAGCTAAAAACGAAATAAACATGGAGTCGTGAACGTTCATTGCTTGTTGTAACTGACAACTGTCTATTGTGTTTATTGCATGACGAGTTCTCCCGCTATTCTCTCTGGGGTGATTTATTCTTTATTTTTCCATTGTGCCCTTCATGTACTCCTGTTTTTCTCGTGAACTTTATACAGTCTAACTTCTACAGTCAATGCTGACTCCCGCCTCCTTTATGTCTTCATCTGCAACACTGTAGATTTTTAATCTGTGGTTTTAAGGAGGAGAGTATATTCCTAGGAAAGGAACATGGCTGCCGTAATTTTGGGGGAAGGAGCACACAGTTTTTTTTAAAGAGAAGGTGGTACCAAGTGACACAAAAAAGTACAAAACATTAATGTTTAGTTGAAAAACAAAACACAACAGTTAAAATGTCTTCAAAAACACACAGAGACATATAAGTGACTAATCTTATTTTTCATCAGAATTGACATGACATGCGTTGTCCATTGTATCGTTGCTGCACCAGTTTCTCCTCGCTGTTAGTTGAAAAGCTGTTGTGGCAGTTTGTAGTTGGTGCAGTTAGTATCTTTGAACAATAACTTTGATCTCATCAATGCATTTACTATTGAAGTCTTTAAAGAAAAGCGTTTTTTTTTTTTTTTATCTTAATGTTGTCAATCAGAGAGAAAGTAAGACTTGCAGGTAAGGCTACTGTGAAAGCCGGACAATTGATTGATTAATAAAAGCGGGTACCACGTTCAGCCTGCCTCAGGGGCTTCGCTTTATTTGTGGTGACACCACAGGTTTTTATTTCTTGGGTTTTTGACCTTTTTGATGTTGTCCGATTTCTGGTTTATTTGCCGGACAAGCCATGGACCAGAATGGTATACCGAATGCTCTACGAGATTTAAGACGTTTGTGCGAATCAATTGAAAACTGTGAATCTGCAACCATGGTCAGACTGCATGAGCAGCAAGTTAAACGGGGTGTCACCGAACAATAACACTACGCGGGTAGCCAAAGAAGAATAATACACCAACACATAACTGGTGTCGTCAGTAGCTACACGATGCGATATTTACTGAAAAGGGGATCTGAGCACTTATGGACTAAGTGGTTTGACACGTACAATGAGGATAATTTGTCGACTAACTAACTAGAGAGAAAGGTCTTTCTGCAGCTGCAGAGGAATTAGATAATGCCACAAGACTAAACATATAGTTTTATACTAATGGAAAACGATTTTCACATCAACATTTCTCTTATGAAATTGCAAACGATTTTTTTCCCTTCAGTATTAGGTGGTTTATCTTGCACTATTAGTATCTTGCATTCTTTATGTATTTGTTCATAATGCTGTTCTAACGCTACACCACGGCGAGTCCCATTTAACAATAACAACACTGAAAATGTTAGAAAACTCTTAATTAACAAGGCTGGCCAAATGCTTTATTGAGCGTCGGTTTTTTTTTTTTTTCAGTTCCACTTAGTAGATCCAGCGTGAAATGCCAACATTTAAAATAGTGATGCAACGTTTCCAAAACGTACTAAAACATCGGGCGTAGTCCCAGAAGTACAGTTGTTTTGTGCTGTTTTGGTTTCCTTGTAGCTGTGTGGTGGATGAGGTTCTGGAAGATTACTCCCAGCTTTTGCCAACTCATCTGCTCTCTCATTTCCTTGTATACCACAGTGGGCTGGTATCCACTGCAAGACCAGTTCTGCTTCCTTGGAGAGTAAGCCAATGTTGGTCCTTAGATCTGCAATTAGTTTGTCTTGTTTTTTGCTTGATAGTGCTTGAAGAACAGACAATGAGTCACTAAGTATAACAATTTTGTGCCCTCTGTGTTCTTGAGTATGAGGGATTTGGACTGCAGAAGAGGAGGCCAGTTGCCTCAGCCTGAAGTTAGTGCAGATGTCACCTGCTGGTAGAGAGAGAGTTTTTTGCTCTATCCTGCTATGGGGGATTTAATGTATATTCCAACAACCGCCCTTTTTCTGACTGCATCTGTAGCAGAGCCGTCAGTGAAAACCTGTAAGTCCAAGTGGTGTTTGGATGACTTCTCATCAAGCATAGACAAGAGCCATGGTTCTCTGTTGTGTACTCCGTCAGGGCATCTTTATGAAGTGATCCCTGTACCTTTAGAACTAACATGTGGCCTCTCTCTTGGCTTGCTTGTCCATGGTCTTTCGCCTAAGTTTTTCGCACTAGAAGCCTACATCCGTCTTTCAAAGCAGATCTTTGGTGCTGTCTATACAGTTCTCTAGGCCATTTGGTTGGGGCTCTGACGCTTCAGTCTCGTTGTTTTGTTCTCGGCTGCGTTGTACTTATAAAGATGCAGTTGGGTGCCTTTGAAGTCCTTCTTTAATTTCCTCAATACTGTAAAATTGTTTTTGTATTGTCTTGTCGCGTTCGAGTGGTTCAGTATCTGCCTATCGCTCGTCGAGCTCGTCTGATGGGTGTGATTTCATGGCTCGAATAACCATCTTAATCCACATATTCTGAACCTTGTCCAGTTTTCCCACTGTTTGTCTTAGCTGCTGCAGCCCATGCAGTGGAGGCATATTCCATGACTGTCCTGACTGCTCCAGCATATATCCTTGTTTTTAGGATTCTGGGTTAGGCTCCCCTGTGTGGTACCCGCTAATTTTTTTCATCACTGCAATCTTCCGTTGAATGCTTTTCCTATATAACTGTTTCTACTGTGTGACTTTCCAAGACTAGTTCGCGAATCAAGTGGTCTGTGGAGATAAAGCTGGTTTTTTTTTATCAGACATTTAGATTTTTATCTTTTTTTTTGGGGGGGGGGGGGGGGGGGGGGGGAGGGGGAGGGGGGGGTGGGAGGACAAAGGGAGGGGGGGAAGAGGGGGAGTGGGGGGAGGGGGGGAGGGGGGGGAAGAGAGAGAGAATTTATGGATTCTTTTAGGGCTTTTAGACACCCACTTTTCGGTCCAGGCTTCCTACATTTTCCCACAGTTTTGCTGTAACAGACTATGAGGTCTGTGGTAGTGTATTCGGAGGCTGTCCATACTGCAAAGTCATCATCCTGTATGGTATTTAAATATCATGCTGGTGTCAGTTGCTGTGATATCATTTAATTAAACCTGAACAGAGTTGGTGCTATCGTGCACTGGCCCCTGGGTAACACATTCTCGTCAGTTTTTGCCAGTTTGCCGACGTGTCCATCAATTCTGAATCTGGCTCTGGCGTTGGAAAAAAAGAAAGTCCTTTGATCCACTTGTACATTTATGCCACAACTCCTGCCTGTACGCAGTTTTAGTTGTATTGTAGGCCCTCCCTTCCAAACTGATGATCGTAAAGCACGAGATAGATCAAAGAAGACAGCAAGAACTTTCTTTTTTTCCTGGAAGTCATTCTCTATTTCCTGTGTCAGATATGTCAACTGGTCCTCTGTGTTTCTGTGCTGTCTGTATCCTGTCTGTGTGGTGGTGATTACTGAGTTTGTTTCCAAGAACCATATTAGTCTTTTATTTACTAATTTCTCCATCAATTTTCCTACACAGCTAAGAAGGCTGATGGGTCTGTAGCTTTTTGGGTCTCTTCTGTCTCCACCTTTTTTAAGGATAGGCTGGATGAGAGCTTCCTTCCAGGCTGACGGTACTACACTTTTTTTTTTCCAGCTCTGGTTGTAAATGCAGAGAAGAAACTTCTTGGCAGCAGGTCCAAGATGAGAGAGAAATTCGTTTGTAATGCCGTCAGCCCCTGGGACTTTCTTAATTTTCAACTCTCCAATTCCAACTTCCAGCTCTTGCATGGTCAACTTTTCTGACATGCAGGCCTCTTTTGTTTTTGTGCTAGAGTCTGCTAGAAGAGTCTTGGTCTGGTTTCGTACTTCTTTTATTCTTTGCATGGGGAATATGAACCTTAGTTTTCTTCTGGTGTGTTTCAGCTAGCAAATCTGCTGCTGCCTTGCTCGACAATGATCAAATAATACCAAGTTTATAAGAAAGTACCAACTTTGGCAGTCCTGGTAGGGATCAACCTTCCGATTTGCAGTCGAGCTTCAAGCCGCTACACCACGGCGAGTCCCATTCAACAATAACAACACTGAAAATGTTAGAAAGCTCTTAATTTCTCGACTTTACAGTGAACTGTCAAACTGTCAATACCACTGTTTGGGGCGTTGTAGACGGAGTAGCGAGAGCCTTACGATGTCCGGACGCATGGCTAGTGCTGTCGCCACAGACTGTACAGGTTAGATGTTTTATTTTACGACCCCCCCCCCCCCCCCACGACACACAACACTACATTGCCTTACCGGGGTCGAACCTGGGTCTCCCGCATGAAAGCCCGATGTTGTAACCCCTTGGCCAGCCGAGAATATGAAATCTTTCTAATAAGACAGAAGGCGGACTGGCTGTAGTAATCATTACCTTTTTAAAGTGTCATGTCGACTGGCATTCTAATCGTAATCTCCATATCTTACAGTTTCAAATAGTATGTATGTATGAGTCCATGTACTAGCACACATTCCTGTCATGGACTAAAGATCGTCCCCCCCCCCCCCCCCCCCCCCCCCCCCCCCCCCCCCCCATAAAAAAAAAATTTCTTCTAAATAAATGTTTCCACTTTTTTCTTTGTAAAATGTGGCCACAAAATATGGCGGCCTTCTTCTGACGTTTGCTATAAGGAATCTTTGAGTTTTAAATCTTCTTCGCAATATCTCGGAACACATAATTAAGAGTCTATCGCACCACCACCACCACCACCACCACCACCACCACCATTGTCTTCATGATGTCCTAGGTTTCATTGTTTATTCAACAAGGAGTTTGCAGTCTAAATATTCACTACTCCATTTGTTTCCCATTTCTCTGCCCGGTTTGTAATTCTCTGTCCGCTTAGTCACTGTGTGCTAAATATATTACCGCATTCATTGTTTGATAACTGTTAATGTCAACGCCTGTATTGACGTTTGTATCAATTTTTTTTAGTTCTTTGAATTTGTCCTCGTTCTTAACAATTTCTTTGGGAATTTATTTAGTCCCATGTCTTCTTCTATGACACTACACACAAATAGAAGAAGCTTTGTTCATATTATGCATCCGCGCGCTCTCTCTCTCACCCTCTCTCTCTCTCTCTCTCTCTCTCTCTCTCTCTCTCTCTCTCTCTCTCTCTCTCTCTCTCTCTCTCTCTCTCTCTCTCTGACGTGTCTGAGTGCTTGTGTGCGCCTGTCTGTGAGTGAATGCGCCTCTCCCTCTTGTCGTTATCTCTGCCGTGTTAATGATTCCTTTTATTAAGTTCAACGTTCCCAGAATTTGTGGCTAAGTGTTTGTTTTGATGAGGTAAGCCACACGCCAACTTGGCAATCCCTGATGAACTTTCACCCTGCGCTGGATGATCGAGAAAACATGATAACCCTGCTGGTTTAGCCGATTTGTTTTGCGCTGAAGGCAACACGACAGGATGGGCTGTGATATTATATAGTCTCCTATAATTTTCTATATATTGGGGAAGTTGGTGGGGGGACATATCACCTCGAAGCTGGAGGACTTTGGAGGACATCTGCACGAGAGGGAAGGAACACGAACAGCACACAAAAAAGCCAGTAATATGGAAATACGCGCAACACTCGGGTCCTGGTACAAAGCAAAAGCCCAAATGGATGAACAACCCACACCTTGCACCTCAATTTACAGCTGGCGAAAGCAAAGAAGAAGAAAAAGAAATATCACCAACGCAGTTACAAGCTGTGCTTACACCGGTACAAGTAAGTGAAGGACCGTTTTCGACGCCTTTAGGCTATTGTGCGTATAGAGCCGTGACGTGACTTCCTCTGCTGCGAAGACGCTTTTTTTTGACGTCAAAAACAGACTGCTTTCTCTATCGGCGTCAACGTTTTGGGGCGACAAACACAGATTTGACTTTCTCTATCTGGGAAGATCTTTTTGACGTCAAATATAGACTACTTTCTCTATAGACATAGACGCTTTGGGACGCTAAACACAGACTTGACTTCCCCTCTCTGGGAAGTCGCATTTTGACATGAAGTACGCCAGCGGGGAAGGTACTGTGGGGAACGAAGAGATAGCTTTAACGGTAAAGATGGTTCATCGTGCAAACAAAAAACCAGCGGTTACGGCACAGTGGGGCAGGAGCGTGTTCTTGGTGTCTTGTGGAAATGAAATTAAACTCAACGTCACTTGAAAGTTTGAAATAAGTAATGGTTGCACGTGCAGTTTCTTGCAGATAAGCGGAAACTCTTGCATGAACTTGCATCGCTGACAAACATTTACTCCACACACCCTTACCCACACACTATCTATCTATCTATCTATCTATCTATCTATCTATCTATCTATCTATCTATCTATCTATCTATCTATCTATCTATCTATCTATCTATCTATCTATCTATCTATCTATCTATCTATCTATCTATCTATCTATCTATCTATCTATCTATCTATCTATCTATCTATCTATCTATCTATCTATCTATCTATCTATCTGTCTGTCTGTCTGTCTGTCTGTCTGTCTGTCTGTCTGTCTGTCTGTCTGTCTGTCTGTCTATCTATCTATCTATCTATCTATCTATCTATCTATCTAATCTATCTATCTATCTATCTTATCTATCTATCTATCTATCTATCTATCTATCTATCTATCTATCTATCTATCTATCTATCTATCTATCTATCTATCTATCTATCTATCTATCTATCTATCTATCTATCTATCTATCTATCTATCTATCTATCTATCTATCTATCTATCTATCTATCTATCTATCTATCTATCTAATCTATCTATCTATCTATCTATCTATCTAATCTATCTATCTATCTATCTATCTATCTATCTATCTATCTATCTATCTATCTATCTATCTATCTATCTATCTATCTATCTATCTATCTATCTATCTATCTATCTATCTATCTATCTATCTATCAATCTATCTATCTATCTATCTATCTATCTGTCTATCTATCTATCTATCTGTCTATCTATCTGTCTATCTATCTATCTATCTATCTATCTATCTATCTATCTATCTATCTATCTATCTATCTATCTATCTATCTATCTATCTATCTATCTATCTATCTATCTATCTATCTATCTATCTATCTATCTATCTATCTATCTATCTAATCTATCTATCTATCTATCTATCTATCTATCTATCTCTATCTATCTATCTATCTATCTATCTATCTATCTTATCTATCTATCTATCTATCTATCTATCTATCTATCTATCTATCTATCTATCTATCTATCTATCTATCTATCTATCTATCTATCTATCTATCTATCTATCTATCTATCTATCTATCTATCTATCTATCTATCTATCTGCCTGCCTGCCTGCCTGCCTGCCTGCCTGCCTGCCTGCCTGCCTGCCTGCCTGCCTGTCTGTCTGTCTGTCTGTCTGTCTGTCTGTCTGTCTGTCTGTCTGTCTGTCTGTCTTAGGCGTCTATATATACACATACAAATATACATTCACACTTACTCATACACTTACCCTCACTCACGCAAACACACGGGAAAAGACAAATCAACAAACACATTTTCGTGTTCAGGGCGTCCACCTGGCTATGGCAAGCCTAAACACGCACTTAAATATTACCCCACTCCACACTTTTCCTTCTAACACCCGGCCAACCACTACTGCATCTTTTTACCACATACTACCCCTTACATACTTGTATAAGACAAATGCCTGGAGTGGGGTTAGAAGGGGACCCCGGTTATCTGGAAGAGCTGCTTCTTCTTTCAGTAATAATGTTTTGTATGCATCATATTTCCTTCTGTCGCTTGCTGGTTACCATCTTCAATGTTTTCTTTGTCTGTTTGGCTGTCGGTTTGTAACTCCTGTCCCTTACGTACAGCTGAGGCTTTACCCATTTTGATAACTTTTCACTCACGTGTTCTGTGAACGGCACTTGTTAATTTGGGTGTTCTTTCTTATCTCGTCGGCGTCTGTCGCTTCGGCGTTGCGAACGAGCTTTGTAATGCCGGGGTGCCGGGTTCGATCCCAGCTGCGAGCCTTGAGCTTTGCGTTGGTTTCGACAGCAGTATTGAGCAACCGCCCGCCCACAAAGCAATGTCAAACTACTAGACGTAAATTTGTCTAGAAAACCCACAACAGCAAAGTGCTCCAGTTGACTCTACAATGTTCTGTAAAGGATACGCTACTACTTTAAACTAAATTATCTTATCTCAATTAGGAGGTTACTTTCACACACACACACACACACACACACGTGCGCACGCACGCACGCACACACGCGCGCACGCACGCACGCACACACACACACAAATACACACACACATATATACACACACACATATATACACAGAGAGAGAGAGAGAGTGAGAGAGAGAGAGAGAGAGAGAAAGTGAGAGAGAGAAAAGACTGAACACCCTAGGAAAAGACAGCAGTAATATTTTGTTCACTTCTACCGCCTAAGCATCTACTACTTCTTTTTCTTCTTCTTTTGCTTCGTCTTCTTCTTTCTCCTCTTCTTCTTCTTCTTCTTCTTCTTCTTCTTCTTCTTCTTCTTCTTCTTCTTCTTCTTCTTCTTCTTCTTCTTCTTCTTCTTCCTCTTCTCCCTATTATTCTTCCTCTTGTTCTTCTTCTTCGTCGTCGTCGTCTTCCTTTTCTTCCTCTTCCTCTTCTTTTTCTTCGTTTGTTCTTTTCTCCCTCTTTTTCGTCGTCGTCCTCATCCTCCTCTTCTTCCCCTTCCTCCCCTGCTTCTTGTCTTGTTCTTTCCCCCCTGTACTTCGTCGTCTTCTTCTTTTTCTTTTTCTTCTTCTTCCCCTTTAAATTCTCCTGCTTCGCATCCTCCTTTGCGATGTCTCTTTTACTCCATCTACCCTTGTCTTTTTTGGTCGGTCTCTAGCTTGTAGCCTGCTGTTTCTCATGTAGTGTCCTCTAGCTGACTGATTTTATTCCACTCTGACCAGATGAAAGAACTATTAGATCCTTTGATGTTCTATGGAATCTGGTTGGTTTGCCATTGTAAATTACAGGTAATGCAAAACTAGGAGCAGACAGTCCTCCATGTTGATGTGACAATGATATGATTTGATTTGATTCAAGAACCGACATCACAGCACTCGGGGGATTCCCATGAGCGCTCTCTCCCCATCTTTATCTGCTGCTCCGAACTATACACGCTCTCCCACACAGCACTAACCACGTCTGCCTTATCATGTATCAGTATTCCACTAAGTTGTGCAGAGCCAGCCAGTCTGTCCGCCTCTTCATTTCCCAACACACCGGCGTTCCCCGGTGAAAAAATCCAGACAATACGCCTCACCCGTGTCCTCCGCAGCAAAGCATGTCACTCTGCACGAAGCATACCTGTTCTGATCTTTCTCAGCAGGCTTTCTGCATCAGTTACAATCACGATGTGTGTGTGTGGTGTTGTCTAGCTAGCGGAAAGCTGCAGTGACCGCCTCCACCTCCATTCTTAAGCTGGGTGTTGTGGTATCATATGCTAGGCTCTCCTGCACCAAACGTCGACCATTAACTTTTGCTAAGAAACCCAAAGCACTTCTTTTGCCTCTTGACACTGAACCGTCTGTATAAATGATCAAATCCTCTGAGCGAGCATTATCTTGAAGTAATTGCTGAATTTCCACCTTTGTGGCACCTGCTGGCCAGTCTCTGCATTCTCGACTCTACACAAGTCTGACTGTTCATGTGGCTGTTGATGTGATAACAGATTTTGAAAAACTTTATGGAAAACATGAGGATCAAACTGGTATCGCAGTACCGGATTAAAACTCTGGTCGTTGTGGCTGAAGGCGACTGTTTAGCATTAAGCAGAAGTTCAATAACCGAAACTTTGGTGGATTAGTCTTAGCAAACACAACATTACAGAGAACCGCAGATCACTCGTCATCTTCACACTGAAGGTCGGCTATCTTGAATCTACAGCAGTCTCATTTCTTCGCCATATCAGTTTAGTCTGACAAGCTCATTCGTGTGTTTTGTTAAATATTGACTCAAGAGTAGGTTTCTTATATTAGCCTTGAAGAATATTGGTGGTGTCTCGTAAGCCTCATATTGTTGAAGCATAAACAGCACTGGAAGCGTTTGGTATCAAAATCGCACCGACTGCTTGTACATCTTGTTTTCATTGTGTACATCTGGTGCAATCTAAAGCGCATATATACAAAATCACCACCTGAGGGATGAGATGCGTAAGACAAAACCCGTAAACCTAACCTGCGAGACATCTGTTAGATTGAGGGAACAGCTGTAGATCAAGTAGTTTGACCATCTCCTTAGAATGCAACAATCTCTAATAGCATCACAGGCACATTTCAAAACACCAGCTAAAAGAGCGAGAGGACGGACGCGAAAATAGATTGACAATATTTAAGAGACACTTCACGGCATGACAATAGAGTCAGTGCTAGCCAGCGTGCATTGGGTTGCTAATTAATTATCCATCCGACCCTTAGCCGCAGAAGTAGTTTATGATAATGGTGACGGTGATGATAATGATGATGAGATTTGGTTGAAGTATTTTGAAAAAGAAGTACCAAAACACTGTGAAACAAACATAACCAGAGACTAATATCCACAGTTGGGTACAGTGGTATCTCGGGTCACGGACACCACTAGTCAAGAACAAATCGACCTGCTTGATCTGTCGTTGGTATACAAATATTTATCTTTTTATAACGTATTTGTAGTCCAACTCTTAATGCTATATTTGCAAAATCTGTTTTCATCTGCGTGTCATTGTTGCTTTTACTTACAAGCCAACCAAACCCTTTTTTTTAAAATGCTTGTGATAAGTTGTGTGATTAAGTTTTGTGACAGGCTTTAGCCTATTTTAAATGCTTGTGATAAGTTTTGTGACAGGTTTTAGCCTTTTTTTTTTAATGCTTGTGATAAGTTGTGTGATTAAGTTTTGTGACAGGTTTTAGCCTTTTTTTTAATGCTTGTGATATGTTGTGTGATTAAGTTTTGTGACAGGCTTTAGCCTATTTTTAATGTTTGTGATAAGTTGTGTGATTACGTTTTGTGACAGGCTTTAGCCTCTTTTTAATGCTTGTGATAAGTTGTGTGATTGAGTTTTGTGACAGGCTTTAGCATCTTTTTAATGCTTGTGATAAGTTGTGTGCTCAAGTTTTGTGATAGGCTTTAGCCTCTTTTTATGCTTGTGATAAGTTGTGTGCTCAAGTTTTGTGTCAGGTTTTTAGCCTTTTTTTTTTTTTTTGCTTGTGATAAGTTGTGTGATTATTTTTGTGACAGGTTTTAGCCTCTTTTTTATGCTTGTGATAAGTTGTATGATTAAGTTTTGTGACAGGTTTTAGCTTATTTTTTTTTTTCTTTTTCTTTTTTTTTTTTTTTGCTTGTGATTAGGTTCTGTGACAGGTTTTAGCTTCTTTTTTGTTTTTTTGCTTGTGGTAAGTTGTGTGATTAAATTCTGTGACAGGTTTTAGCCTCTTTTTTTATGCTTGTGATAAGTTGTGTGATTAATTATTGTGACAAGTTTTAGCCTCTTTTTTATGCTTGTGATAAGTTGTGTAATAAGTTTTGTGACAGGTTTTGTGAAAAGCTTTGTGATAAGTTGTCGTCGGGTCTAAGTCTCCAACAAAACACTGCGATTACTCATTTTGGTCCACTTGTGGGTTTCGGCCCACAATTGTGAGGCAATTCTTACCAAGCATATCGTAAGAGTACACTAATTTGAGATTTCCTTTAAAGTCGGAACCAGCATTATGCACTCAAATAAGTAAGATCTGTAAAGCGGATGTGCACGCAGCACTAAAGTTCTGGAAAAAGACTAAAGTTCAGGCGTGGACAAACAACTAAAATTTCCTGCCGGATTTTACAGTCAGTGACCGCGAAAAAGATTCAGACTTATTTTAACTGTCCATATATCAACAATAATTCATGTTTGCAACCACATAAATAAAAGCCTTTAAAAAAACTCCGATAGACTGGTTTGTTACTTCAGTGATAAGTCTTAAAACTGCTCATCTCCAAGTGCTGCCTTCATCTCCGTATTCCCACGGTCCTATCTCCTTCTAGTAACAGCAGCGTTCGCCATTTCCCGACCTGGAGGTAAAACAACGCCACAGGTGCTCAAAGATCTGGCGAGGCCACGTTCTGGGCGTAGCTGTACTTCAGCAAAACTGAATGCCAGGAGAGGGGAGGAAGGAAAGGATGAGGGAGGATAGAAGGATCGAAAGAGAGGTCAGTCGAAGTTTCCGTTGAAGGTGTGTGTGATGGCGCACACCTGGTCCAGACCACAGTCTTCGTGTTGTCAGCTCAGGTAAATACAACAAGTGGTCAATATTTGAGGGTTGTGGTAGTTTGAGCTAGCTGTCTGTCTGTTTCTTTGTTTGTTAGCCTGTCTTGAGCTAGCTGCCTGTGTTCTGTCTGTGTGTTTATTTGTCCGTCTCGAGCTAGCTGTCTGTCTGTATATCCATCACCAGCTATCTGTCCGTTAGTGTATTTGTCCCTTTCTAACTGTCTGTTTGCCCGTCTCGAGCTATCTGTCAATTAGTCTATTTTTCCATCTTGAGCTAGCTGTCTGTATGTCTATTTGTCTGTTTGTCCGGCTCGAGCTGGCTGCCTGAATAACTCTTTGTTTGTCCGGCTTGAGCTAGCTGTTTGTATGTCTGTTTGTCTGTTTGTTTGTCCGTCTCAAGCTAGCTGTCTGTTTATCAATTTTTCCGCCTCGAGCTAGCTGCCTGCATGTCTCTTTGTCTGTTTGTCCGTTCGTCCGTCTCTGGAGCTAGTAGCCTGTGTGTCTCTTTGTCTGTTTGTCCGTCTCTGGAGCTAGTAGCCTGTGTGTCTCTTTGTCTGTTTGTTCGTCCTGAGTTAACTACCTGCATGTCTCTTTGTTTGTTTGTCCGTTCGTCGTCTCTGGAACTAGTAGCCTGTGTGTCTCTATGTCTGTTTAGCTACCTCTGTGTCTGTCTGTTTAAGCGTCCTTTTCAAGCTAGCTGTCTGTGTATCTATTTATCTATGACGAGCTGTTTGTCTGTTTGTTTATCTTGAGCTAGTTTGTTTGTTTATCTCGAGCTAGCTGTTTGTCTGTCTATCTGTGCGTCTCGAGCTATCTATCTGTATGTCTGTCCGTGCGTCTCGAGCTGGCTGTCTGTTTATCTATTTGTCTATGCCGAGCTAGATGTCTGTCTGTTTGTTTATCTCGGGCTAGCTGTCTGTTTATCTATTTGTCCATCTTGAACTAGCTGTCTCTTTGTCTATTTGTCTATCTCGAGCTAGCAGTCTGTCTGTCTATTTGTTTGTGTCGAGCTAGCTGTCTGTTGGTCTATGTGTTCGTCTCGAGTAAGCTGTATGTTTGTCTTTTTGTCCATCTTATTTTTCAAGGGGAAGTTCCCCATGAGGTTTAAGCCTTGTTTCCATGTATTATAATAATGTGTTAAGTGATGAAACACAAAATAGTTGAACAGATATGAAATTATAAATAATTACTTTACGAAAGAATGTCTATACAAGGTTCTTTCGGAGCGGTTTAGCCTCTTTACAAATCTTGACAAAAGAATTTAGAAACATGTTTTCTTTGGAGCGGTTTAGCCTCATTACAAATTGTACAGCCCCTTCCTTCCCCTCCCCACCCATTTTTTACACTCCAGAATAACTTTCGGTGTAGAGAGGGTCTCGGTCTCAAAATACCGGTGCTGTATGCTGTGTGTGACCTTTCTCGTAGACTCGGACATCCGGGGTAACTAACATTCTGACCTCTATACACCACACGCTTACATTTTATTTACCAAATGCAGTAATCTTCCTATTCCGCAGTTTATACTATCAGCCGATCTTATGCCCTTATCTAAACCCTTTGGGAGCTCGTTCACAATAATTAGGCTTTTACAGCTAAAGAATCACTGCTACCCAGAACAGAAAACGCTTTGTATACCAATGATAGAACAGTTTAAAGTTTTAATAGTCTTATTTTGTCGTCTGACTGTTACCAGGTTGTAGCCGAGTGTCGTGGTTTTCTGTATTTGTCTTGCGCTTCTCGGGTAGCGTGAGTGATGGATTTGTTCAACTTTTTGCAGGTTTCATCTGCATCATTTATCCCTCTCTTTCTTGGTCTTCCTCTAGACTTCCTCCCAAATGTTCTACTGTAAAAAGTCTCATATGCAGTTTGCTCTGTCTGCATTCTCACTAACTGGTCAAAATATATTTATTAGTTGTCTGTCAGTATAATCCAGACACGGTCTTATTACAACTGTCTCTTAAATGCTGGTATTCGTAACTCTGTTTCTTCTAGTGTTGTTGTCGGCTCTATGGCTAAGTCGATGCGAACGCTTCGTAATGCCGGGATGCCGGATTCGATTCCAACTGTGGGCCATGCGCCTTTCGTTGGTTTCGACAGTGGTATCAAGAAAGCCGACCGTCCAGTAGGCAATGGCAAACTACTGGACGTAAATTTGCCTAGAAAAACCACACAACAGCCAGGAGCTCTTGGGGGTTGGTTCTGCAACGTCCTGTAAAGGATACGCAACTAAACTACCCTAACGTGGTAGGTGTAGTCAATTAGTCTAGTGTTGTTAGTGTAATAATAACACTGGGATTTTTAATAAGTTCAGAGATTTCAAAGCGTTATGTTATAATAGCTATCACCAAAGCTTTACCGAGCAGAAGTTCAGGGGAACAGAGCGTGGTGTACACATTTGTGTTTTTCTTTAACGAACTCACGCCCACTAGCTTGATAACAGTAACAGCATCTATGGCTGATTGGCTACTATGCGGAACAAACGTTTTGGGGACGCCAAGAATTGTAATTTTTAAAATAAACTCTATCCGTAACACAAAATGACCTGGGCATTAAAGTGTTCTTGTTATAACTAATATCATAAATGGACGAAGGTGGCGACGTAAACTTATTTGTTATTTCTTCTCCCTAATGTTAAACTATTTTCCCCCACATGAACTCATCCTAACCCTTTTCCTCCAAACGTGCTAGATAACGTCATCGATGGCAACGTGAGATAGGAAGCGGGTGGTGGCAGAGTTGTTTTTCTTGCCTGTAGAAAGATTTAGGGTTCACCCCTGTTTTCTAAATAATTTGTTTTCTTTTACTATGGGTTCATCGTTGTTTTTAAAATACTTTCTTGTGAGGTTGAGAGATAAAACATAGAATGATGGCATCATTTGTTGAATGAATTACAACATAAAACACGGAGAACAACGTATCTGATCGCCCTAGCTAGATACGGCCGGCGGTTTTTTTTACCCCCTTTATTCTTGACAACCATGAGTCAAGAAGATACAGGGAAGGTTGAAGGATATGTCAAATGGAAGTTTGAAATAAATAAATAAAACACAAATCAAAAACCGGTGACATAATCATTCGGTATGTTTTAAAAAAAAAAAACACAGGTAACTAAAGTTGCCTAAAATTTATAAATGGAAAAGTTTGTTTCGGAGTGAGAGAATATTAAGATGTCTTCTTCTTCTTCTTCTTCTTCTTCTTCTTCTTCTTCTTCTTCTTCTTCTTCTTCTTCTTCTTCTTCTTCTTCTTCTTCTTCTTCTTCTTCCTCTTCTTCTTCTTCCCCTTCTTCTTCTTCTTCTTCTTCTTCTTCTTCTTCTTCTTCTTCTTCTTCTTCTTCTTCTTCTTCTTCTTCTTCTTCTTCTTCTTCTTCTTCCCCTTCCCCTTCCCCTTCTTCTTCTTCTTCTTCTTCTTCTTCTTCTTCTTTTTCTTCTTCTTCTTCTTCTTTTTCTTCTTCTTCTTCTTCTTCTTCTTCTTCTTCTTCTTCTTCTTCTTCTTCTTCTTCTTCTTCTTCTTCCCCTTCTTCTTCTTCTTCTTCTTCTTCTTCTTCTTTTCCCAGAACTAGCGTTTTGCGTGCATATCTGTTTTACAGATCTGACTTACTTGTATACGGATTGTCGGCTAATTGTCTCTCCGGCAAATGCACTCCGACATAGAAGAAAACATCCCTACGACATACTTGTTAGAAGCAGCAGTGAGTCTTTTCTTTGTTCTCCAAAATGGAGCCTCGGAACCTACACTAGGAGCCTTTTCACTATTCTTCTTTTCTCCTCCTCCTTCTTTTTTCCACACTCTCCTTCTTTTTTTCCCCTTCCTTACCTTTTCCTTTATATTCTTTCTCAGTTTTTCCACTTCCTCTTTTCCTTTCCCTGCCCCTTTTCTCCATATACATTCGTCCGCTTGTCTTTATAACAGATGCCTATTTTATTGTATCTATCATTTTCCCCTCTGTACCGCCATGTTATAAAAACAAGGCCACCGTGTCTTTGCAAACGACGCTCGTGTAGCAGAGCTGGTTTCTGGTTGCTAGTCCTCCGAATATTTCCCAGAAATCGGAAAATTATAATCTTGAAGTGCCCTGTCTTGTGTGATAGATCCCACAAAGAGTGGTTCCTCGGTTCTCGTGCCAGTGCTACCTTTGAAACAAGAAACCTTCCTCACAGATGATGAGTTCCACTCGACGTCAAATCTGGAACACATGCAAGTCCCAATGGAATCGTTTAAGTGCCCGTGCAGCTAAAGCAGGAAGGAGAATAATTACTGGGATCAGTTGCGGGTGAACTGGGTTTAGATTTTTCGGTGCTTTATTAATATCCTACCCTAAACAGGGGAAATCCACAGGTCACGGGCCAGTCTAATATTTCATGGGGGTGGTAGATAGGCTGCATGCAGTCGTGGGACCTAGGCTGCATGCAGTCGTGGCACCTAGGCTGCACTCTCTCGTAGGACGTAGGTGGGTTGGAGTTATGGCCAGTTCTCAATGTTTTGGGTTCGTTGAAAGTATCAGAAAGTCGGGAAACCCAGTCTTTACACCCTCTAAAGTGTTGGACTGTCTTGTGGCGTCATCTGGGGTAAGATATTAATAAACACCTATTCTTCTTCTTTTGTCCCACTGTTATGTCGTGAAGCGTCGCAGTGGGGAGTTAGATGTAGCTTCCTGTCTTTTTATTAATTGTGTAGCTTGAGTTAATTTCATAATGCATGTATGTGGTGTCTCTTTTACTCCATCTACCCCTTTCTTTCTTGGTCGACCTCTGGACTTGTAGCCTGCTGTTTTTTCACGTAGAAGCCTCTAGCTGACTGGTATTTTACCAAGCCATTATATTCTTTGATGTTCTATGGAATATTTTTTGATTGCCACTGTAATTTACAGATAATTCAAAACGATGTTAACCATAGTGAATTTAGAATTAAAAAAAATTTTTTTAGAGTGCGGTCTCCGACATAAAGGTTGACTACCGTATACCTAGTGCTGTCTTTGTGAATATTACGTACTCTCATCGCGTCCATGGTGCGACTCTTGTACCACTGTCCAAAAACAATTAGAAAGGCTATTTGTGAAACGGCTGCAGCGGAAGTCAAACCCTAGTGCTGGAGGCTCCTAGTTATTTGTGGCTTCCTGTAACAGGGTGATGATTAGGAACAGTTCTTACAAGCTGCTTAAGATTAGACTTCGGTCGTACTGGACACACAGAGACAGACCTACATCTCGTTGTGTGATGTGGTCAGTGTTACGCAGGTCACCTTTACTTCCCAGGCCTTTCTCTGGTACCCATTTAAGGCTGGGTCACTAGTGTCTAGGATTCTTTTTCGTACTGTGTTGCTCGTTGCTAAAGACTTTGGTCGAAATGCTAGATTTAATTTCCCCCTGTGTGTCCCCCTCCCCCTCCCCCACCCCTTCCTTTGAGCTTCCTATTTAATGTTCACAGAGTTCATTTTTTTATATACTAGTTCCACTGCTTTTCGTCACCTGTGAGAGGGGAGGATTGCGTAAAGTAAAACAATAATGTTGTTGATTATGCATTATCACTTAATGTCTGCCTTTCAGACTTCTCTTGCTCCGTCTCCCTCTCTCTCTCTCCCTCCCCCCCCCCCCCCCCCCCCCCCCACCCCCCCCCCCCTCTCTCTCTCTCTCTCTCTCTCTCTCTCTCTCTCTCTCTCTCTCTCTGTGTGTGTCCCGGGCAGTTGTGAAAGCAATATCAATCTTGGTCGAAGGAGTTTAAATAATCATCTTCTGTGACTGAAGTCATCTAACTAAACAAATTTAACAGAACTCTTTCACGGCCAGTAGGTTTTTCTGGCAGATGTTCCATGGGCGGAGAGGTAATCTGTATTATAAGCGCAGTACTTTGAAAGAGGCTAAATATGCAGAAGAAATGACCATTGGGTAAGCCAGTTATAGTCAGTATTATTTGTCCAAATGTAGAGAGCGTCAAAACACATCACGTGATGGTTGGACATGAAAGGGAAGTGGTGATCACACACGACGCTTGACTGGGGACTGGAATGAGCTAAGGCAACAACCAGTACAGAGTGAAGCGCGTAGTCACTGCTGGATTAATCATTAGGTAAATTAAACACGTGCTTGGGAGTATCAAGGGAACAGGAGCACCACAGCAGCGTTCCCTTGCTAGATTTACCGCGGACCATATGTTCCTAAAACTGCAGATGGTGCAGCTGAACCAGGTTCCACCAAAAGGCGTTCCCACAATAAATACATCCGGTTTGCTGTGCAACTTTCTAAGTAAACTCAGTAAAGGTAACGGTTGTTCTACTCGATCAAACAACTCAGTAAAGAGGCTGACTTTATTATGGTCAAAACAAAAACGTCATCCACAAAGCAAAAATGTAATCCAATCATTGATGTATATGATGATATATTCTTCTTCTTCTCTTCCACCTTCTCTTGTACCTCAGCGAAGTGTCAGGGGGAGATGTAACATTCGTCGATGAGCTCTGTCAAGAGCACCATTAGGACTGATTTTCATTTCTGCATTGCTGTTCTTAATGCCATCACTCCATATTTTCTGAGGTCTTCCACTCGCTCTATACCCGTTGTAACCTTTTAATATGGCTCGCTGTGGCAGATAGTACCAGGGCATTCTTGTTAGGTGTCCAAACCACTTCATTTGTTGTTCTTTGATGACCTATAAGACTGGCTTTATTCCTAGCATTCGTCTGATTTCGTGATTTCGTATTCTGTCTTTCCTTGAAACTCCTGCAGCTGTTCTAATTGATTATCTAATGATTATCTAATGACAATCTAATGATTATCTAATGATTATCTAATGATTATGTAATGACAATCTAATGATTATCTAATGATTATCTAATTGATTATCTAATGATTATCTAATTGATTATCTAATGATTATCTAATGATTATCTATGATGTGGCAAAATTCTAGCGCCGCCTGATCAGCAGACAAGTATCCCTCTATTTTGTTTAGCTAGTAGAAGTTGTATCGTTACATATTCAGTATGGGACCAAGCGTGAACACTGATTCTGTTTTATACTTGGAAAAACAATTTATAACAACTACCACCCTTGTGGTGTGAGATGTGAAGTTTTCACATATTCTAGGTCACGACAAACAAGATGGGATGATCTGCGTTTTTCCTCTTCGAATGTCCTTCCTAGATCAGTTTCTGGAAATCAGGAAACCGAATGGGTGTGTCATGCTCTCGTGGAGCCCACGTAATTTGAAGATAGTTGGCTGCAGAGGCGCCTCAACCTGGGAGTTTGGGAACGTTGACCTCACCAACCCCACCCCCAAAGTGTGTGTGTGCTTGAATGTATAAGTCACGGCTAGACGTATGGCGCGCTGCTTGGCATCGGATAAATGTTAATTGTGACAACCTGTCTCACTCATGGATCCTGACATTGAAAAATAATAATAATAATAAAAGACCCTTTTGAAGCACATTTTTGTAAATTTGCTGGCGCCCCATTTGTATATAGACCAGTCGAAATTTGGTTTGTTATGTGGAAAATACCCCATCAGTTACTTTTACACTTTTACCTCCCGAAACATTTCCTGGTAACAATATTAGAATTGGTCAACCTGGGAGCCCGGATGTAATTATCTACTCTAGTGCCGGTTCCAAGCCCGAGTGAATCGGGAGAAGGGGTGGACAGGGGGCCAGCTGTAAACAACCATATTGCCATACAGAACTCGCAGGAGTCGGGCTTCGTCAAAACTTTAACCAATGACCTTACCGTTGGGGTAGTTGCAGGACATTGACCTAGCTGCTTCGATAGATTTAGCTATCTATTTGATCTATTTGTGTGGTACTGTTTGATTTATGTATGTGCTGTTGAAGGCGTCGTTGCCACAACGTTCACGTTTTGTTTGTGTTTGTCATATTGTGAAGCTTGCTGATATCATCGACCCAGCTGCTTCGATATATTTATCAATCGATTTTATATATTTGTGTGGTACTGTTTGATTTATGTATGTTCTGATGAAGGCTCCTTAGCCGCAACGTTCACGTTTTGTTTGTATTTGTCATATTATGAAGCTTGCTGGCATACTTTTCTTTCGGGTTTACATCTTTTCTTGAAACAATTAGCCTAGAGGTAGGGATGGAGGGGAAGGGGCGGGGTGGGGGGGGGGGGTCTGTGTTCTAGCGCCTATAGAAGATGACTGTTGAAACATACGACCACAGACAGGGTCGACGACTTGAAACCACTTCGTTACCGCGGCTACTATCCGTCATTGACTTCTTCCTACAAATATCTGGCCGTCAAATCTGTCATTGACCTCTTTTTTCAAATATCTGGCTGTCGAAACCTGCATTGACTTTTCCCTTCAAATATCTTGCTGTCAAACTCGTTGAATGTTACCTGTAGCAACAATAATATTTGACGTGCGTTCCATTTGTAATATCCCTCAGTTTAACCTTTCAGATGACACCGCCAGTATGTTGATAAAACGATCTCAAAACACAATCTCTGTTGCCGCTGAAGAAGATGTTAGGAATGGAGAAAATGAGAAATGCGCAAGCGTTCCTGTGTTTTTGCTTGGCTGGGTATTAACTCTTGTATGTCACATACTGTTAGAAACAGAAGGCAACTATTTTCAAATATGCCACAGCCGTTTTAGAGGCCATATGTGTGTAGCTTCGGGTTTCATCCAGTTTCTATCATTCGTTAGAGGCTTACATGGTAATATATAATAGTGGACTGGTAATATAATTTCAGTTCTTGTGTTATTTAAGTGTTAATATATACCAGAAAAGGTTGGAGAGCCATTAGACACATGAAACGAATGTTATATACATTCGAAAATAAATACGTGAATGAAATGATCAGCATTAAAAAGGAGATTCAAGAGGAGTAAAGAAATAATAGAAATATCTGGGCAACCACAGGTATCAACTGTTGCATGATATCTTCAAGAAATATCTGGCCAACCACTAGTATCATCCGTTAGATGATAACTTCTAGAAATATCTGGGCAACCACTGATATCAACCGTTATATGATATCTTCTAGAAATATATTTGGCAACCACTAGTATCAGCAGTCACATGATATCTTCTAGAAATATCTGGGTAACCACTGGTATCAACCGTCACATGATATTTTCTAGAAATATATGGGCAACCACTAGTATCAACCGTTACATGATATTTTCTAGAAATATCTGGGCAACCACTAGTATCAACCGTTACATGATATCTTCTAGAAATATCTGGGCAACCACTAGTATCAACCGTCACATGATATCTTCTAGAAATATCTGGGCAACCACTAGTATCAACCGTTACATGATATCTTCTAGAAATATCTGGGCAACCACTAGTATCAACCGTTACATGATATCTTCTAGAAATATCTGGGCAACCACTAGTATCAACCGTTACATGATATCTTCTAGAAATATTTGAGCAACCACTAGTATCAACCGTTACATGATATCTTCTAGAAATATCTGGGCAACCACTAGTATCAACCGTTACATCATATCTTCTAGAAATATCTGGGCAACCACTAGTATCAACCGTTACATCATATCTTCTAGAAATATCTGGGCAACCACTAGTATCAACCGTTACATGATATCTTCTAGAAATATCTGGGCAACCAGTAGTACCAACCGTTACATGATATCTTCTTCTTCGTTCTTCGCGTTCACCAGCTGTAAACTCTGGCGGAAAGTTCTGGTTGTTCATCCTCTTTTGAACTGCAGTCCTGTTCCAGACACGTTCTGAGAATAGATGCCAAACAGGCACTGAAATGAGAAATTAAGGGATTAAAAAACGAGGACGCCCAATAGAAACCCTGAAACGAACGTTGATGAGAGAGGCCAAAGCTGCTGGACCGTATTCCATCCACGATATCCAAGTGACTGCACAGGATAGAACGGAATGAAGGAAAAAATTGCGAGCCTGGTAAGACATGTGATGTCATAATGGGATAATGACATTTGAAGTTTATTAGCTGGCTGGTTGGTTGGTTGTAGGATAGGTTAACTTGTTAGTCGCTTGGGGGCTGAGGTTAATTAGTTGTTTGGTTGGTTGGTTGGTTGTAGGATAGGTTAACTTGTTGGTCGCTTGGGGGCTGAGTTTAATTGGTTGGTTGGTTGGTTGGTTGGTTGGTTGGTTGGTTGGTTGGTTGGTTGGTTGGTTGGTTGGTTGGTTGGTTGGTTGTAGGATAGGTTAACTTGATGGTCGCTTGGGGGCTGAGGTTAATTAGTTGGTTGGTAGGTTGGTTGAAGGATTGGTTAACTTGTTGGTCGCTTGGTGACCAAGGTTAATTAGTTGGTTGGTTGGTTGGTTGGCTGTAGGATAGGTTGACTTTTTGGTCGCTTGGAGACTGAGGTTAATTAGTTGGTTGGTTGCTGGATAGGTTGACTTGTTGGTCGCTTGGGGACTGAGTAGTCTCCGGGCATGGCGCCCGCCTCGAATGTCGGAGGTCCCGGATTCAAGCCACTGTGAAGGCTATTTTTTTTTTTTTTTTTACGTGGATTTCTAGTAATTTTCCCTGATCATTGGATAGAAAGACCGGACGTTCGGCGTGTTGCTCCGCACGTAAAAAAAATAAAAAATCCGCAACGGCGCTGCCCAGTCAAAATTTTGATTTAAAAATGTACCCAAAGAATTTCAGGATCCTTGACGGTGCTACGGAGCTGGAGCATTGCGCTGATATTTTTTCGGACCCAGGCTTGAGTTCGTAGAAGAATGGAGCACTTATGGGCTACCACCCATTTGCTATGATGTTGAGCCTTTGTATAAACAAACAAGGAGCTTGCCTAGTGGATAAGCTGGTTGTCTGTAGTGTAGGTTAACTTTTATTGCGATTTGACTGGTGGGTTACCTGGTTGTTTCAATTTGATATTGCTGATTTTTTTTTTTAGGCCTCTCTGCCTTCGTGCATCCGTTTGGCAGCATACACATATCAGCTGCACACACATGTTGTGATTGTACAAATATTAGCTACACACACATGTTGTGATCATACAAATATCAGCTGCTCACACATGTTGTGATCATACAAATATCAGCTGCACACACATGTTGTGATCATACAAATATCAGCTGCACATACATGTTGTGATCGTACAATTATCAGCTGCACACACATGTTGTGATCATACAAATATCAGCTGCACACATATGTTGTGATCATACAAACATCAGCTGCTCACACATGTTGTGATCATACAAATATCAGCTGCACACATATGTTGTGATCATACAAATATCAGCTGCACACACATGTTGTGATCATACAAATATCAGCTGCACACATATGTTGTGATCATACAAATATCAGCTGCACACATATGTTGTGATCATACAAATATCAGCTGCACACATATGTTGTGATCATACAAATATCAGCTGCACACATATGTTGTGATCATATAAATATCAGCTGCACACACATGTTGTGATCATACAAATATCAGCTGCACACATATGTTGTGATCATACAATTATGAGCTGCTCACACATGTTGTGATCATACAAATATCAGCTGCACACATATGTTGTGATCATACAAATATCAGCTGCTCACACATGTTGTGATCATACAAATATCAGCTGCACACATATGTTGTGATCATACAAATATCAGCTGCACACATATGTTGTGATCATACAATTATGAGCTGCTCACACATGTTGTGATCATACAAATATCAGCTGCACACATATGTTGTGATCATACAAATATCAGCTGCACACACATGTTGTGATCATACAAATATCAGCCGCACACATATGTTGTGATCATACAAATATCAGCTGCACACACATGTTGTGATCATACAAATATCAGCTGCATACATATGTTGTGATCATACAAATATCAGCTGCACACATATGTTGTGATCATAAAAATATCAGCTGCACACATATGTTGTGATCATACAAATATCAGCTGCTCACACATGTTGTGATCATACAAATATCAGCTGCACACATATGTTGTGATCATACAAATATCAGCTGCACACATAGGTTGTGATCATACAATTATGAGCTGCTCACACATGTTGTGATCATACAAATATCAGCTGCACACATATGTTGTGATCATACAAATATCAGCTGCTCACACATGTTGTGATCATACAAATATCAGCTGCACACATATGTTGTGTTCATACAAATATCAGCTGCACACATATGTTGTGATCATACAATTATGAGCTGCTCACACATGTTGTGATCATACAAATATCAGCTGCACACACATGTTGTGATCATACAAATATCAGCCGCACACACATGTTGTGATTGTAACTGACTTTTAAAGCATGCTGAGTAATGTGAAGACGGATGTGTTCCGAGCAGAGTGGCATGTATTGTTTCTGAGGTCCAGGATAGTTAGAACCCTTTAGATATCTTATCAAAGAAATGCAGGGGTTTTGGGAAACGAACAGACAGACTGACTGACTGTTTTTTTCATATCACTCGGTGGTAAACCGTTGCATGACAAGGTAGATGTTGGCATGGTCCTTTGGAAGGCACAATTAGATTATCACTGTCTGAAGAGATTGGTACAACTGGGAGTGTCCAGAGGATGCGGCCGAC
The DNA here is from genome assembly GCA_905116865.2 of Candidula unifasciata. NCBI lineage: Eukaryota > Metazoa > Mollusca > Gastropoda > Stylommatophora > Geomitridae > Candidula > Candidula unifasciata. Next base: position 142,758 of record CAJHNH020001702.1, read on the forward strand.
ACTCTACACTCAGATAAAAGGCAAGATGGACCTACAAAAAGACTGCTTCTGATATTACAGAACTCTTCAATGAAGATGAGAAGGTAGCTTATATGGGAATGCCCTGAGCCATGTGATGTCGGTTCTTGACACTCAACTGAACTCAACTTATCTATGGGATTGACCTTCTTTTTCTAGATGGTGATCCTAGATGTTTGTATGTCTGAATGTTTTCTCTCCTCTGTCTTCTCCGTCCCTCTTGTGGTTTAACCCCATTCATTTATTTGTGTACACTTGAAGCAATAATAATCCAATATCACAAATGCTTATTAAATTTAGCCTTTATATAATAATATAAACCTTTAGCGTCTGCTTTTTTTCCTAAATTAGTTTTAAAAATATTTAAAGAGAACAAATTTTGACATTTAGAAATATAAACAACGCATTAAACATGGTGTTGGTCAAATGGTACCTGTTCTTAACCCTAGTTGAGTTGAGTCAATAAGTGACATCACAGCACTCGGGGCTTTCCCATGCGTGATCCGCCCTCATCTTCAGCATCCAGCGCAGAGTTCCAATACTAATGGTACCAGTGGTAATTTGGTTATATGTTTGTCTTGCCGTGTAGTGTACTCAACCCTACTGTATGGCGTAGAAACCGCGAACAAGCATTTCAAAATATCGAATTGAGATGAGGACATGCAGCGGAATAGATTGCCTTTCGCTGAAACAAAACAAACAACTAGAAATACAGTGGGGACATTCTGAATAAAAATTAAGGAGTTATGTGTAAAAAATGAAAGTTTTTGGCGCAGTAAAAGACATATCGTCATAAACATGTTTGAAGGAAAAGGTTGAAAATAGGACAAACATGCGGTAGTGAGCGACACACGTGGAAGGATAGATATCAAGGAATAGACAACAGCCCACAATGAGTAAACAATCAGGAGCTTGGCCTCAATAAACAAATCATCAAAGGGGTGGTGGTGTTCAACCTGGTTATCATTTCCTAGGGGCGGGCGGAGAACTGGCGAAGAAAACGGCTTAAGAGGGTATACAAATCTGAGGGCGAGACACAGTGTTATAGATCTAATGCAGCAAACTTTCATTGTAAAGGCAGCTGCTGTTGTTGTTGTTGCTGCTGTTGTTGTTGTTTTCCTGAGATTAGATTCGAATATATTTTCTTTTTAAAACGCCAATTATTTTGTAATTATCTTCCTGGTAAAATAATTAATACTTCTCTGACGTCTTCCACGTCCATCATTATAGAGCCACCCTTCTCCCCCGCTTTATTCCCCACTCCCCCTTCTCCCATCGGCGTAAGCTTTCTAAACTTCCTCTTTAGCCGGAACCTCACCAGTCCCTCCCTGGCCTTCCTTACTCCATCACCCATCACCCCCATCCATCAAATCGACAGGTATCATTTGCTGAAGGCATCACCAGTGAGAGTGCAGGCACCGAGCCCGACCATGAGTAAACCACACGCGCCGAGGTAAATGTCTGAGGGAAGACTTCAAGACGGTGGAAAGGTTGATGAAAGGAGAACAAGGATAGGGAGGGAAAGGCGGGAAGGAGGGTACCAATACGTTTTGGACCATCTCCAAAATCACTCAAGAGTTTCCCACGCTCTCATTTGTACTGTAGGAGACTTGTGCTTACACCTGTTTGCTCGTGAAGCCGCCGGTGTTTGCAGAGAAAGAAAGGGGGAAGCGGGGATTGGGGTGTGCTGATAGTGTAGATGGTGAGCTTGACTTAGAGTTGGCGTTTTTATCTATCTATCTATCTATCTATCTATCTATCTATCTATCTATCTATCTATCTATCTATCTATCTATCTATCTATCTATCTATCTATCTATCTATCTATCTATCTATCTATCTATCTATCTATCTATCTATCCATCTATCCATCTATCCATCTATCCATCTATCCATCTATCCATCTATCCATCTATCTATCTATCTATCTATCTATCTATCTATCTATCTATCTATCTATCTATCTATCTATCTATCTATCTATCTATCTATCTATCTATCTATCTATCTATCTATCTATCTATCTATCTATCTATCTATCTATCTATCTATCTGTCTGTCTGTCTATCTGTCTGTCTGTCTGTCTGTCTGTCTGTCTGTCTGTCTGTCTGTCTGTCTGTCTGTCTGTCTGTCTGTCTGTCTGTCTGTCTGTCTGTCTGTCTGTCTGTCTGTCTGTCTGTCTGTCCGTCTGTCGATTTGCCTGTCTGCGTGACTTTTTTAACACTCTGTAAATAAAGTTCTTTCCTTCTTTATTTTTCATCTGTGTTTCCATCTATGTATATTTTTGCCTGTCTATATGTCTTAGTTCATCCCCTGTACGTCTGTTGGTTTGCCTGTCTGTGCGTCTAAGTTCATCCCCTGTACGTCTGTTGGTTTGCCTGTCTGTATGTCTAAGTTCATCCCCTAAACGTCTGTTGGTTTGCCTATCTGTATGTGCAAGTTCATCCCCTGTACGTCTGTTGGTTTGCCTCTCTGTATGTCTAAGTTCATTCCCTGTACGTCTGTTGGTTTACCTCTCTGTATGTCTAAGCTCATCCCCTGTACGTCTGTTGGTTTGCCTCTCTGTATGTCCAAGTGCATCCCCTGTACGTATATTGGTTTGCCTGTCTGTATGTCTAAGTTCATCCCCTGTACGTCTGTTGGTTTGCCTCTCTGTATGTATAAGTTCATTCCCTGTACGTCTGTTGGTTTGCCTCTCTGTATGTCTAAGCTCATCCCCTGTACGTCTGTTGGTTTGCCTCTCCGTATGTCCAAGTTTATCCCCCGTACGTATGTTGGTTTGCCTGTCTGTATTTCTAAGTTCATCCCCTGTACGTCTGTTGGTTTGCCTCTCTGTATGTATAAGTTCATTCCCTGTACGTCTGTTGGTTTGCCTCTCTGTATGTCTAAGCTCATTCCCTGTACGTCTGTTGGTTTGCCTCTCTGTATGTCCAAGTTCATCCCCTGTACGTATGTTGGTTTGCCTGTCTGTATGTCTGTTCATCCCCTGTACGTCTGTTGGTTTGCCTCTCTGTATGTCTAAGCTCATCCCCTGTACGTCTGTTGGTTTGCCTGTCTGTATGTCTAAGTTCATTCATTTGATAAATACTAGATCAAACAGCAAACCTGGAGAGAATGAGGCACCTGGGTGGTTTTAATTAGGGAAAAAGTGTTAAAAGGTGGTAACTGGATACCATAGACCTAGATTTTGTCACGGCCGACTCTGTTCTGGAGAAGGTGGTGGTAGAGAGTTTACATAAAGAGTTGGCTATTATCATCATGTGCCCTGCAAACTGGCAAAGGTGCTCATGTATCTCCACAGATCCCGATCCCTGGTTGCCTGGAACAGCTCTCTTGATAATACCTTCCCTCCCCCTTTCCCCCATGTCATAGTTCAGTTGGTACGATCAGAAAACAAATGGTATTAGTTCGTGGAACTGTCTATCTATCTATCTATCTATCTATCTATCTATCTATCTATCTATCTATCTATCTATCTATCTATCTATCTATCTATCTATCTATCTATCTATCTATCTATCTATCTATCTATCTATCTATCTATCTATCTATCTATCTATCTATCTATCTATCTATCTATCTATCTATCTATCTATCTATCTATCTATCTATCTATCTATCTATCTATCTATCTATCTATCTATCTATCTATCTATCTATCTATCTATCTATCTATCTATCTATCTATCTATCTATCTATCTATCTATCTATCTATCTATCTATCTATCTATCTCTCTATCTCTCTCTCTCTCTCTCTCTCTCTCTCTCTCTCTCTCTCTCCTCTCTCTCTCTCTCTCTCTCTCTCTCTCTCTCTCTCTATCTATCTATCTATCTATCTATCTATCTATCTATCTATCTATCTATCTATCTATCTATCTATCTATCTATCTATCTATCTATCTATCTATCTATCTATCTATCTATTTTTCTATCTATCTATCTATCTATCTATCTATCTATCTATCTATCTATCTATCTATCTATCTATCTATCTGTCTGTCTGTCTGTCTGTCTGTCTGTCTGTCTGTCTGTCTGTCTGTCTGTCTGTCTGTCTGTCTGTCTGTCTGTCTGTCTGTCTGTCTGTCTGTCTGTCTGTCTGTCTGTCTGTCTGTCTGTCTGTCTGTCCCTCTGTCCGTCTGTCTCTCTGGCTGTCCGTCCGTCCGTCCGTCCGTCTGTCTGTCTGTCTGTCTGTCTGTCTGTCTGTCTGTCTGTCTGTCTGTCTGTCTGTCTGTCTGTCTGTCTGTCTGTCTGTCTGTCTGTCTGTCTGTCTGTCTGTCTGTCTGTCTGTCTGTCTGTCTGTCTGTCTGTCTGCATTTATGTTTGTATGTATGTGTGTTTCTCTGTCTGCCGCTATATTTATCTATATGTGTGTGTGTGTGTATCTGCCTTTCTTTTTATGCACGCGTTTATATCAAAAACATATTTTTTTTTTCATCCTTTTCAAAGTAATTTAATGAATGTTTAAAAGAACAAACAAGAATGAAACATGACCCATCCTTGGTACAAAGCACTCATGGTGTTTCATCAAGCTATTTGAATGCACGTTTCTATGTACATCTTTAACTGCTGACTTCAAGTCTTCCTACAGGGAACAAACAAACAAACAAAAAAATATACAAAGACCACGTTTCTCACATTACACTGTTAAAGTACATTCAGTCTCTCTTTAGCTCTCCACTTAAATTTTCTTAAACCATGCTCATACATGTTTACTGTTTTAGGAAGCAAAACACAATGCAAACACAAAAATTAGACATATAATCTAATACAGCTTAGGCCTGCCTCCGTTTATTGGCTTGAATCCAAGATACCTTTATCTTAATCTTCTAGCTTCTCTCTCAGACTCCAGAAGTGCCAAAATGTTACCCTCGCGGACTGGGCCCTTTACGTTGTGAATAGTGGATTTGTTGGAGTTGTCCCAGAACTCGCCTAGCACCTGTGTGCACTGTCCCTGGGACCCAGTACGTCCAAGAACTCGCCTCGCACCTGTGTGCATTGTCCCTGGGACCCAGTACGTCCAAGAACTCGACTCGCACCTGTGTGCATTGTCCCCTGAACCCAGTACATTCAAGAACTCGACTCGCACTTGTGTGCCCTGTCCCAGGACCCAGTACATTCAAGAACTCGACTTGCACCTGTGTGCACTGTCCCTGGGACCCAGTACGTTCAAGAACTTGACTTGCACCTGTGTGCACTGTCCCTGGGACCCAGTACGTTCAAGAACTCGACTCGCACCTGTGTGCACTGTCCCAGGACCCAGTACGTTCAAGAACTCGACTTGCACATGTGTGCACTGTCCCTAAGACCCAGTACGTCTAAGAACTCGACTGGCACCTGTGTGCACTGTCCCTGGGACCCAGTACGTCCAAGAACTCGACTCGCACCTGTGTGCACTGTCCCAGGACCCAGTACGTTCAAGAACTCGACTTGCACCTGTGTGCACTGTCCCTGGGACCCAGTACGTTCAAGAACTCGACTTGCACCTGTGTGCATTGTCCCTGGGACCCAGTACGTCCAAGAACTCGACTGGCACCTGTGTGCACTGTCCCGGGACCCAGTACGTCCAAGAACTCGACTCGCACCTGTGTGCACTGTCCCGGGACCCAGTACGTTCAAGAACTCGACTTGCACCTGTGTGCATTGTCCCTGGGACCCAGTACGTCCAAGAACTCGACTCGCACCTGTGTGCACTGTTCCTGGGACCCAGTACGCCTGAGAACCTTCAGTACTCAAATTTGACTGCCTGAAGCTTGTCCATCTTGACTCGTTGATGGTGCTGCATGCTGATTTGGAAGCGTTGTAATATTGTAGGAAGGGACAACGTGATATGATAGTTATTTCCGGAAGATCAAAGGTATGCCCCGTGACCGGTGTCAATATTGGCCCAAGTGGTGAGGGGGAGTCAGTGTTGGGACCAGTGAGAAGTGTATTGGCACGAGAGGGACATGAACGCACGAGATAGTAGCTGCGTAGGGCGGGGGCTGACAGGCATTGCTAACATGACGCACGGAAGAAGTATCAACTACGTGCCGGCGTGATTCTCATGTAAGCCTGAGCCACCCACATGAGTGATTCTCGTGTAGTCTGAGAACGCCCACACGAGCAAGCCTCTCGTGTAAAATCTGCCGCCCACATAGGTCCGTAGTCAGTCAGAAAGATTCAGTATTTCTCGAGTCAGATTGTGAAGATCCCGAGTGAGAGTCAGACAGAGTACCGTGTCCCCGTCAGACAGCGAGGTATGAGTTATGAGTCTTGGTACGGTCAAATGTAGAGTCCAGCTGGCGAAATCGGGCCAAGGGGACTGGACGCTACATAGTAACTGTTATGGGTGATGACGCGAGGAAGGTGCAGATCATCATGGAAAAAGAGCAGTGGGGATGCCGACGAGAGCTGTGTTCTAGAGGGGACGTGCTAGAAGTCCTGTCGGGCATCAAAGTACTTAGACAGGCTGATGTGCTGTAGACAAATACTGAAGAACGAGCGAGTGAAGTCCATTTCCAGTCAGCTGCGGTGTCTTCTGAAGTAGAATCAAGGTCCAGTTGATAGAAGAATTGTTTCTGTTCTTCTATACAGCAAGTCCAGTTGCGGGACGCTGTAGACCTTACGAGCTGTAGTGGTCAGTAAGACGTCGCTGCAAGTTAGGAGAGAAAAGAGAGAGAGAGAGAGAGAGAGAGAGAGAGAGAGAGAGAGAGAGAATTAGAGAGAGAGAGAGAGAGAGAGAGAGAGAGAGAGAGAGAGAGAGAGAGAGAGAGAAACAGAGAGAGAGGACTATGTTCGAATGCCAATAAGATCAGTGTCTACGTCTCTGAGAGTGAAGTATGGTCAGTGTGAGGGCTTGTAAATACCCTCTTGTGTTGTATCAATAAACCTGAAGTATGGCGGAGCTAATGGCGTCGAGTTTTAACTCATGCTGTGTCAAGTATAGATCTATACCTGTCGAAACTTGGTCGTATGCTGAGTATTGTGAACATTAGATAGCATTCAACAGATGGCTAACCTAGAAACAGCAGGCTTGCGGAAACTTTCAGTCGTCTACGCTTCCTCTCCACTTTAAACTTTGTTTTTCTCATTAGACACTCCTCTTTATTACCAGTCACTCGTTCTCCTTTTTTACGAAAACAGCTGATAAAAATGCCAAGTAACAGTGCCACTGGTACCACTAAAAACATCTTCATCATCGTCGGTGATGTGAAAATGTCACCGACAGAGGAAATCTGTGATAAAACACTACCAGTCTGTACATAGACAAACTTTTATGGCATCAAACCATTGATATTCTTCTTCTTCAGGTTCACTAGCTGTGAACTCTAGCAGAAAGTTCTGGTTGTGCATCCACTTCTGGACTGCAGTCCTTTTCCAGAATCTAACTCATTTGTATGCAGACTGCGGGTTTCTTGCCTCTCAGACAGATGCACTTCGACTTTGAAGGAAGCTCTCAATTAGTCGACTCTTACGATATGTTTTTGGGTAGATAGGTGGTCTATTCTTTCTTGTTTTCCCTATAGCCGGGCCCCGGAACCCAAATGGGAAAAACAAATTAAAACTGACCTAAAGAAGAGGTGGATGTGAATTCCCACTATTGGGGCAACAATGTTCATCTTCTAGATGGGTGACATGGTAAAGAGGCGCAAAAACAACAGAACAAAAGAACAGGCTGTCCTTATTGTTGGCAGTCTTGTGTAGGAATAACTTGATTTTGTCAGGAAAATATTTCACAATATATGGCCTTCCAAAAGTCCTTCATAACAGGTAACAATTGGTAGCCCCTACGGCTTTTAATGGACAATGAGCGAGAAAGCAAACAACACACATGGGACACTCGCTTTTACCCCACCAGGACATCACACAGAGCGATAAACAACCGGTGATACACTATGCGGATGAGTATTACCCGTGGAGAGGTCACCGAAACCGCGTTAAACATTAAGGTTATATTACGGCCCTCGTCAGTCGCTGGGGTTGGGCTTCAAAATAGCGATAAATGCGCCCCACATAAGGAAGATGCTAGTGTCATTAAAAAGACCTGTTTATAGTACAACTAGAAAGTTTAGTCAATTGTACCACACTGCGATAGAATCAAGGCAAAACACACGGGGTTAGGGCCAGCTGTACATGTTATGGTGTCGAATAATATGGGAGGCACTTGAATAATAGTAAAGTAGGTGACAACTTCGGGAAAGAGCCGGGGGAGTAGATTGAAAGTCTAATATATATATATATAAATCAACGTTTGTGTGTTTGTTTGTCCCCTATAGACTCGGAAACTATTGAGCCGATTTAGCTGAAATTTTCAGGATATGTTTGTTTTGATACCGGATGTTGAACCATCATGGTTTGAAATTCAACCTGTCACTGTTAGAGATAGGTGACCACAATTTAAGCCATAATATTCGAAACTAATATTTATAATTTTAGTGATTTCTAATTATAGCCACGTTACGTGCGACCGATTTACCGTGCATGCGCAGTAGTGCCGCTCTATCGTCAACATCCGCCCCCAAAATTACAAGGAAAACGGCTATCGACTTTTTTAGTTGTGTTATCTAGAAATATCTAAAAAGGTAAGAGCGTTTATTTAAGTAACATTAGTCAGTATATACATGTTTTTTGTTTACTTCAAACAAATGTGGACCACTTCTTAAATCCCGCAATGATAAATGTATACACATTATCATTAACCATTATCATTATCATCTTTCTCATACTCATTAGTACAAGTAGTACAACATATTTGGTTGGCTTTCTTCTGTTATTCAAAAGAATTATATATATTTACACGACATTCCGTCTCAGGTCAGTGTTAGAATCTAAAAATAAAACATCAGTCATTATGCATTATGTACATGTTTTTGTTAACTTCAAACAAATGAGGACCACTTCTTAAATCCAGCAATGATAAATGTATACACATTGGTCCATCAGTCATTATGTACATTTTTTAAACTTCAAATACATGTGTGGACCACTCCTTAAATCTCACAATGATAAATGTGTGCACATTATCTGTTGGCTTTTTCATATTGTCTTATATACCGTCTTTTCTTACTATTCGCTGCCCAGTTTCTATGCATTTCCTCTTGAGTCAAAATAGATTGTTACCTCATGCTCATATTTTCATTTATTTCAGCGATACTTCAAGTCACATTTCATTCAGTGCGTGAGGACGAACAAGCTACTGATGATCAGCGCTCACAAAATTTGTAGTTATGCCTCCAAAACGACAAGCGATTAGCCCATCTACACCTAAAACACGCAAGAGAAGGGCATTAATTGCTTCAGAAACAGACGAGCAGCGTGAGGTAAGACTGGAAACCATTCGAGTGCGCACTGCTGAAGCCCGTTCATCTCAATCAGACCAGCAACGGAAAGCAAGACTAGAAAACGTTCAAGTGCGCACTGCTGAAGCCAGATCGTCTCAGTCAGACGAGCATCGAGAAGCAAGATTGGAAACCAATAGAGTACGCACTGCTCAAGTCCGTTTATCAGAAACAGTCGAGCAACGGAAAGCAAGACTGGAAACCGTTAGGTTGCGCACTACTTTATCCAGGCGAACACTGCATCTTGAATTTAATCTTGGTGCATTCCATTACAACAGCAATTATGATTACAGTCTTCATCCGCAGGAGCTTATTGGCAAAATGGATAAAGTGTGCATACATGCAGTGCCTTCAAATTTAAGAATGACATGCCGGGTATGTGCTGCGCTGGTGGAAAAGTTAAATTGCCAGTATCACATTCACCAACCGAACCATTATCATCATTGGGAGCAGGTGACACAGGCCAGTCGACACATTTCTTGGCAAACATAAGTACATTTGCAAATATGTCAACAAAGGAGGCGATATGGCAGTCTTTGGATTGGGACATGCAGCTGCATCTATCGATGAAATCAAGCAATATCAGCTGGGGCGCTAAATTAGTAGCAATGAAGCGGTATGGCACATTTTGTCATTTCCAATTTATGAACGACATCCAGCAGTTGTTTATTTGGCAGTGCACCTTGACAATGGACAGCGCGTGTACTTCACTACAGAAAATGCACATGTGCGAGCATTGTTACCAACGCCAACCACGTTAACTGATTTTTCTCATTGTGTAGAGATGATATGTTTGCAAAGACACTACTTTATTCTGACCTGCTAACATACTAAACGTGGAATGGATCAGCTAAAAAGTTTCAACGTTGCAAGCAAGGTCAAGCAGTTGGCGGACATCCTACTTTATATTCTACTGATATTTTAGGCCGTCTGTACACTGTTCATCCCAAAAATGCAGATTGCTTTTACTTGCAATTACTTTTAATCAACAAACGGGGACCGACATCCTTTCAGAACGTGAAAACAGTTTATGGTAAAGTATGTGCTACTTACTGTGAAGCTTGCCAAGAATTAAATCTTCTTGAAAATGATGCACATTGGGACACTTGGGTAACGATATCCTACATCGCTGGCGTGAAACGGAGCAAGATCAGGACATTCAATTCACACCAAATATATATAATGAGGCATTGGTTTGCATTGAGGACATATGTTTGGCAATAACTAATAAAGCACTGGTTCAGCTCTGGGACTGGCTCCATTAGAACGATCTGCAAACAACCTTTTCGATCATGAGTTGCAACGAGAGACACACTTTGATGTCACCGAATTAGGTACATTTGTTTAAACAAATCTTCCAAAATTGGTTCCAGGACAACGTATAGCATATGACACAGTTAGGCATGCCGTTACGCACCCGGAGGCACATGCAAGACATTTCTCATTTCGCTTATTTTGACATCCATACGGTCACAAAATAATATTGCACTGGCAATTGCATCTTCTGGATTTACCGCAACTCTTTTGGATGGTGGCCGAACAGAGCATTCAGCACTGAAGTTGCCTTTCAATATGCATATCACTGAGACACCAACATGCAATATCAACAATGATTCTGCAATGGGTAAAGTACTCAAAGTATGTCAACTCATTATATGGAACGAAGTTTTCCCTAATATCACACAGAATTACATAAATCATCAGTGGCTCAGTGAAGGTGCTATCTTAGCAGCTAAAAACAATGATGTGTATGCCATGAATCCGAACATCGAAGACAAATTACCAGGCGGAGTGACAATGTATAAGTCTATCGATACTGTAATGATTCAAGACGAGGTTGTCAATTATCCAACTGAGTTCTTTAATTCGCTTGATTTGCCAGCCATACCACCCCATGTTTTAACCTTGAAAGTTGGCGTGCCTGTTACTTTTCTCAGAAACATCAATCCGCCACATCTTTGCAGTGGTACCAGGCTTTCAGTGAAAAAGATGGTGCCCAATATCATCGTAAGTACAATTTTACATAAACATTTAAGGGCCAGGATATACTATTGCAACACAATTCCAACAGACATGCCATTCAACTTCAGATGCTTGCAGTTTCTGGTGCGACTCACCTTAGCAATGACCATCAACAAATCACAGGGACAATCAGAACAATTGTGTGGACCACATTTGGACCATCCATGCTTTTCACATGGACTGCCATATGTGGCCTGTTCAAGCGTCGGAAAACCTACTGATTTATTCGTGTACGCACCAGGCGGAAAAACTAAGAACAATTACATTTTAAATTGCCTGTTTTTTCCTAAGGATTTGTAAACAGCACAATGATCAAATATAAATACTACATATTGTTATATCGACTTTCCTTTCAAGGCGTAGCAACGCGCGCTTGGTACAGTTTACCATAGTAATCATTTCGTAAGTATTGTGTATTTTTCCTGTTTTCATAGCTTTTCACTTGGGTAATTTTTCCGACTACTTCGATGTACGAAGCAAGATTTCTATTTTCTTTCTTTTCAATGCAGCCAAACTATGCCACAGCAACGCGTGGCCGGGTACAGCTAGTCTATAATAAAATGAAGAAAAAGAAGGAGAAGAAGAAGAACAAGAAGAAGAAGAAGAAGAAGAAGAAGAAAAGAAGGAGGAGGAGAACACAACAACAAGCACAAAGCAACAGCTGCCTTACTCTTTGCTTTTTTTCTCTTGTCCTTCTTTTGCTGCTGTCCTTGATTAATCAGAGTTTATGTTTGTTGATCAAGAACATACGGTTCACCTCTTCTGTTTCCTAACTACATTGTTGACATGTTCCCATGCACACGAATCGTTGAGAAATGACCCCGTACTCGTTTTTCCTTTACCCCCTGTTCTATCAGCCACGTGTCACAATGAATGTCTCTTCTCAGGACATGCCCTAATGCATTTAGTGCCTCTTTTATCTCCTCGTGACAGTTTTAACATCCTTAAATAAAAATCCCATTACCGAGGCCTCCCGTGAACACCCTTGTCTGTGTTCCCTTGGCAGTGCATTCTGCTAACGTCTGGCCGTGTGCGCACTCAAACTCTGTCTAATCATTGACCCACAAGTACCTTTGTTGTTGTATGTTACGTCAGGAGATGTTCAGTAATAACAACAAATGCTGCTGCTGCTACTACTACTGCTACTGCTGCTGCTGCTACTACTACTACTACTACTACTACTACTACTACTACTACTACTACTACTACTACTACTACTACTGCTGCTGCTGCTGCTACTACTACTACTACTACTACTACTACTACTACTACTACTACTAATGCTGCTGCTGCTTCTGCAGCTGTTGCTGCTGCTGCTACTAATATTACTACTGCTAATACTGCTGCTGCTACTGAAATTGCGGCTTCTTCTTCTTCTTCTTCTTCTTCTTCTTCTTCTTCTTCTTCTTCTTCTTCTTCTTCTTCTTCTTCTTTTTCTGCTTAGCGTTCACCGACTGTAAACTCTGGCGCAAAGTTCTGGTTCTTTATTCTCTTCTGGACTTAGCTCTTGTTCCAGAACTTGGGATTTGCGTGCCAATTCGTTTTACATATTTATAAGCAGAGTGTTAGTGTCTCGCCTCCCAATCACATGCACTCTGACTTCAAAGGAAACACTAAAAAATATTCGACTTTTTCGACATGCTTGTTATGATGTTGGGGGGGGGGGGGGGGATGGGGGTGGGGGGAGGGGTAGTGGGTCTGTTCTGTTTATCCCCAAAATGGAGTCCCGGAACACACAGGGAGAGGTTCAGTAACAATTATTCGAGACAGAAAGGGTTGAATAACAATTATCTAAGTAACAATTTAGCGCCACGAAGTTGACTACAATTTACAATATTCATTAAATAATACCATTAAATAAATCATATTTCTTTAAAAGGAAATACAGAGAACGATCGGCAACACTCAAAAGACTACAAAAACTTCAGGTCAAAAGAGGTTTCGCCAAACATAAATGCTCTACAGGTAGCCAAAGAAGAACAGTAAACTAACACAGACCAACACTGATGTTATCAGTTGCCATACACTGAGGGATATACTGAAGATGGGATCCAAACGTCTGTGGACTTGCCCAATTTGCAGTGAGGATAATATGTCGATTAACTAACTTAAATCAAAGAGAACGAAAATCTCACCAGAATATCTAGATTTTACCTATACCCCTTCAGGGGTATTGGGTATGTAGGGCTAGACCTATATCTTGTAGACCAAGCGGCACTTGGTGGATGATGTGGTCAGCATCACGTCGGCCACCATTACTTCCCAAGACTGTACCTGGTACCCAGTCAAGGCTGGGTCGACCTGGGAGCTCAGGTTATTTATGAAAACAAGTCCGGCCCCGTCAGGACCCGAACTCACGACCTTCCAATCCGCAGGCGGGTGTCTAGCCGCTAGACCGCGACGGCTCCTATCTATACTCCAGCCAGTTACAATTAGCAAGAAGATGGAGGACGATGTTTACGAGGGTAGAGTCAGACACATATCAGGCGTATTGAAGACTCATCTCAGTTGATCTGGATTCTTTTGAACACTGCAGTCTCGATGTGGAGTTAAAGAGACAAGGTGTCTTTTTGCATGTTTTGTAAGGAGCGATGTGGAGGTGGAAAAGGGGGGGGGCCGGAGGGGGGGGGGGGTAATCATTTATTCTTTTATTCCCGCTGCCCTTGGTTTGCCTCTCTTTCCAATTCATTTGATGTGTTCATCATTGGGGCTCGTAGAGTTTAAAAAAAAACTAACTGTTAACTGTAATTTAGAGGGGCCAGAAAACAGGGCGAGCGACTTTGGTTACATCAAAATGTACTGGGGCAGCGTTCTTGCTTAATCACCAGGGTTGCCAGATAAAAAAAAAACACTTCATTTTATGCCAAACCATTACCTAAAATATGCCAGAAAATGCCAAATAAAGTGTAACATTGTACTCACTTCACATCAAAAGCTCTAGATTGGATTCTTCACCGTCATCCTCACTGGAACCAGTGGAAATTACAGCGTAAACCTTTTTGAATGTAAAATCTTTAAGCATTTTCTCAGATGGGATTATGTCTTTGCAACTCATCTATAAAGATGGCATTTTTCTTGTTCCTAAAATCATCAAAAAGGTCATCCTTAAGTGCAGGCGTTATAATGTTTTTTTTTTTTTTTTAATTAGGTATGAACATTTAGTTTCGTGCAAATGTATGTGCTCCAATGTACTCCCCCGACCATGCGCTCTCACGATTTCAATTAGATGATCATTTGTAGTCATGCATACATTAAGTTGCAACTCTGCTGCCTTTAACTTTATCATTATTTTGCCTAGGAGTCATTGCTGTAATAAGGTGTGGCAGACTTTTTGACGGAGTTTTCCTCCTGTGTTATTCAGATTTTTGATGATTTGATATGCTACTAACTCTTGGTGCAACAGTACACAGACACAGTTTACAATATGCTGCCTCTGATTCGTCTGAAGATCTTTTGAGCCGTGGGTATGTTTTATTCCAGTTACTATTATACTTGCAATGTCATAAGATGCTTTCTATATTTTGGATGACGTGGCCATTGGTAAAAGTAATAAAGTCTATCACAGATCGAACTAGCTCTATATCCTCTCTATATTCTGTCCTCAAGTAGTTTCTGAACAGTCTGAACCACTTGATATCAGTGGTGAATTTTGGTTTTATATCCCGCATTTATTCTATTAGATTAACATAAATTACAGAGGGCCTTGGTTTATCGACGTCACGATCCATTTAGGAAAACAACAAATACAATAAGAAATGACACGAATCTCCATTAGTCCGTACCAGGACATCATAACAAAGTCAAACTGAAATAATAATGTTAACTGTAGGTCTATATTGCCAGGAAAAACCCAAATATGCCAATTCATTATCTTACGCCAGTTCCATTTCAATTATGCCAAATTTGTGGTATCTGGCATAAAAAGTGCCAATATGGCAACCCTGTTAATCACACCATTGCACGCCCACTTACAAATACCGAGGAGACCAAACAAAAGAGATGTGCTTTGGGGTTTGAACAACTCATCAACATCGTGGCACAATGGTAGTAACCCATAAGTGCTCCGTTCTATTTCTAACTCAAGTCTGAGTCTGAAGTAGCTCAGCGCAGTGCATGGGC
The DNA here is from genome assembly GCA_905116865.2 of Candidula unifasciata. NCBI lineage: Eukaryota > Metazoa > Mollusca > Gastropoda > Stylommatophora > Geomitridae > Candidula > Candidula unifasciata. Next base: position 158,235 of record CAJHNH020001702.1, read on the forward strand.
TCCGTAGCAACGGCGAGGATCCAGAAATATTTTGGATAGATTTTAAATTACAAATTTTCCTGGGCATCGCCGTTATGCTACTTTTTTCGATTTCCAACGGCTAGGGGATTTTTTTTTTTTTACATGCGCATAAGTAAACACGGGCGTCCGATCTCACTACCCAAAGACCAGGGGAAATTACTAGAATTCCACTTAAAAAAAAAAAAAAAAAAATTCCAGCCCTAAAAGGGTTGGAACCCGGGACCTCTAGCACTCAAGGCGGGCACCATGTCTAGAGACCACGCAACCCACTTCAAACAAAAGAGATGTGCAAAACTACTGTTGAAAAAAAAAAAAAACGAGAGAATCAGGTAGAAAGTTGCCATCGGTGTCTGACAGAGAATAGACTATCTTTGTGTAAGATCTAAAAGACGTTCGTGAACACGTGCAGGGTGCAGACATTTTCACTTTAGAAAACTAGTCACTTAACGGCACGGCAAGATAACTGGGAAACTCTTGGAATAAATGAAGGAATCTCTCTCTCTCTCTCTCTCTCTCTCTCTCTCTGTGTGTGTGTGTGTGTGTGTGTGTGCGTGCGTGTGCCTGTGTGTGTCTTTATTATTGTTGTTGCTTTCTTATGGATACCCCAGGGGTATCCATATTCTCAAAGTGAAATCGCCTATTGAATCTGCTGTATCCGTTTTAACTTGTGATTAAGTTTTAATCTGTTTCGTCTCCGTGTGTACAGATAATAACCTCTTCGTTTGCCATTTCTGAATTTTACTAGGCTGCCCAATGATGTTTGCGTCGTAATATGGAAGTTATGAGTTAATTTCCGACATCATCGCTTTCTGGACATTCCTGTTAGTGCCCCATCCTTATCTTCAGCAGCAAGAGCAAAGTTCTAACTCTGCATGTACCAGTAACAGTGTGATTGTATCTCCGTCTCGCTCCGCCTCTGAGTTTTGAGCGACGGTTAGGCCCCGGTCATTCATGCTGCACCATTCTCTTCAGACCGTGCATTAGCTCGCCGGTAGACGATTTCGTCGCCAGTCGGGGCAGTATTTAGGTCTGCCGCCTTTGATCGCATCTTCACTGCAAGAAGCCTTTTCGTGGGTCTTGGTGGCGTGCAATGCTAGCCATTTTCTATGGCGTACATAACCTAGTCACAATTATAACCTCAAGTTCTCCCTTATAGAGTCTTCTTCTCAAAGTCCATACCGCGTGGCGTTGGTAGTCATGTCTATCCACAACCTTCTGTCTCGTGTACTTTCAGTCAGCTCTGACACAGATGATCTTCCATAGTCCATGCCGTGTAGCGTTGGTAGCCATGTCTATCCATAACCTTCTGTCTCTTGTACTTTCAGCCAGCTCTGACACAGATGATCTTCCATAGTCCATGCCGTGTGGCGTTGGTAGTCATGTCTATCCACAACCTTCTGTCTCTTGTACTTTCAGTCAGCTCTGACACAGATGATCTTCCATAGTCCATGCCGTGTGGCGTTGGTAGTCATGTCTATCCACAACCTTCTGTCTCGTGTACTTTCAGTCAGCTCTGACACGGACGATCTTCCATGCCATGATGTCAAACAATCCAACATCTGTTTTATTTCCCAGTATATTTTTTTAATTCTGGGTCGAATTGAGAGCCTCGGTTTTTAATAAATGCGCCCCAAAGCAGGTTCGAATGCAAGACTTTCAGCCCAGCAGAAAAGCCTTTAGCCATTACATTACCGCGAATGTAACCAGGTCATGGTTTAGCGCAGCAAATAGGACTGAATCGGAACAGGTCAAGGTTGGTCTTGTTTCCGGTTTTTTCTTCGTGTGCAGCGGCTGTAAACTCAGGTATAAAGTTGTGGTTGTTCGTCCACTTCTGAACCTGTGTCTTGTTTCAGAACTCGAGTTGTGTTTGCTTATCTGTTCTACAGATCTGGCTTATTTGTACGTATACTGTTAGTTCCTTGCCTCTCAGGCAGATGGACTCTGACTTCAAAGGAAAATTGTTCGACTCTTACGACATGCTTGTTAGCCCCCCTCCCCCCCCCCCCCCCCCCCCCCAATAATCGGCCCCTAGAACCCACACGGGGAGTTTACTGATTTCAGGTAATGTTTTGCACTGCACCTTCTTCAAGTACAAATACTAGCACAGCGATTCGCTGCTGAGAAGGGTGTAGGGATAGGAACTATGTATGTGGTTGTATAACTGGTTATCGCAATATATCGCGCTTTCAGTCTACGGGAGACAACCGTGTTTGAAAATGTGAGCATTCACCTACTTATGAGAGCCACATGCATTTGTGTTCTCTCCCCTCAAATATCACGTAAAATTTACAGCACTTCAGAATGCAACAAAATAATAAGTATAGACATGGACCTTGTCGCAATCAAAAGTGCCGACTTCGTATTATTCAAAGTACAATTTTGACTTGTAAGAATCGCCCAGTCACACTATCGATTCTCTGTTTCAAAACATAACACAGCTAAAAGGATCCAGAAATATACAAAATATCAGGATCTGATTATTTGAAACAAAACTATATTTAACGGTTGATCTGGCTAGAACCTTCCTGTGTGGGTTCAAAAAGATATCTTGCGCTGGGGGCAAAACACAGTATCATGCATTAAATATGTTGAATATGTAAATTTTTTGGACACAGAGATTTATTACAAATGAATCCCCCCCACAAACAGATCAACTGACACTTTTCTGTATTTCCAGGCCAAATTATTATACTGTTACTTTGGAGAAGCATGGAAAATCCCAGGCAATATCAATGGAGAATGAGACTGGCAAAATCAGCTCCTGTTGAGAAAAATCCTCAACAACAGAGCATAGGATTTCATGACCATCATTGCCACTGCATGTATTTAATGATTTGTTCAGGACACTGGGTTCTTCATTAATAGATCAATCATTCAATAAATAACACATCAGCTTGAAACAAATACCTGAACTTCACTGGTGGAACTCTTCTTCCTTTTCGCGTTCACCATCTGTTAACTCCAGAGGAAAGTTCTGGTTGTTTGTCCACTTCAGGACTCTAGTCCTGTTCCAGAAAATGAGTGTTGTGTGTACATCCGATTCACAGGTCGGACTCAACTGCATGCAGACTGCTGGTTCCTTGCCTCTCTGGTAGATGTACTGCGACTTCAACGGAAGCTCCCAATTAGTCAACTCTTGCGACATGTTTCTGGGTAGGCAGTGGGCCTATTCCTGTTTTCCCCACACAATGAGGCCCCGGAACCAACACAGGGAACAGATGGAACTGAGTGTGAGGAGACTGCTTCTTGTGAACTGAATGGAAGTATGAGGATGAGCATCATCATTTTCTTCTTCTTCTCTTCCTTTTCCCCCGTTGTTGATGCTGCATTTTCTTTATTATTATCATTGTTTTCTTATATTTCTTCTTCTTTTTCTCCACTTGCCTTTAAAAGGGCAGTTGCCAATTGTATTGTGGTTTACACTACACTGTGATCTCTGCATCTTTTGACCAAATGCATCCAGTTTCAGTTAACCCTACATTTCTTGCCATCTCTTTGTTTCCTACTTGTCTGCAAACGACTGACTAGATCATTTTGATACTGCATAGGGAATGGCTCTATATAATTATCTACATACATATAAGTACTTTGGCATTAAAGGTTATGGCCATGTGCAACAATTGTTTCACTATCATACAAATGAGAAACACTTTTATGGCTACAAACATCTAAAAATGTATTTACAGATTATAAATTTCAAGTGCTTCCAATTTGGAACATTTTAATACTGTCAGGAATTAGTTTTTGACCAGTTGTATTCTCTTAAATCTAGACATAGGATTAAACCTTATAAAAATAACATAATTCGGTAATGATTTTATTTGATTAAAGAACCCACATCACAGCACACGGGGCATTTCCATAAGTGCTCCGTCCCCATCTTCAGCAGCCAGTGAAGAGTTCCGATACTAATGGTGCCAGTAGTATTCTGATTAAAAATATACATAATTCGGTAAAAGTAATCGTTAATTAAAAAAACTAACAAGTGAAATCATTTAGCTTAATGAACAGACACTGAGGTCTCCATTTTTTTTTTAAAGGCTACTGACGGGAAAAGCTGAAGACAGTCGACATTTAGATAATACAAGTGGGAAGCTGACATCATAAAGATATTCTAGTGAGAGGGGGTGGGGTGTCTTCATAGCAAGCATGTTGTTCAAAAGGAACTAATTAGGGGTTTATCAAAACTGGATGAGTTGGACACAGAGTGCAGAGATCGGTCTAGCTGTAAACCACAATACAACATACTAACTACCCTTTTAAGGGTGACCGCAGAAGGTGTGGTTCTTTTCTGTTAAGTCACCACATCACGCCAGATTTAGGGACATCCCACAGTATAGGGGTTGTTAGGGTTAGGGCTAGTGTTCAATGGATAGTGACTGCTACTAACCCTAACTACTATGGGATGTCCCTAAATCTCGCCTGATGTGGTGATTTAACAGAAAAGAACCAAAGATGTAGATGACTCAGGAGGGGAGGTGACCATCATGAGATAAGCCGAACAGAGGTGTGTACAACCAAAGTGGACGTCTAAGATGTCCACAAGTTTTTGGAAGTGCACTGCTGTAAACCATAAATGTGGAGATATCAACTGGGTGATTTAAATATAAGGACTTGTCTGTTATATATATATATATATATATATATATATATATATATATATATATATATATATATATATATATATATATATATATATATATATATATATATATATATATATATATATATATATATATATATATATATATATATATATATATATATATATATATATATTATATATATATATATATAAAGGCATTAGAAAAAACACGTGACTAGTACATCACACAGCAACAGCAAGTGGCTTGTACATTTCAACTCACAAAAACTCCTGGCAGACACCAGCAATTTATAAACACACTATTTTATAGAATAAAAACTATGAGGGGATGAGATTACTAAACGTAAACAGTCTTATTTGGAAGCTAACAAAAAATTTTAAATTAGAACTGTACCAAACATTTGCTTTGGTGCTGAATAGTTGACCTAATAACTATTCAGTATTCGGCCGAATACTTGCAGTCGGGCCGATTACTAATAGTGGTTACCTTACACCCGCTTCTGCATACACTGCGTTAATGCTGACAACATGGAATGATTGATTTTGTTAAAAGCTAATGCCGCTTTCATGCATTAACTAAGCGGTCAGTGACAATTTACAAGCTAAGTTACTTGTTATAATAATTATAAAACTTTCATTTGCAGTTATTAGTTACCACAGACTGACTGAAGGATACAAAACACAAAATGTTTACTATTGTGTACTACATTTTGCGTACATTCAACATTATGAATGTTTTTTTAAGATTTATTAATATACTATATTTGTATTTGGCTGAATAGTTAGACCCGTTATTTGTATTCGGCTGAATAGGGATATCACCTATTCGGTATAGCTCTAGTTTGAATAGCACATCTATAAATAATACACAAAAATGTCTCCCTGGACAGGAAGAAGAATGAGGCGACACCTGGTGAAAGGAATGAGTTTCCTTCAGGCAGTGACGTCCTGTAAAGGACTCACTTCATCATTATGTTGATGTAAAAACAGTCACTAAGTGGAGAACCATTAAAGCCAGTTGCTTGTATTAACTCTTTCATTTCCAGACATCACCGATTAAGCTCATACTATCTTTATGCACTTGTTGCTTTAATAAATGTCGGAGTGTAAACAAGTTCCAATAATAACATTATGGAACACAGGCGGTTAACCTTTTCGCCCAGTAAAAATCTTTAAAACATGACTTTTTTAAAGGATTTGTTAAAAATAAACGCAATGTTACATGTCTCTATTACACTAAGAAACTATAAAAAAGAAGAGAAGAAGCAGAATAAATCTGGAGTCTTGGTAAATTATTATAAAAATCTAAAAGCTACGACAACAAGCAGGCAGGCAAGTCTGCTAGTTGCTGCGCCACTGCAGCCCCCAAGTTATTAAAGAGACGGATTTTTTCTTATTTAGAGTCAATATTCTGCGCAAATGTGATTTCTTTTTAAATTTGAAGGCAAGCTGAATGTTGAATTAAGAATCTACATCATAGCACTCAGGACACTCTCATAAGTGTTCCTTCCCCATCTTCAGTAGCAAACAAAGTTCCGAACTGTCTGATTGTACATCCATATCACTCCTTCCCTGAGTGTTCAGCACTCACAACGTCTAGCTGGTAATACATCAATTCACCACCAAGTGGGGAAGAAATGACCAGTCTTTCTGCCTGTTCATTTTTTAACACACTGGCATAACCTGGAGAGAATATCCAAAGGATTCTAACTACCCGGGACCTCTGAAGTGATGCTTGCCACTCTGCACAGAGCATACCTGTCTCCACCCTACTCAACATACTCTGAGTCAGTGACAATCATAGCATGTGTGTACAGCTGATTGTCAAGCCAGCAGTGACTGCCTTCACCTCCTTTCTCTAACTAGACTTTGTAATATTATATATGCCAGGCTTTGCTGCACGTCCATCCGCCTTTGCTATAACCCTCCCATGCACTTAATGAAGGCAAGTAATCAATAAACACAAACGGAGTAAAGAAATAACTGCTTTCCTTCCCTCTGACCAAGAAATCATGGGTTTTGTCGAAACAGCCACAGAAAGCAAAGTAACATCATCATTAATTTATAATAACCTCACAATAACAAAACAAATCAATTTGTTTTCACCCCAAACAATATTTCAACATTTTTGTTATCTATAAGCAAACCCACTACACAGCTACAGCCAGTACCAAAGCTGCAGTTGTGCTAGGCATTGTCTAAGGACATCATGTCAACCAAGACTCATAAAAGCTGGAAAAATGGCTTTCTCTGTATAAAACAACAGGGTGTGTTAAAATAACAACTAGACAGACTACAAGGAGTGCATAAACCATATAATCCTAAAAGGTATGATTAAACTCAGGGTGAGTTTGTCAGTACTGAAAGAGTTAAAACATGGCAGGATAAGGTATCAGACTAGTGTATGCGAGTGTAATCCATTATGTACTCTGTATCAAAGAAGACTACAACAATAGTAATATCATCACGATAGTAGCGTACCAGTTTCTCAGGTAAAGTCAACTGAGCAGACAGTTGACCATGTTCTTGACCGAGGGCATGTCGTATTAAATGTGTGGCCACATTTTCATCCAATGCTCTTTTGGCTAAGTTTTGTTTGCGCTTACGCAAAGCTTCATTGATAGCACCCAGAGAAGCATCTTCAGGGGGGCGGAAATGAGTTAAAACCTGCTGGCCTTCGGTATGATGTCCAACAAGCGAGACGACTTTATCCACAGACATACCCTCGGAGTCCCACAATCCATCTGAAGCTATGATAAGGAACCTGTCCCTTGGAGAAAGACGATAATGGATGACCTCTGGCTGAGCATCTAGATATGGCGGAGTCAGGTAGTTGTTCTGGAGCTTCAAGTCCTTGTACCCACCAAAAAACGGACCCGAACTCTGACTTGCAATTTTTGTGAGGTGTATGAGATCCCTCTTTGTCCATTTGTACCGGACATCACCAAAAGCTCTCAGGGGCATGAGCTCACCAAAAAGCCTACCGTTTTTCAAAATGTTACTAGACTCGTTTGGATGCCGTGAAAATAACCTCTTCACTTCTGCTGAGTTTTCTGCATCGTGCTTGTTGCTGACGCTGGTAGCGTGCCAACTTTCCGACTCGGAAGAGTGACTTCCGATGACTGCTTGGCTGTCTCCAACATTTGCCACATACAAGTCCAGCCCATCAATAAAAGCCACGCAGCCCACAGCCCCAGAGAATGCAATGTGTACAAGATCGGCTGACAATCCTTCATCCCCAGGATGAAAGCTAGCTTCTGTGGATATGTCCTGGTCCAAGCGCAAAAATGCATTTGTCAAAGCTTCTTCCACCTAAAAAATGATACACAGTATAAAAATGCATTAGATGCCTATGTATAAAGTAATCAAATACATGAGAATAAACATTAAAATGTGAATCCTGTGGGATAGTTACATCACAGGTGTGACGAGATATGGCTCAAATATACCGAGTAATAGCATTATGTATCATGGCAACCAGCTGCACTTCATCTCCTCAATGAATCTGTGGCATCCATTGCACAATGCTGTAATCCTAAATCATGTTGTTTTATAGGGTTCTAAAACATGCAGCAACTAAATGAGATGAAGCCTTATTTCACATTCTGTAAACAGTCTTATGATAAATCTTTAAATCCATCAAAGATGCAGACAGCGATAATGGAGAGTGAGAAGAAACGAAACTCATAATCTGTTTAATTTGCATCATTATCCCTCATAATTGGCATTATGAGGGATAACAGACTGACATGGCTGGGGCATAGTGAGAGATTGTCAGACGACAGAAAGGTAAAAAATTAAATACACAAGGCAGTTGCATGGTCGTAGACCATGAGAAAAACCAAGAAGACGATGCTGAGATAACATCCAGGCAGACCTACAAACACTTGGTGTCACCAAACGGAAAGAGAAGGCCAAACCAAAAAGATAAATGGAGGCGGGTGATATCTGCAGCAGTGAACCTCAAGGGCTCTGAATGCTGAAGAAGAAGGAGGAGGATGAGGAGAAGAGAAAAAAAAGAAGCAGGCGAAGGAGAAGAAAGGCAAGATCAATGGTATGCAGAGGACAGTTCAATGGTTTCACAGAACATCAATGAATCAAATGGTTTGGTCAGAATGGAAACAAATCAGCTAACAGCTAGAGCATACTTCAGGCTACAAGACAAGAGGCTGAGCAAGGAAGAAGTGGGTAGAGGGAGTAAAACAGCCACTACAGAAATACAATTTGACATTAACCCAAGCTAAGCAAAAATCTGTTTTCCTAAACTGAATGATAGCTTGAAAAAGAAACTCCCTGTGTGGGTTCGGAGGCCCTATTGTAGGGAAAACAAGAATAGACCCACTGCCAATCCAAAAGCATGTTGTAAGAGTCAACTAATTGGAAGCTTCCTTCGAAATCGGAGTCTGCCTGAGAGCCAAGGAACCAGCAGTCTGCATACAAAGTCACGAGCACATCGCAGCAAAGCTAGGATCAGTGTCTGTTGACAATTTAGAGAAATGGAACAAACTGCCGAGTTAAACCTGCCGCCGAGTCTCCCTGTGTGGCGCGGATGGGCTTAACTAGATGGCTAGGACCCTCGAGCAGCAGCTTCCGCATCTCCTGCAGCTTTGCCCGTGAGTCCTAGCCATTTAGTTTAGCCCCAATCCACGCCGCTCACGCGGCGTGGGGACTACTCTCGCCGGTAGCAATAGTCGCCGGAAAACCGCAAATTAAGTCGCTGGAAATTTGAAATTGACACGTGAGTGAGGCCCTATTTTTGGTCGACATCTTTTGTACCCGTTAGTCGGAGGATAGCCGGTCTGTGGATGCTACTAAAAAGAAAGGTGCGATAGCAATGCGGTATGAGCCGAGTTTCAATAGCCTCACAAACAGCAGATTCTCGGGCACTATTTACAACTTCTGTGCCACAATTTCCAGATATAAAGGTATAGAATTATCGGTAAGTAGTCGATTTCATATGATGTTTTTCGCTCCTCATTAGTTTCCACTTCACTTTTTAACTGTTTACAACACATGACCTGTGACCGCGGCTCGGCTGGATATTTTGCCGCCGCCATTTTTGCCAAACTTTTGTCGGAGGATAGCCCAGCATTATTATAATTTTTATAACAATTTTTACTGTTTAGTATCCAGTTGATAAAGATTTTGGTCAAAATGTTCAGTTGTGTTTGTGTGCATCTTTTCTGTTTCCTCCGCTGAGCTTTTTAGTCACATTTTGTGTTATACTTAGCACTTCTTGCAATCAGCTTGACAGCAGTCACCCCCTATCTATAAATCTTAAATAACTGTCTTACTCAGCTAAATGGAGTTTCTTGCATTTGATAATGTTTGATTCTCATCCTTGAGAAATCCTAGAGGGTAACAGTGACAAGACAACAAGCTATCAATATATTTTCATCATACATCATTAGTCCAGCAGCGTACTCCGTAACCAATGTAACTCATTTATACGGGTGAAAAAGGTTTCTGGGAACTGTTCCTGTTGGATTGTCATCAGAAAAGTAGCTACTTACGTCACTGGGTATCAAACTTTCAGGATACAGTCCTCACTGGGTATCAAACCATCAGGATAGTATTCACTGGGTATCAAATCTTCAGGATACAGTCCTCACTGGGTATCAAACCATAGGATACATTCCAGGAGAAGGAACTGTTTATTTATTTGTTTGCAATCACCAGCTGTAAACTCCAGCAGAAAGTCCTGGCTGTTTGTCCATTTTCAGGTTTTTGGCTTTGCTTAATTAAGGGCCTTAGTTCTGCATGTGCATCCATTTTACAGACTTAGCTTATCTGTTTGTAGATTGTTAGTTCCTTGCCTCTCAAGCATGTGCACTAAAGATTTGAAGGAAACATACATAATTAGTAGCCTCTTATGACTGCTTGTTAGGGGGCAGTGGGTCTTTTTCCTCCTCCCAAAATGGGACCCCCGAATACACCCAGGAAGAAAATGAAATTTTCAGAAATGAAAATTTTCACTAGCTAAGTTTGTTTTATAGAATCAAGTACACACCAAAAAGGGCAACTTACACGAGTATCCAAGCTATACATATCCATAGAGTCTTGTATGAACTGCAATGTGCTCTGCCAGTGTATGCTTGCAAGATCTGGACTGACTTCGTCTTTGGTGGATGTTGGCAGGAATTCTACCAGGTCTTCAGCTACCTCCATACCTCCATGATACAGCTGGTTCAACCTGTAAGTGTCCGCCAGGGAGATGGCAATGTACTGGAACAGCCTGTCTTTAAGAGCCTGGGCACAGGCACATCCAGAATGCCCATCGTAGACCCCAAACAGAAACTTTTCTGTGCTTCTGATTTTAGCCTCAACATGGCGGTCTTCAATGGGTTTATTAGCCTGGAAGTAAACAAACACACAAAATATTTGTGCGTTATCTTATTCTTTTACTCCAGCTACTTGATTAAAGCGGAGCTGCCATGGCGTAGCGGCTAAACGCCCATGTGCAGATCGGAAGGTCGCGGGTTCATTCCTGATGGAGCCTGACTTTTTCAAAAATGACCTTGACTCCCAGGTCAACCCAGTCTTGAGTGGGTACCGGGTGCAGCCCCAGGAGGTAAAGGCAGCCGGTGTGATGCTGACCACATCATCCATCTTCTGCCGATTAATCTATAAAAATACAGGTCTAGCCCTATACACCTAGTGTCGTGGAACACGGCCTTTTACTTTTTTAAAAACTTTTACTTCATCAAAGTGTTTGGGGAGAAATGTAAGCAGAATATACCACAAGACCCACACATGCTGGATTATAGGTTGCTTTATAATCATGTTGTGGTACCTCAATAGAATTGCTATACAGCTGAATGTCGTTTTCATGATTTGTACCTGTTTTATTCTTATTCTTGAGATGCCTCAGACTGCAATCCAGAGAACAACACCCCCCTCCCCCCCACCCTTTACCCAAGAACCCAAGAAGTATCTGATGTATGCTTTCTCTAATGCACTGTATAAGTTGATCATCATTTTTTCAGGGCTGTTCTTGATGCTGCCACTATCTTTCTAATTTTTCAAACAAAAAGTAGTATTTTTTAAGGGAAGTAAAGTAAAGGACCCTTTTCCATGCTTTCAGGGGCATTGGGCATATAGGGCTAGACCTATATTTTATAAACCAATCGGCACTTGGTGGGTGATGTGGTCGGCATCAGGTCATTTATGACAAAGTCTGGCTCCATCAAGACCCCAACCCAGGACCTTTCAATCGGCAGGCGAGAGCCTAGCGGCTACACCAAGGAGGCTCCAAGTAATATTTACCTTAATAAATATCCTGTTTAATTATTGCTGAGTTTGTACATTGTTCATTTTTGAGATCATTTTAATCGCACATCAGACATGACCATAAGTGCTCCAACCTCCTCCTGAGTATGTCTCCAAGTGTTTTTAGGCTAACAACTCCCATTCTGTTCTGGCTGATGTAATGACGGGGTGCTCCCGCATGGTTTTCCTGTCTCGCCGTTCCAACTGGTACACCCAGTGTAAGCAGTCTATTCAGTGAAAAATCTTTTTCCGTTAAACTGAAAGCCTCAGAGCGTTTAGTTCCTCAAATGGCATTGATGATTAATCTCCTGTCTATACAAAATAAAAAGGTGCTTACCCTAACAGAAAAATTTAAATGCATGAACAACAACACCTTGCACAAAAAAGCAAATAACCTAACTAAAAACCGAATGAAAAGCTTTCATCATCTATCAAAATTGTACTACACAAAAAAACAGTGATATCCTTTCTAAAGATCCTTCAACATGGGAAATAATCCAGACATACAGCATAAACCTACAGCCTAGCTATTCAGTCACAACAACAATTCCAGGCATAGACAGAAAGGCTGAAGAATGTGACCTAGTTAGGCATGCAAAGACCCTCGATCATGTCTACAACTGTTATCCAAAACCCTAATGGACACATGTATACACCGATGGACCATTGGAGGGAGCAGACAAAATGGAGGAGCTGGATCGGTCATCATGCTGCGACCACAGCAGAAACTTCATGCGTAAGAGCAGGGCAGCAAGCAATTATTATTGATTCAGCCAAAGTGCTTGAGGAAAGAAAAATTAAAAACAACAAAACTTTTACTTTGTAACTGCATGTCAGTCCTCCAGGGGACTCAGAGGGATCCACAAGTCAACACGGAGACAGAAATGAATGACCCGCCAGCTGAACAGACTTGCAGAAAACAATGAGATCACTTTTCAGTAATCAGTTGATCCCGGCTCACTGCGGCATACCAGGAAATAAGTTAGCAGACAGACTTGCTAAAAATGGAACAAAGGAGAAACAACACACCTATTTATTGTCATTACCAGAAATAAAAACACTTATCAAGGGAAAATACAAAAAATTGTGGAGAGAACAAACAAAAAGTAAATATCTACAAGACCCCATCAGCAGACTCAACAGGAAGCAACATACAACAATTTGGCTCTCCTCCGAACTTCTACCCGATATTATGGCGGCCAAGCAAAAAGCCTAGCAGGGCCTCAGTGGTGTGTAAAATGTGGACTTTCTGTAAAGAAACAAATCGCGGCAAAACTAGGATTGGCTCATAATAACGAAACAAATGCTCTGACAGGGTCTCAGCAATATGTTAATTGCGAACCTGTTTCTGCGATTATGCCGCACTGCCGACAGTATCCTTCGCGCCGCTCCGTGCGGCACGGGGTTAAACTACATAGCTGGGACTCACGAGCAGCAGCTACCGCATCTCCTTCAACTTCCTCTCAATTATTTGCTCATGAGTCCCAGGCATGTAGTTTAGATCCCCATTCGCGCCGCGCGTAGCGGGGAATACTGCCGGCGGTGAGTTTAACCATGTTTTTCCATGCCGAAAAGTGAGAGGACAACAACGACACTAATCTGCGTCAGAGCGAGTGGTCTCCCCGCCATGTGGCTATTATCGTCTGTAATGTTGTGTGTCTCAAATTTGTCATTGGTCGCTAGTATCGTCTGCAGAAATGCTTGAAATTGTCAACGGTCGCTATTATCGTCTGGTATTAGTCACTAGTACTGACTGCGGTGTTGCGTCTCTTGAAATTGTCAATTAATCCTAGTTTTGGCGCGATTTGTTCCTTGGCAGAAAGTCCGCATTTTACACACTATTAAGGCCCTGTTAGGCTATTTGCTTGGCCGCCATATTATCGGGTAGAAGTTCGGAGGAGAGCCAACAATTTTTGTCTACCGTAGTCTACGAACAGGACACTGCAAGTTCAACTGCCACATGCATAAAATAAAGATTGTATACAGTCAGCGTGCCCGTGCCTGTCAAACAGGACCACTCAAACACTTGAGCACATTCTGCAGACCTGCCCACTCTACATTCAACTTCAAAAAGACACCTGGCCTCAAGAGCAAAATGTACAGAGCAAGCTATGGGGAACAACGAAGGACCTGCTACTGACATGCGAAATCGAACGTAAAGAAGATGGCGGAAGAAGCGAAATGTATCAATAGTGATAAGTAAAAATCAAACTTACTTGTAATTGATTGCACTGGACTGCCTTCACAACTCCTCCGGCATGATTTGTGGACTTCTCGTTCATTCTTAAAATCGACGTGACCATTTGAGGAGTAAGTCGAGGTGATTCCACCGGGTCAGGTCCCTGGGAAAGCCTCAGTTTGTGAAATATCTTCATGAAGGAGAACCATCTTCTGTTCCCGGGACCAATAAATTTGGTAAACAAAAGAAGTCCATTTCTGGAAACTACCGGCGTCATTAACATACCCCGCAAACTTGTGAGTTTAACGGGCATAACAGATGTGGATAGTCTGGCCGTGGTTATCATTTTTTATTCGGATTCAGTTAAAATTACATCCTTGTCGTATGTAAAGTGGAAAGAGAGCAGAAACAGCAACAACCGGAGGAAGAATCGAAAACTTCGCCAAATGTGTTCGTGTTTCTATTTTGCTCTCCCTATTGGCCAGGTTTTTACAGATTTGTAAGCTACATCAGTCTCTGGGACCTCTTCACGGGTCATCCTCATCCAAATGGTTGTACTTTGTTCCATCGGGTGTTTATCGCTTGGTGTGATGGTCTAGTAGGGCACGACCTTCTCTATCTATAATTAGAGACGGCGTTGTAGTGGGGTAAGCAGTCAGTCAGTCGGTTAGGAAAATAAATCTCGCATGCTATAAACTTACTTTACTTTACTTTTACTTTTTCCTTCCACGTATGCCGCTAAGCGTTGTGGGGAGATGCAAGTTCCTGTCATAAGCAAGGCGGGCAGCATCTGATGTTCTGAGGCCATGCTTTTGGCAGGCTTCGGAGACCCCGTCAATCCACCGTTTCCTTGGTCTTCCTCTTGCCTTATATCCTGAGCTTCTTTGGTTGAAAATGTGTGATGTTATTTGATCATTTTTCATCCTGGTTAGATGTCCAAACCATTTCATTCTTTGATGTTCTATGTAGTCTAAACATGGTGTAGTTTTGACAGTGTTTCTAATGTCTATAAACAGACGCTGTAAATCCTGGACAACTAACAAACAGACCAAACAATTTATTGAGACCGCGGAGATAGGGTTTTTAGAAATAATCCTTAGAATTCCTTTGACAGCTAAAAGGAGCAACCCAGATAATTAAAAAGAGGAGAGGGCTTGAAGGCAACTTATCACAAACATCAGAAAGACACAGACACGATTTTTTTTTTTAAAATCATGTTATGAAAAGAGGGGAACTGGAACATATGGTGACCACTAGAAAGATCTGTGAAAAAAACCGACCGAGGAAGACAAAGATTCTTGACAGTCGTTTGTCATGGTAAGGAGGAGTGTCAACACACGAACTGATCCACACAGTTGCGGATCGCAGCCTGGGAAGAAGCATGATCACCCATGCATGTCGGCAGTGCCCTTGATGATGATGACGACCGTAGTATCGTTGTTTACCTCAACTCGAATCCCTGTCACTTAAAAAACTGGAATCATCATCAAAATTGCTAACAACCTTTGAACGAAACAAACAACAACATGCCGGGGTTTAAATTGTGTGTCCCCTAGAGGCCTTACATTTGGCTGAATTGATAATAAAAAAACCTGACTAATAGTAATTGCCGCTCATTATTAATAGATGTTTTTAAAGTGTTTATACAGTAATAGATATGTTGAAATGTGCGAAAAAAGTGTGCGCGAAATTATATATTTACCACCCCTCCCCCAAAAAGAAAAAGTTTATTAAATAAAAATATTTGTTATTCATATAATTTAATATAAAACTAAAGCAGACGATGGCAAAGAATTCAGTTACTTAACATATTGATATTGTCATTGTAAGTGTAAGATTGTTCAATAAATCAATTATAAATTTGTGAGGACGATTATTTTATTCATTTCATGTAGTATTTACGTCAGATATATATATAATATGAACATGTAAATACTTTTTTGCATGTTTATGTGTATGAATATGTAAATACTTTTTGCAGGTATATATATATATATATGTGTGTGTGTGTATATATATATATATATATATATATATATATATATATATATATATAAAAAATATATATATATATATATAAATATATATATATATTTGTGAATTGTTAATGCAAGGAAGCTAATTTAAATCTTAAATATATATATATATATATATATATATATATATATATATATATATATATATATATATATATATATATATATATTTGTGAATTGTTAATGCAAGGAAGCTTATTTAAATCTTAAGGACCCCACCCCCCCCTCCCCCCCCCCCCCCATTTAAAATACTTGCATCCAATGCACGGGAGTAAAGTAAAATTGGTGTCCTCGATTTGGAGTGTTGTTCCCCCCCCCCCCCCCTTTTTACCCACAACTCTTCCCTATTTCCAAACTCAGAAACGTCTGGGGTATGCAATCGAAACTAGTACTAGAATTTCATACCTCCAAAGAAGCATTTAAACTTAACTACTTTAGTATGTAACCAGGTTAAAATTCAGCAATAGCATATGGAAGTGGCAAACAGTTACGTGATTAGTTCTGTTTCATTCATTAAAAAAATGGTAAGAATGTCACCGCCAGCAAAATTACAAGCTCATTATTCTTGATTGAATGTGGCCAGGGTTCCTAATCTGTGCTCCACGAAGCCTCCAGCACTTCCTGTGGGCTGTGCAGCTGCTCCAGAAAAAAATGTTGCCAAGAGTTGACAGTATCATGTGTTGTATTCGTGATTATTTGAGGGGAAAAAAATGTATTTTTCTTCTGCGTTCGTCGGAAAATGTAATTGCGCTGTGCCTCTTTACAGCGTGGCTGCGATGTTTTCGCTTTTCGGCTGACACATTCAACTTCTGCAGGCAATTGTTGACTGGGTTTAGCCTTTCCAGAAATTACTGTACTGTCTACTCTTCCTCCTCTCCTCATGATTACGTCTAAAACATCATTATTTATGAGGCTTATGGTATGTTAGTCCTAAGGAACTGCACTGTAGGAATTGATTCTAAAAAGTGCTCAGCAAGTCATTATAGTTGATAATCACTGAAATATATAGTCTTCTTCTTATTTGGGGGGTGGGGGGGGGGCAGCGTGGTCTCGAGGCATGGTGTTCCCCTCGAGTGCTAGAGGTTCCGGGTTCCATAATCGGTAACGGCTAGGATTTTTTCATGTGGACTTGGACTTCTAGTAATTCCCCCGGTGTCTTGGTAGTGAGATCGGACACCCGTGTGCATTGTTGCGCTTATAAAAAATCCCGTGGCAGCTGGAAATCTAAAAGAGTAGCCTAACGGCGCTGCCCTGGCAAAAATTTTGAGTTAAAAATCTTTTTAAAGTATTTCAGGATCCTTGTCGGTGCTACAGAGCCTGTGCGCTTATCAATGACAAGTCAGATGAGACAGTGTGGAGATCTTCAGAGGACGAGTCCGTTAAACGAGGACATAAGAGTGCATGGGCATTTACAGCTTGCTCTTCAGGCAGAACAGTTCAGGACGCCAGCGGTGCCTTCTCCTTGACCACCAGCAGCATGACGATGGAGGTGATGGCGGCGACACAAGCTTTCATGTGGCTGGGATCACAGGACTATTCCCGCATGTGTGTGCTGAATGATTCTTTGAGTATGATCCGGCGGGTCGAAGCAGGCTGGTTATGCAGACAGTGGCTTGAGTCATTGCAAAATTCTCCTGTGTGTGCAGTTACTTTCATATTCATCCCAGGGCATGCAGGCGTTGTTGGTAATAAGAGAGCTGATAGACTGGCAGGCACTGCATTAATTTAAGATGGCCGGCCCATGGATCACGCAAACATTGTCATTGCCCTTAGAGAGATAGGACGCTCTGAGGATTTTGGAAGCAATGTGTCCACATCACTTCTAAGAATATGCGATTTGGGAGTAAAGATCGGCACAGCCAAGCATGAGAAGCACACTGGACGCACACAAAGTCTTGTTAACCAACATAGGACTGGTACTATTAACCGCACGACGCTGATGAATATGTTGAGAGGGGAATCTGAGCGCCTATGGATGTCCAGAGTGCTGTGACAATAATCCAACTCATAACTCACAGAGCCTGTGTACTGTGCTGAGCTTCTTTGGACTCAGACTTGAGTTAGAAGAAAGAAAGAAGCACTTAAAGGTTACTGTCCATGTGCCATGATGTTAATCCGTTATTCAGACCTCAAACCTTTTTAGTTGAGAATCACTGAAATATAGTCTTTTTCTTCTTCGCCATGTTTACCGGCTGTAAACTCTAGTGGAAAGTTCTGGTTGTTTGGCCACCTCTGGACTTTAGTCTTGTTTTCAAAAACAAAAATTAAGTTACTGAAAATATTAACCACATATTTTTAACAAATAATATATGTTTTCAGTTGTGTGTAGCTATAAAGCAGACATGAAGGTCTGGCAGCTCATTATCACTGGCATATTTGTGCACCTGGTGCTGTTCTACTCAATCTTTGACATATATTTCACATCGCCGCTTGTTCACGGAATGGCCCCTGTCAAGGCAGCAGTAGCAGCACCTTCTCGTCGACTGTTTCTGTTTGTAGCTGATGGTCTAAGGGCCGACAAATTTTTTGAGAGTGGCCATAGCAGAACTCCATTCCTAAGGTAATTTTGTTTTGATTTCTTGAAGAGCTGTTGAAATTCTGTTTTTCTTTTTCTGCAGAGTAACGTTATGATTTATGTTGCTTGTAAATGCTCTCCGAGTCAAAAGATGATTATGATCTGTGTTACCTATAAGAACTACCCGAGTCAAAAGATGAACATGATCTGTGCTGCTTATGTGAGCTGTCCGAGTCAAAGGTTGATTATGATAAGTGTTGCTTATGAGAGCTGTATGAGTAAAAGATGGTTGTTCTGTGTTGTTTTATGAGAGTTGTGTGAGTCAAGAGGTAGTTATAATCTGTGTTGCTTATGAGAGCTCTGTGAATCAAAAGGTAGTTATGATCTGTGTTGCTTATGAGAGCTCTGTGAATCAAAAGGTAGTTATGATCTGTGTTGCTTATGAGAGCTCTGTGAATCAAAAGGTAGTTATGATCTGTGTTGCTTATGAGAGCTCTGTGAATCAAAAGGTAGTTATGATCTGTGTTGCTTATGAGAGCTCTGTGAATTAAAAGGTAGTTATGATCTGTGTTGCTTATGAGAGCTCTTTGAGTCAAAAGGTAGTTATAATCTACGTTGCTTATTAGAGCTCTGTGAGTCAAAAAGTAGTTATGATCTGTGTTGCTTATGAAATTCATGTGAGTAGTTCTGTCCACTGTTCAATTTTATTATATTAAAAGTTATGTTTTTGTGTATATTTAATATTCAACATTGAAATACAAACATGTGAATATAAACACTAAGAGAGCACTGTTGAACAAATATTCTTACTAGTGCTGTCCTATTTTTGTCAGGCATGGTCACTCTCTTCAGAAGACAAGAAAAATAGTCACAACAGAAATGAAGAATTTACATATTAAGCTAGATGTAGCAAGGCAAAATGCACTTTGGAATGATGATATCAGAAGAAAGGTCGACACAGAACCAGTACTGAACTGTAGACAACAGATCAAATGATTTGGTCTTGTAACAAGAATGGCAGCAAACAGGGCACGACAAAGAGCATTGTTATACAGATAATGGGGTGACACAGCAAAAGGTCAACCATGCAGAATATGGATCACAGAAATATCTGAGACACTGAAAAGTAGGCTCTCCTTGCAGATCCGGACGAGGGTTGGACGACTTAGTTCAGTTGAGTGGGAGTTCTCTCCCTTGGCCGCACTCGAAACAGTGAGCCGAATAGTTACGAAACAAATGACATACTTACCTATCATCATACGGTTGCGTGTAAGGTTGCGTACGGTTGCTGTTAGGGTTGCGTAGTCATCATACGGTTGCGTGTAGGGTTGCGTAGTCATCATACGGTTGCGCGAAGGGTTGCCTAGTCATCATACGGCTGCGTGTAGGGTTATACCTATCATCATACGGTTGCGTGTAGGGCTGCGTACGGTGTGGGTTCAGGGTTAGGGTTTAAGGTTAGGGTTAGGGGTAGGGTTAGGGTTAGGGGTAGGCTTAGATGTGACAATATTGACGTAGGAGTTCCAAATACTTGCCGACAATCTGATGCTTGTGGGAGTGGCGCCACTGGAAGTCTGTCAAATAGGACCGCAATAGCGCACAGCTGGTGCCCAACCGGTGGCGACGTGTCCGTGTCAGTAGCATCCACAGTCCGTCGACTGTTTGGGTGTGTGTGTGACAGTGCGCGATTATTGGGAATTCCTGCGTTGTAAAAATTGTCACATCTAACGCTAAACCTAACCCCTAACCCCACCCATAACCCTAACCCAATCCCTAACCTTAACCCTACCCCTAACCCTAACCTTACCCCTAACCAACACCCCTAACCCAAACCCTACGCAGCCCTACACGCAACAGCATGATGGACTACGCAACCGTATGATGACTACGCAACCCTTCAGGCAACCGTATGATGACTACGCAACCCTACAAGCAACCGTATCATGACTACGCAACCCTACACGCAACCGTATGATGACTACGCAACCCTAAACGCAACCTTACACGCAACCGTATGATGATAGTAAGTATGTCATTTGTTTCATGACTTTTCCGCTCACTGTTTCGAGTGCGGCCAAGGGAGAGAACTCCCACTAAACTGAACTAAGTCGTCCAGCCCGCATCCAACCCTCGTCCGGAAATGCAAAGAGAGCCGAAAAGTACCATGTACGAAGCAAACAGAAGGGTCTGTTCCAGATATCACTTCTTGTCCTGACCCTTTGAGACATTCCAGTAGTAGAGAAAAGAAGAAGATATTTAATGTTAGAATAACTTTAAAATGCAATTTATTTTCAGAGAAGTTATTGAAAAGCATGGATCTTGGGGAGTATCTCACACAAGGGTGCCAACAGAGTCTCGACCTGGCCATGTTGCCCTCATTGCTGGCTTTTATGAGGATGTCAGTGCTGTCGCTAAAGGTGTCTGTTTGTTACGCTACTACATGTTTTTTTGCTCTTGCTGGATGCCTCTGCGTGTATCTTGTCTGGAGCGGATATTGACAGTCATGACTCTCTACATCTCTCTGTCATTGTTTACTTTATTCTCCCTGTGTGGGTTCTTGGGCCCTATATATAGGGAAAACAAGAATAGACCCACTGCCTACCCAAAAGCATGTTGTAAAAGTCGACTAATTGGTAGCTTCCTTCAAAGTCGGAGTACATCTGCCTGAGAGGCAGGGAACCAACAGTCTGCATACAAATGAGTAAGATCTGTTGGTTTTCATCCACCTCTGGACTTTAGTCTTGTTCCAGAACCTAAGTGCTGTGTAAACATTTGTTTCATAGATCTGGCTTCTTTGTATGCAGACTTTGTGGTTCCTTGCCTCTCAGGCAGATGTTAACTTTGAAGAATGTCCCCAATTAGTCGATTCATAAGTCATGCTTGTTGGGGAGGCAGCGAGTCTATTCTTGCGTTCCAGGGGGAGGGAAGGGACCCACACAGGCATCTGTACAGTTGATTGTGCACATGCTTGAAGCAGTCATCAAACTGTAATATGTAAGCAAAATATTTGTCACAAGCAGACTGCTGTCTTCTGTTTTGTTTACCTTTAAAATGGTGGCTGGCATGTTGTGTTGTGGTTTACAGCTAGGTTGCCATGTCTGCACCTTCCTGCCAAACACACCCAATTTCAGCAAATCTCTGAAAAGTTGCTATTTAAGACATCTCTTTATGACATGCTTGTTGTGGGTATGTGAATCTGTTCTTGTGTCCTCGAAGATGAATCCCCAGGAAATCACCAGGGAGCTACTGCCATATTAGTCAGTCAGTCAGTCAGTCAGTCAGTAGCATGTCCCTTGCAGAACCTCGCTCCCATAACAACCCTCCAGAAAACTTTTCGATCACAAGCAAGATGTCCCGTGTCGGATACACCCATCTGGAGATCATCCGCCACATCCTGCACCCATCTTCTCTTTGGCCTTCCTTTTCCGCTCTTCCCTGGCATATACCATGATGTTTCAAGTGACCAAATAATTTTAATATTCTGTTTTTTATCGTCTTTAATGGCCAACCTTCTTCAGTGTTCAGTTCTTGAAGTTTGGATGCATTTGTTCTTTTCTTTACCCATGATATTCTTAGAACCTGTCTATATAACATTTTTATTCATATACCATATAGCAGGAGTATATATACCCATGTGTAGTCATATATGTATGCTCATGTATGCAGGACTTTTTCTGCCTCTTATTATTTTATTTATATATTTCTAACCAACAAAGGTTGGAAAGAGAATCCAGTTGAATTTGACTCTGTTTTCAATGAAAGTCGCTACACTTGGTCATGGGGAAGTCCTGACATACTGCCAATGTTTTCTAAAGGTAAACAGAATTTGTGTTGCTTCATGTAATGTTTCTCTAATTTTAAACAGAATTCAGCTGATGAAAGGTGTTTTTTTAAAGTTGAAAGTAGAAAGCCTAAGCAACAACAACAACAAAATAGATTGGTGAATATTCTGTGGTAGTGCTCTTCAAACTGTTCACAGCCATGAACCAGCAAAAGAGGGAAAATTATTTTGCAGACTACCCGACAGCCAACACACTAAACAAATTTGGATAAGGGTTTATTTATTATATCACAAAATTATTTATTAATTCTTTTTTAGTTAATTTGTGAATGGTTTAAACCTTGAATTTATGAAGCATAATGAAGGAATTATATACTTTTAGTTAATTTGTAGAGAGTTTAAACCTTTGATTTTATTAATCATAATGAAGGAATTATATACTTTTAGCTAATTTGTAGAGTTTAAACCTTTGATTTTATGAAGCATAAGGAATAATCTACTCTTAATTTGTGGAGGCCTTAAACCCTAACAAAGATCATGTTTGTTTTTTTAATTTAGGCGCAAGTGGAGGCCATGTGACCATCAGTTGCTACCCATCCGGTCTTGAAGACTTTGCTGGTTCAGATAAGACAGTACTGGACTCCTGGGTCTTTGATCAAGTGAAGGTATGGCATAATTTGTGGGGAATTCTAAACATCTTGTATGGGTCTTACAGGCTGGGGAAATTATAAATGTATTTCTCTACATTTACCAGGGTTTGATTTCTGAGGTGGGCAGTTTAGAACAAGTCTACTTTGTATGTAAATCTACCTTGATCTACTTTTTGTTCGGTTTTATATCTTTCCATGACATCTTTCCAGTTTAGAACAAGTCTACTTTGTATGTAAATCTACCTTGATCTACTTTTTGTTCAGTTTTATATCTTTCCATGACATTTTTCCAGTTTAGAACAAGTCTACTTTGTATGTAAATCTACCTTTATCTACTTTTTGTTCAGTTTTATATCTTTCCATGACATTTTTCCAGTTTTGAAAAAGTTTACTTTGTATGTAAATCTACCTTGATCTACTTTTTGTTCAGTTTTATATCTTTCCATGACATTTTTCCAGTTTTGAAAAAGTCTACTTTGTATGTAAATCTACCTTTATCTACTTTTTGTTCAGTTTTATATCTTTCCATGACATTTTTCCAGTTTTGAAAAAGTCTACTTTGTATGTAAATCTACCTTGATCTACTTTTTGTTCAGTTTTATATCTTTCCATGACATTTTTCCAGTTTTGAAAAAGTCTACTTTGTATGTAAATCTACCTTGATCTACTTTTTGTTCAGTTTTATATCTTTCCATGACATCTTTCCAGTTTAGAACAAGTCTACTTTGTATGTAAATCTACCTTGATCTACTTTTTGTTCAGTTTTATATCTTTCCATGACATTTTTTCAGTTTAGAAAAAGTCTACTTTGTATGTAAATCTACCTTGATCTACTTTTTGTTCAGTTTTATATCTTTCCATGAAATTTTTCCAGTTTAGAACAAGTCTACTTTGTATGTAAATCTACCTTGATCTACTTTTTGTTCGGTTTTCTATCTTTCCATGACATTTTTCCAGTTTTGAAAAAAGACAGTTCTCATGATGTTCAATCCATGGTATGAGAGTTGCATTGGACCCTCACCGTGTATTCTTCCCATAGTCTGCAGTGAACACATATCAGCCAACATCCATTGTGGAAACAGCAGTGTTTTTTTTTCCTAAAAACTGAAATACAAAGAGATTCCATTGAAAATGAGATTAAAGTGTTAACACTTTGATTTTGAATGAACAGACAAAAGGAAACAAAAGATACAGACACTGTTTATGATTTTGATTTAACAATTCTTTCTCAAAGTCTTTATTGTTTTTTAGAGGATCAGTTGTCTTATTGTTTCAGAACTTGCATTGTCATAGATCCAGGCTATTCAACTGACTGCCCTCAGGCTGGGACCTCTGCCCGTGACAATCACATTTGTCAGCCTTTTACTCGCTGAGTAAACTTTATTAAATGACCTTGTCAAAGATAATAGTAAACTTCATTTATTGAATATTACAGTTTTTTTTTTTTTTTTAAATCATCAGAAGTTGTTGCACTTTTACGTAAATGTTTCAGAGTTTCAATTCATTATCTTCTTGATGCATGAAAGTGGGACATCCATTTATATCTTAACTCCAAAGTGCATTTCACTTATAGTTATCTTGTACAATGCATTTTGTTGGGCTATTCCTTCCAAAGCAATGATGAAATATGCACAGTGATTCGGAAGGAGTTGAGTTGCGTCAAGAATTGACATCACAGCGTTCAGGGCATTCCCATGCATGCTCTGTCCTCATCTTCAGCAGCCAGTGCAGAGTTCGATTTGGAAGAAATATAAACCACTGCTCATATCACGCCATTGCTCCAGTTCATACCAAGCTGCCAGTACTCATAATTCATCATTGCTCCAGTTCATACCAATCTGCCAGTGCTCATAATTTATCATTGCTCCAGTTCATACCAAGCTGCCAGTACTCATAATTCATCATTGCTCCAGTTCATACCAATCTGCCAGTGCTCATAATTCATCATTGCTCTAGTTCATACCAAGCTGCCAGTACTCATAATTCATCATTGCTCCAGTTCATACCAAGCTGCCAGTGCTCATAATTCATCATTGCTCTAGTTCATACCAAGCTGCCAGTGCTCATAATTCATCATTGCTCTAGTTCATACCAAGCTGCCAGTGCTCATAATTCATCATTGCTCTAGTTCATACCAAGCTACCATTGCTTATAATTTATCATTGCCTCAGTTCATACAAAGCTGCCAGTACTCGTAATTCATCATTTCTTCAGTTCATACTGACAGTACTCATAATTCCTCATTGCTTCAGTTTATACTGCCAGTACTCATAATTCATCATTGCTGTAGTTCATACCTAGCTGCCAGTGCTCATAATTCATCATTGCTCCAGTTCATACTGCCAGTACTCATAATTCATCATTGCTCCAGTTCATACTGCCAGTACTCAGAATTCATAATTGCTCCAGTTCATACTGCCAGTACTCAGAATTCATCATTGCTCCAGTTCATACCAGGCTGCTATCAAGAGTGTGGGGACTTGAACCAAGTCGCAGTTTATACCCTGTTCTTTACCTTTTCACCACCAGAGGACCGTTAAATAACTTAGAAATCAGCTTTGATAAATAACGAAGTCTTTCTTGAGATATATGAAGACAGATTAGAGAAATTAGATGTAGTTTCTGTTTTTCAAACAAGTCATGAGAACAAATCGACCTATTAACTTGGTTACAACTGACAAGACTAAAGGGGGAAAAAAAAGAGCATATGGAAGGTAAAGAGATAAAATACCCGGATGGCTTGGCCATATGGATCAGGCGCGACAAGAGCAATGACATAATCCCTGATCTGGTAATTATGTTAGATGATGAAACATGACAGCTTTTGCTTTTCAGCACAGCACATGATGATGATGATGTGTTTCTTGATACCGCAAGAATTTGGATACTGTGCTGTCTACAGGAGTCAACTACTAAAGAACCTGAGTTGCACCACGGCATTCACTGAGGCCTGCGACCTTCTTATTTGAAAACCCCCGGCAAGGAGAACACAAAAGAAGATAACTACTATTTCATCTCATGAAACATCCAAGTACTATGTAAATGTCTGCGTTATTTAAGCAGTGTTCATCTTCTGTACTGTTTTCTTTTCTGTAGGCATTTTTTGCATCTGCATCAACAAATGTGACCCTGGACCAGGCTTTGAGGGAAGATAAGCTGGTGTTCTTCCTCCATCTGCTTGGGATTGACACCCATGGGCATACCAACAAACCCCACTCACAGTAAGAGATCATTTGTTTAGTTACTTGTGTTCAGACTGGTTTGAGAGTTGAGTTGTTGAGTCAAGAATTGACATCCCAGCACTCGCGGCATTCCCATATGTGCTCCGTCCTCATCTTTAGCAGCGAGCGCAGAGTTCTAGTACTGATGGTAGCTGTCACAATCTGGTTATATGTCTGTCTTGCCTTTCCTCTGAGTTAGTGAGCCAGCCAGACCCTCTGGTTACACCCAGGTGCCTCATTATTTCCAGGTTTGAGATATTTTGAGTATGTCAATTCACTGTAACTAAAACTTTGTGACTGTCCATACTGATTCCTTATCTGTATCATAAGGCGTCATAATGTGCATATGCAGAGTTTCAGTAGCTGACAGAGGACAACTCTAGGCCAGGAGATGTCATTATATATACTGATGGGTTAGTGACTAGGGGCATAGGAGGAGAAGAAGGACTGTGAAGAGCTAGGTATACAATATTACCACATCTAGCATGAGAATAGAGGTTGAGGCAGTAACAACAGTAACTGCAGCATCCCAATGAAGGGAGTAAATCTCAGCCACACATGTTGTCATATCAGATTTGCAAAGCATGCGCAGGAAGACGGAGTCAGATTTTCTTCATGTGGAATGGGTCGCATCAATCCAGAGTTCGCAGGGGGTGAGAGTGTCATGGACATTTTCCCTGGGCTATGTTGGCATGTTTGGGACTGAGCCGGCAGATATGCTGGCTGGACTGGCCCTGCTTGGTGGTGTTTTGCAAATGTACAAGGCAGAGGTAGTCTCCCGCCTGTGAGAAAAATATTCATAATATGCATATTATTATATTGCATGGATTTGTATCAAGGTGTGGGGTGTCACAGGTCGACCCAGCCTAAAATAGGTACTAGGATGGCTGTCCTCTGGAAATAAAGACGGCTGGCGTAAAGCTGACCACATTACCCACCTAGTGCTAATTGGCCTGTAAAATATGGGATGCTCTTCCCATTTGCCCGATGCGCCTTAAGGTGTGAAAAGGGATCTTTAATTTAAAAAAAAATATTATTATATTAATATTACATGCTTTAATGATAAAATACAACAGCGGTGTGAAAGATGTTTGTTCTGAAGGGCCGGATGTAAGACAGGCCTGCATGCCCAATGAAGATCTAAAATTGAAGATATTAAAAACCAGTACCTGAAGAGAATAAAGCATCAGAGAGTGTCTGCTGGCTCAGGGCACCACCGGAAACTCAAGGAAAAAGCAAATCAAGCAGTTGACTAGATGACAATGGGTACCAACAGTATGTACACTCTTCGTTAGTTGTTGAGAAGCCAGCTGGAGCTAATACTGGCTTGTCCTGAATGCTGTGATGTCAAATCCTTATCCAGGTGAAGACCCAGATTAGGTATAATTATTACAATCATTAGCTAGATCATTCTGGAACTGAAAGAGTTCAGTAAAACTGAATAGTTATGAGTAAGCGTTTTTAGAATCTGCTATTACATTTGTTGTTCAAATTACCAAGACCGAAACATTTACTTTTATTTGCTGTAAATTTTTAATTTCCAGGGCATATCTTAACAATATTAGACTGGTTGATGAAGGTATCAGAGATATTGTTACTCTTATCGAAGAGTTCTACAACCATGATAACCAGACGTCTTACGTAATGACAGCAGACCATGGCATGACTGACTGGGGTAAAGTTCTTAACTTTTGCTCATTTTTTTGTCTCCCACAATTATTAATTAGTGATATATGTTTAATTATTATATTTTGTTTGTTTGAGATCTTTTCAAATGATCCTAGGTATAGTATACAGAGACCATATCACAAATGGTAAAGTTTACTGTAGCATCCCTGAGCACATTGGCAACTATGAACCTCTTTTAACAACAGTGACAAGACAGAAATTAAGTGGTACATACATGTACCAAGATCTACCAGCCTCTCCAAGACCATATTAGAGGGCTCTATAGAGGGAAGATGAGAAGAGGGAGACTAGAAAATATCTAGGTAAATTGTTATGCTGAATGGACAGGCCTTTACTACGCACACATCAGGTCTACTGCATCTGATCAACAGAGGTGGAGGTAGTTGATCAGACAGTTAACAGCAACTAGTTGACCCAGTGACACACAGTGATGGCTGGGATTTTTTTCACATGGACTTCTAGTAATTTTCCCTGGTCTTTGGGTAGTAAGATTGGACGCTCGTGTGTATTCTTGTGCTTGTAAAAAATTCCTTGGCAGTTAGAAACAGAAAATAGTAGTCAAACGGCACTGCCTGGGCAAAATTTTGAGTCAAAAATCTACTCAAAGTATTTCAGGGTCCTCGCCGGTGCAACAGAGTTTGTGCACTGCGCTGAGATTCTTCGGACCCAGGCTTGAGTTATAAGTAGAATGATATTGTTCCATCGAATAAGCATAAAACATAAACATATGGGAATAAGATAATGTGATATTTGTTTCTTCTTCTTTGTGTTAAAAAAAAGTTACTAGTTGTGTGTCAACCTCTGGACTTTAGTCTTATTCCAGAACCAGAGTGTTGCGCGCACATCCATTTGAAAGATCTGATTTATTTGTGTGCAGACTGTTGGTTCCTTGCCTCTCTGGCAGATGAACTCTGTCTTTGAAGGAAGCCACAAATTAGTTAACTCCTACGACCTGCTTTTTGGGAAGACAGTGGGTCTATTCTTATATTCTCCACAATGGGGCCCAGGAATCCACATGGGGATGATGTTTCTTTAAAAAGATATATTTAGTTTATTTTAGTTGTACATTTTCAAACACAAGGTTTTCCCTTACTGACTACACCTGACGAGGTAAAACTAAATATTGTGAAGGCAACACACACACAAACAAACTGCCATTAATTTGTAAGCAATGCTCTACAGGACATTGCAGAACCAACCCCAGCATTGTTTTTTAGGCTGTTGTGGTTTTTCTAGACAAATTTTACACTTAGTAGTTTGCCATTGCTTTCTAAGCCGTCCGCTCTTGGTACCAGTGTCGAAACCAAGACAAGATAAACTATCCACAGCTGGGATCGTACCCGGCATTACGAAGCTTGTTCACAAAGCCTAAGCCACAGATGCCAAAACTGTCATAACTGCCTTTAGGCAGATTGGATCTTTGAGCCTGAGGATTTAGGGCCGCCTGGTTGGTGCTCTCACCATGGACTGAAAAATATCCATAACCTTACCGAGGGTTTAGACCCGGGTCTCCTGCTTGAGAGCCCTGCATGCTTAACTGTTTGACTGCTGCTCCTCTTTAAAAACACAAAATTTTGCTAGACAATAAAGGATGGCATTATATTGGTTGTGTCGGCTCTGCGGCTAAGTCGATGCAAACGGTTCGTAATGCCGGGATCCTAGGCCATGCGCCATGTGTTGGTTTTGACAGTGGTATCAAGAAAGTCGACCGTCCAGAGAGCAATGGCAAACTGCTGGACGTAAATTTGCCTAGAAAAACCACACAACAGCCGGGCATTGTTGGGGTTGGTTCTGCAACATCCTGTAAAGGATATGCAACTAACTAACCTATATCAGTTGTATCCTAACTGATTAGTCGTTTCTTGAATTCAGAAACAAATGTCATGCATATGCTCGCTCTGTACATAACATCATCATCATTTGGTTGGGCCATTATAAATATGCCACAAATTTTAGAAAGAAATGCTTAAAAAAAAATTTTTACCAAAAAAAAAATAAAAAAATACCAGAGTATCAGTGTCCATATATCCACATGTTTATGCACAAATAAGTTACCACATATGCCTGGTACATTCTTGGAGAAAGCAAAAATACCTTGAAAAACTCTTGAAAACTGTTGGTGGATTTGGCTACAAACCCTTGCTTGGTGAGCAGGTCTATGCCATCTTTAAAGTCAAGACAGGAGACGCTGTAACCAACTTCTTATGGGAATAAACATTAAAAGTATCTTAGAGTGGCTAATGCAGCAGAAGAATATGAAGTGTGCAGTGATGTTGATTGTGATAACAGCACAACATAAAATAACAAGGACCATAAACTTTGGTTGGCAGCTGGCAAAGTAATTCCGACTGCTCTTTGCTCTTCAGTCCACATCTTCAATTTCTTTTCCAAATCTTACCATTTTGCTGACTTGCCCCCCCCCCCCCATCCCCCCCCCCCCCCCCCCCCCCCCCCCCCCCACACCATCCTCCCCATAGCTTTTTTTCTGTGGCATCTTCAGTAGGGTTTATTTTTCTTGTAGCCAGTCTTGATTGTTTTCTAAGTTGGATGAGGACCAAAATAACATTCAGCAACACAATTTCCATTCTCTGAATATTTTTTAACTTAATTGTAGCATTGTACAAAATTCTTTTCTGAACAGTGAGTGTGAAGACAAGTGCAGAAACTATTACAGTGGACAAGAACTTTTAATTTTATTATTGTTTTCCATTTTATGCCACCCCTGAACCCACATTCCCAAATGAGCCCCTAGACAAGATAATTTCTAAAAAATTATTTGGTTAAAAATCTACTACCATTATATTAGGTGCGTACTGTTTTTATAATCCTATTTTTATTTTTTTAATAAGTGTGTCTTAGAGAAATATGGTAATCTGTCCCTCGATGTAACAAACTTCCGCCTGGTATATGGCATTTTTTCATTGCCAGGACTTATTTATCTGGCGGTACCAGCATCTTTGTTTTTTTTAAAGGCATAATTATTTCCATTGCTACCAAAATCGACACTATGAATGAGTAGCAGCACCTTTTTAGACACTTTGTGTGAGTAGCAGCACCTTTTTTAGACACTTTGTGGTGAGTAGCAGCACCTTTTTTAGACACTTTGTGTGAGTAGCAGCACCTTTTTAGACACTTTGTGTGAGTAGCAGCACCTTTTTTAGACACTTTGTGGTGAGTAGCAGCACCTTTTTAGACACTTTGTGTGAGTAGCAGCACCTTTTTTAGACACTTTGTGTAATAGCAGCACCTTTTTAGACACTTTGTGGTAAGTACTGGCACCTTATTTTCCTAGGGAAAAACCCTGCTCAATACAGATTGTTTATAGTTGTTCTGATCTGATGCATGCAGGATCCCATGGTGCTGGCCATGCACATGAAACGCTGACCCCATTTGTAGCTTGGGGTCGAGGCGTGCGAGGTCCCGTTCTATCTCACAGCTGTGGCAGTTACACAGATTCATTTTGTGAAGGTAAAGCCCAGCATATGCTTGTTTTAAATATGTTGTATGTCGTCCTTAAAATATGGGCTTTTTGAACTGAAATGCTATAGAAAGATTCTCTGAATACCATTGTCCAAGAAGAAGAAATGCTGACATCCTTAAAGATCTGATCATCAAGGAAGATTGGGCTTGTCTTGGAAAATGAAATACTTTGGCCATATCAGTCTCCATGGCGGATTGAAAAAAAAAATAATAGCAGAAGACATAGTACCAGGAATGAGGAGAAGGGGCCGACCAGGATATAAGTGATACATTAGGTAGAAAATGGATGGCAGGAGAGCTGGCGAGAGATTACATCTTTTTTTCAGGCTGACTGTAATGAGAGTGACGTTCTGCAAAGGACCTGCAACATGAACACATACTGTGCCAGAGCCGTCATTTTTTAGTGGCTAGATGCCTCTCTACAGGCTTGAGAGTCTTTTGTTTGAAACCACCTTGTGGCAGTTTGTTGTGATTGACCTTGTCTCCCAGGCTGACCCAGCTTGAAATGGATCTCTTAGGAAGTAAAAGCTGACAGAGTGATACTTACCCCTCTGCCTGATTGGTCTGTAAAAACACGGGTCTTCCACAGTATGCCCGATGGGCCAGTGACCGAATAGGGTCATTTCCTGTACCAAATACTGTGCCCAGTGGCAACAGAAGGGGAGTGCAGGGGTTGGTGGCCGCCCCAGGTATCATCACCACACAAAAAAAGGTAAGTCACAGAGAGGAATGGAGGCAGGTGATATGAGCCTCAAGGGGTCAGAATGTGGAAGAAGAAGATTAGTGATGTTTGCCTGCACTGTCTCCACAAAATAATAAATTAGGAACGTCATTTCCTTTACCATTGACATAGAAAGTGTGGTGCTAGGGGATGTCATCAGTGAAGGGAGGGATAACATGGCAGAAGTGGGTTTTTTTTTTTTTTTAAATAAGAGAATAAATATTGAAAAGGGTGGGGGGGGGGGGGGATTTTCCACGCCAAATACTACCTGGCCTTTGCCATGCCACTGACTGTGCCAGCTTTTCATATGTTGCAGTGACCACAAAGTAGTTTAACTGTCCATAAAATTTATTTTGTTATTGTTGCAGGAAACACTGTTCTGTTGAGAATTTCTTTCTTTACAAACCAAAGAATATTTGGAAAATAACATCATCATCCTTGTAATGAAACACAATTTTTATTCTGTGCATCTTCATGAGTTTCCTGGAAAAGTATGCAAGATGTGGGTGCTGCAGGGAGGGCTAGTGACTTACATCTTGCAGTCTGCAAGGCTTTTAGAAAAGGTTGGAGAGCAGGGAGGTCTAGTGACTCACATCTTGCAGTCTGCAAGGCTTTTAGAAAAGGTTGGAGAGCAGGGAGGTCTAGTGACTCACATCTTGCAGTCTGCAAGGCTTTTAGAAAAGGTTGGAGAGCAGGGAGGTCTAGTGACTCACATCTTGCAGTCTGCAAGGCTTTTAGAAAAGGTTGGAGAGCAGGGAAGGTCATTTCCGAATTTTCTAGATGCCTATCAGTTTCCAAGCAGGCATTAAAATGCAAAATAAAAGGATTAAGGAGGTGAAGACCTCCAAAAGAAACCCTAAGATGAATGTTGAAGAGGGAGGCCAAAGCTGCTGGATTCCATCCATTATAATGAACTGGTTGCACAGGCTGGTGCCGACTGGAGGAATAGACTATGAGCCCTGTGTGGCATATAATGGCACAACAGAATAATGCATGAATGAATGTCAGTTTTCAGAATGCCCGCAGGAATGTGGAGAAAAGTTCATTGTGGTACCTTACCCTTGTATTCTTACTTCCTAATTTGTTATTTCATGGAGATACTAGTACGTGTAAACATTAGTAATTTATTTGCCTTTTTCTTTTTTTAGCATTCCAAGCGCTTGAGGTTCATTAATGCACATATCAACCTCTTCTTTTCGTCTCCATGATTGGCCTTCTCTTTCCTCTTGGTGACTTCAAATGTCTGTCTGAATATTGTCTCCCCATTTCTTCTTGGTCTGCCTCGTGGTATGTGGCCATTTAACTCCCATACAGTTTTTGCTTCTCTGCAATCTGCCATTCTCACTATATGCTCCAGCTATCTTAGTCTATTAGCCCTCATGATGCCAGTGATCAATGATGATTTAAACAGACTTTGAATTTAATTGTTGCTTCTCACTCTCCATTCTCTGCAGTTTGTATCTTTTATTGATCCAAAGACTCATCATGAGACTGGTAATTTAAAAAAAAAAGAACTATAGTATGGCTTCATCTCTCTTAGTTGTGCTCCAAGTTTCAGCACCATATAATAGCCAAAATAGCAATTCTAATTTAAAATATGTTTTTATTTTGTCCTTTTAGAATGGAATTTACAAAGTGTCAAAAGATATGACGTTGAACAGGTAGGTTATTACCTAGAAAAAAAAAGGTATTTTGTTCACCTGTTTGTTACTGAGGCCCATAAGAAAATCAGAGTAAATTACACAATACCATGGACCATGTTGAATGGAGGGGGAAAATCAGGAAAGGAATAGTGGTAAATGACAAAATGGTTGCAGATAGGTTAAGAGAGGCAGAGATGTGGTTATATAGATGATGATGGGAGTACCCTGGAGGGATGAATGGAGTAATGAAGATGTCTTGAAAGAAACTTATAAAGAGAACTGATTGCCGACATCAGAAAGAGATAGTGTACACTTTTTGGTCATGTCATAAGAAGAAAACAATCCAGCATCTTCTATGTTGGTCTCCCTCCGCCTCTTTTTCTCTCCTACTTTCCCACCGTAACGGTGTACTCTAGTTTTCTCCTTCTCATGACATGACCAAAGAATGTTGGTTGTTTGTCTATTTGTCTACGTCTACTTCTCATGTGGGCAAACAGTTCTCTTCCTGAGTTTGTTAACAAGACAACTGTTTCATGACTGTAACATGACAGCTGTTTCAAGACAACTGTTTTGCAACTGTAACAAGACAATGTAACAAGAAAACTGTAACAAGACAACTGTAACAAGATAACCGTAACAAGACAACTGTTTCAAGACAACCGTAACCTACCATCCATGTTACAGGAGACAACTTCTTTTTTGAACATCTTTTACTAATTTAAAATTTAAAAAGTAAGCCAAGAATATGTTTACACCTTCGGCACATCTGGCGTGTGATGGTTGACTCGTATTTGTATAGACCACTTGGCCCTCAGTGGGAGGTGGGGTTAGCATCATGTTGGTCTCTTGTATTTCCCAAAACATTACCTGGTACCCATTTTAAACTAGGTCAGCCTGGGGGCCAAGGTAAGTGTTTGAGAAAGACCTGACTCAATATGGATGGAGGCCAAAAAACCTTGGGTCGACAGCGATACTCATTCAACGGCATTTTTGACTTGAGCATTGCAAATTACGAGGTGCTGGGTTTGATCCTAGCAGCAAATGATTTGACAGCAGATCACCTTGTATTGGTTTTGACAATGGTATCGTGAGTTAACCATTCAGAAAGCAGTGGGAAAACTACAGAGTGTAAAATTGTCTAGTAAAACCACAAACAATGAAAAAATGCTGGGGTTGGTTTAACAACATCCTGTAAAGGATGTGCAACAAACTTAGAAAACAAAAGTCATTAATGACAAATTAGCATGGTGTTTTTGGCTTGGATTTTATATTGGACCATTTTGAGATCTTCTACTTTTCTGCATTCACCCAGAAAAGGGCGGTTGGCACGTTGTGTTGTATTTTACTGCTCAGCTGTGAAATCTGCAGCTTTAAAAATAGGTCTGGAACCCATACAGAGGAGCTTTTGATATTATGAAAACAAACAGTTTGTTTTTTAGCACCGTCTGATCAGGCATGTTTTTGTGAGAATCAAATGGTGGCTGGGTCTGCAACCAAGACCAAACTTCAAGAGCAGCAGCAAAAAAAGGGGAAGGGGGTGAAGTCAAACAAGAGCTCTATGCAGGAAGCCAAATAAGAATAATAAACCGTGTTTTCTAAGAATTTTTCTGTAGCTTTTCAGTTCCGAAGCCCAGATTTTTGTTGTTGCAATGATTGGGTAAGATTGGGTTTATTATCTGCATGAGTAATTATTTTTTGAAATTTTTTATTCAACCATTATGCCAGGCTGACATAGCTCCACTGATGGCATTCCTCATTGGGATTCCACTTCCTGTCAATTCTGTGGCAAGTATTGTTTCATGGCCACTGTCATAACATTTATATTGTTCAGCATTGACTAGTAATAACAACTGTTAACTATTAAAACACTTACCTAACAAAACAAAAGTACCCATATACTCATCACTGACTATAAAAGAAGAATTAATGCACAATTTAGGAAGAGAACTAAACAAATCCAGGAAATAGAGAGATAAGAAGAGAACACTAGATAGGACACACATTGAGAAAATCTGATTATAATTTTTAATCATTCTCCTGTTATACCATTGTATGTCAATAGGGCCCCAAGCAGTCTATTCCTTCATTCCGTTCTGTCCTGTGCAATCAGTTTAATATCATGGATGGAATCCAGTCCATTAGCTTTGGCCTCTCTCATCAGCGTTTGTCTTAGGGTTTCTTGGTTGTGATAATAATATAATGATAATTGTTTTAAACTGCAACCTGCAGGGCTAGAGAGAGGGGGGGGGGGGGGGGGGGGGGGAGGGAAAGAGAGAGAGAGAGAGAGAGCCAAAAATTCACTAAGACGAGAGAGAGTCGGAGACAGATGATTGATTTGAGAAGGATATGCAGTGAACTCCAGAAGTACACAAATGATTGGATAGCTTGGTACAAGATACTTGAAGTACTCAGCTCCAGTCAGAGATAAAGATTGGGTTAAGTCTATGGCGTGACACTGTGAGCTGCGGATTTCATTTGAATTTTTTCAGCTGTGCTTAATGTGGTTTGTATTGTGAACTGCAGATTCAGAAACTGTGAGTGGCATGTTACCAAGGAACTGGTGATGCCTTATGCGATTAATTGTGTGTGCAACTACTGATTTATTGTAACTGCTGCTTCCATCAATGATGATCTTCATTTCTAGAGCTGGACTGATTGTTTTGGCACTGCTGACAGCAGCATTTTGCATTTAAGGCAAGAAACCGTGATGGCATTCTGTGTGGTTTTGTTTGGCACAGGAACGGAGCAGTTATGGTGTTGACCAGTTAACTGTGAAGTTGAAACTGCAATTACCTAATTACGGGAGAAGATGAGTACTTCGCTCTGATGTGAAAGGTAAAAGAAGCCTGGATTTAGAAAAATCAGAATCTAAAGAACCAGACTTAAACAAGTCTTTAAAATGTGTGCATCTATGTGTATGGAATGTTATATCCAGTCAAATGTATAACATTCATTTATCTTTTGATACTAATAGCTCATTTTTATTTGTTTCATTTGTTTGTGCTTATAGGGCATCCTGCCGATCGATGTGCTCAATGCTACAGATGCAGACAAGGCACAGGCTTTACTGGCAAATGCAGAGCAGATTTTAGCACAGTTTCAGGTAATGTCAGATCTGAGATTCTTTGGTTCAGATATTCTGTCTTTTCTGTTTTTTTTTGTCTGAGCTACACACAATTTTTAAAATGTTGAATTAGGAATTGACATCATAGCACTCGGAACACTCCCAAGCGCTCTGTCCCCATCTTCAGCAGCAAGTGAAGAGTTCCGACTCTGATGGTACCAGTAACTGTCCGATTGTACATCCATCTCACCTTTCCCCTGAGAGTTGCGTGTCGCTCAGATCACCTGGTAACACCCCTCATCTCCATTCTCCTCAAAATGTAATACTCTGTTTGTGCCTTCGCACTGTTCACCAACTCTTAAAGGGCCTTCACAACATCTAGCTTGTCATACATCATTGTTCATTGTTTATATAAATATCATCTTCAACGCACATCAGAGATGAACATCAGTTCACCACCAAGTAGTGCAGAAACGGACAGTCTAGCTGCTTGCTTGTTTCGCAACTCAGGGTGCCACTCTGCACAGAGCATGCCTGTTTCCACCTTTCTCAGCATACTCTGGGAGTCGGTTATAATTATGGTGTGTGTACAGCTGATTCTAACTCCAGCAGAAGACAGTGTCTGAGTTAAAAAGGTCATGTACTTAAAATGCTTTATACTTCATTAAGATATTCATTCATAGTTCTATTGTGCCATTATATGTCACATAAAGCTGCCAGTCTTTTTGTCTATTTTGTTGTATCCTGTAAAATCACTTTGAAGCTGTGGATTGGAATCCTAGTCACAAAATCAAGTCAGTGAAGAAAGGGAGCTAGCACAAGCTGTGTGTGTAGGCTTCTGTAATTGTCACGACGGTGGTGTCTCTCTTTCTGTAACAGTATTTTCCATTTAATGATCCACAAATCCCAGGGATGCACAGAACACATTTAAGGGGTTTTAATGTTGCCAACCAGATTGTAATGCCATCTTCCTCTTGTACACTTTAATCTAAGTATGAGCAATATATTAACACCCACAACTGACAGGATATTGTATTGTGTATTAACCTTCTGTGACTCCTCATAGCCCTTGAAACAAACAAAAAAAGATCATTAATATTATTTATACATATTATTATGGCAAGATATGGAGTAAGCGAACATCTCATCGAAGTGTGCAAAAGTTTATACAGGGATTGTAGAAGTGTAGTTAGAATAAATCAGGGAAGATCTCATCCATTTACAGTGACATCTGGAGTAAGACAGGGGTGTGTCTTATCACCACT
The DNA here is from genome assembly GCA_905116865.2 of Candidula unifasciata. Classification (NCBI taxonomy): domain Eukaryota; kingdom Metazoa; phylum Mollusca; class Gastropoda; order Stylommatophora; family Geomitridae; genus Candidula; species Candidula unifasciata. The sequence continues at coordinate 196,375 of CAJHNH020001702.1, forward strand.
GCTGTTTATCACCTACATCGACAGTATATGCAAGAATGCCAAGCCCATGAATGAAAATGTTAGTAAGATCAACGAATTACTCTTTGCAGATGACCAGGCCTTGATAGCAGATACAGCTATGAAATTGCAACAACATCTAACATCCATGAATGAAGAATGTAAAACAAATAATATGAGAATCAACACTGAAAAGACAGAAGTAATGTCAATAGGAAAAAAGAAGACAGATCTAAACATAGCAATAGAGTGCAAAGGCATTAAACAGGCATCTGAGTTTAAATATCTGGGTACTACATTTACCGAAGATGGAAAATTGGATAAAGAAATTAATATTAGATGCAGTAAAGCAAACCAAGTATTGGGACAGCTAGCCCACCTCTTTCAGCATAAGACAATCCCAATCAGCACAAAGAGACATCTTATTCAAAGCATATTTATTCCAACTCTGTGCTACCAGTGCCAGACATGGTCACTCACAACAAACCATAAAAGAAAATTAGTAACCACGGAAATGAGATGTCTGAGAAGAGCTGTTGGAGTGACCATAAGAGATAAGATCAGGAATGATATCATAAGAGAAAAAGTCGGCACAGAACCAATTCTGGATTACATACGAAGACAGCAAGTGAAATGGTTTGCCCACTTAGAGAGAATGCCTTGTGACACTATACCATACAAAGCATACATGGAAAGAGAAGAAGAACGTAGAGCACAAGGTAGACCAAGAACAAGATGGAAGGATAACATCAGAGAAACTCTACAAAAGCACGATGTGCCTATGGTCGAGGCGGCCAGAAGAGCTAGAAACAGAACCTTATATCTCCCTCTACACCCACAGCGGTAAGAGAGGAAGTGAAGAAGAAGAAGATACATGCTATTAATGACCTCAATATAGTATAAGCAAATTTTTTTTTTTTAAAGATGTCATCAACTAATTCAAACTGATTTAAGAAAACTATACCTCAAATAACCGGGGGGAGTAAGGGCAGCCGGCATGATGCTGACCACATCACCCATCTTGTGCCAATTGGTCTATAAAATATAGGTCTAGCCCTATATGCCCTATATGCCTAAAGGCATGGAAAAGGGACCTTTACTTTACTTTACTTACTTTAATTTTGAAGAATAAAGAGAAGAATGCCATTCTAACATTTATAAGTTCTTCTGTGACTTAAGTGTAAAGTGGGACAAGGTATCTCTCACCATGCCATGCTGCTATATTCTGTGTTTTTTTTAATTGCAGGTGAAGATGAACCAGATCAAAGAGAGAACCATTTCTGCAACATTTAGACCTTTCCAGTAAGTTTTTTGTGTCAAACTGTTAGTTGAGCAAGATAAAGATTTATAAACTGTAAATCTTCATTAACTGGTGCGTATGCAGAATATAAGGAATTAAATGTTATAACATCAGTCAAGCTGAGCCTTTGGAGAGAACTAAGAAAATTCCACTGAATCAAGCAGTTAAGAAAATACGTTGACGTTAGATAGAACACACATTGAGAAAACTTGAGAACTGTGTAACTAGAAGGGCTTTAAATTGGAACCCACAAAGCCAAAGAAATACGACAGATTTAACGGCTGCGCACAACAACAAGATTGTGACAGTCGTCCTGGTGGGGGCCGTGTTTAGGATGCTCAGTGTGCGGGACTGTTTGTTTCGCGCCGGTGTTGCTGGGGACTGACTTGGTACTAACACAGATGAACAGTGCAACAGCTAGCGGACAGCCAACTAAAACAGGAACCAGGACCCATCAAAATCAGAACTTAGGCAACAAATGAACAAACTCAGGTGTAATTGCTCACCGCAAGGAAGATAAATAAATAAGACAACAAAGGAACCGTCCTTGAAAAAGCAGGCCATCAGGCGGCTAAAAAAGGACTAAGCTTGGAATTTTTGTTTGATTTTATACGATACGATACCAAAGAAATAAAGGTAGACCAAAAACACCAGAGATGGAAGTTAGGCATGTGATAGCAAATGATAGGATAACGGATAACTTACGGTAAGTTGGTTGAGAGACTATGCTCCGTTAAAGAACAAAGGGCAGAAGATAGATATCTTTTTGTTACCATTAGTTTCAGTCTGCCCTGGGGCTCAGAGCTATGAACACAGTTTTATAATTCCAGCATACTGTATTTGGTTCAGCTGTGGGTCATTAGGTAGGTGATCGCCTGGCGTTGACTTTGATAATGGTGTGAGCAGTGACTGGCGAAGGCAGTGGAAAACTACTGATCATAATATTGCACACTGGAAGCACAAGCAGCCAACAAATGCTGGGAGTTGGGTTGTGTTCTGCTGTGTTGTGTATACAACTAAACTGTTTAACTATCAGGTTTACTAGAGTTAATGTAATTGCAAGAGTTGAGTTGAGTCTAGAATTGACATCACAGCACTCAGGACATTCCCATGCATGCTCCGTCCTCATCTTTAGCAGCCAGTGCAGAGTTCCAGTTCTGATGGAACCGGTCACAATCTAGTTATATGCCCTCCCTCTGAGTGTAATGAGCCGTCCAAACCCTCTGGTTACACCCATGTGCCTCATTCTCTCCAGGTCATAATAATCTTGCTTCTCTACTGATTCCGTTGCTTGTTCCCAAAGGGCCTTGACCACATCTGCCTTGTCATGCATCAGTTCACCACCGACATCACAACACTTGGGCATTCCCATAAATGCTCCGTCCCCATCTTCAGCAATATCATCATCATCATCAGGTCCCTTGCCGAGTGGCGTGGGCGATCATGCCTCTCCATAATCCACGATCTCCTGCAGCATGTATCAGTTCATGTGCCGACACACCTCCATGCCATGCAACAAGACTGTCAAGAATCTTCTCTTGTTGTCTTACTCAATCTTCAGCAACACATAATTCAAATACCAGTGGTGCCCATAGCATTCTGATTATACCTCCGTCTCGCCTTTCCTCTGAGCGTTGAGCATAGGCCAAAACCCTTCATCACTCCCCGCTGCATCAGTCTCACCAGACTGTAGTCATCAATTTGCTCCTCCAAAATTGTACAAGGCCCCAACCATGTCTGCTTTATGTCTATACAGTATGAGTCTAACATCATATATGCAGTACCTGCTCAAAAAGGATCCTTTATTGCCATGAATGCTGTGTCTTCTTGAGTGTATTGTCTCCAGTAATGCATTAATGTTTCTTCTGTCTGTATTTACCCTTTGTTATTTTTGTTTTGTTTGGGTAGGCGTCAGAAGCTTTAGGATTTAGGGCTGCATAGCTGGTGCTGTGGCCACAGACTATGAAGGTTAGGATGTTTATTTTGCCCCCGACAGAAAAACTCCTGTCACCTTATTGGGGGTCGAACTCGGGCCACCCACGGAGAGCATGATTAATATTCTAGTATAATGTTGTGTAGGAGATACTGGTGTTGACTGGGTAGAAAAAAACACAGTTGAGAGATCTCGATTTTGAAGATGATTTGTTCTGCTAAGTACGAACAACAGGGACATGACAAGAAAAACAGATGACTTTGCAAATATAGCTTCAGAAGCTGGATTACAAATTATTTATGAAAAGACAAATTACAGACAGTAACAGATAGAGGAGAAGTCACACTGGAAACAAACAAACAACAAGAAATTAAGTAACAGATCAGTTCACTTATTGAAGTAGCAATTTTGATTGCCAAGGAAACACAAAGGAATAAATTATGACACACATTGGCAGGGCAACACAGCTTTTAAAAACTTTAACAGAATATGGAACTCTAAATTATTTAATGTTTAAAACCAAGTTACATATTTTCATTTCTAATGTTATTTCAGTTTTAACATTGCCAGTGAAAGTTTGAGAGCCATTGATGTCTTGGAATGAAAGTTAACTGCATTCAAAAAGCATAAAATAGGAGGAGTTCAAGAAAGATGCAAAATAAAAATATGTCTGGACAACCACTGGCATATAATAAGGAGAAGACAGGGAATACCCAGAATGGCACTCAAATGGGTGTTTTATTAATATCCTACCCCATAAAGGGGAAATCCACAGGTCACGGAACAGTCTAAAATTTCAGGGGCTGGTAGATGGGCTGCATGCAGTCGTGGGACCTAGGCTGCACTCTCTCATGGGATGTAGGTGGCTTGGGGTAAGGGCCAGTTCTAGATGTTTGGGGGTCGTTAAAAGCATCAGAAAGCTGGGAAACCCAGTCTTACCACTCTCTAAAATGTTGGACTGTCCTGTGATGTCATTTTGGGTAGGATATTAATAAAGCACCCTCAAAGGTGAAACACACTGAAGAGGAACAGAGGATGTCCAAAGGAAACCATAAGATGAAAACTGATGAGAGAAGCCAAAGGTGCTGGACTGAATTCTATCTATGATATGGAATAGGACAGAACAGTATGGAGGAATCAACTTTGAGTCCTGTGTGACATTTCATTAATAACATTTGTTTGAGGTATAGTTTTGTTAATTTAGTTTGATTTAGTTGGTAACATCTTTTTTACATATAATTTTCTTATTTTATATTGATAGCCTGTATAAAAAATAGTAATAACTTTTTTTCAGGGACCTTGAGGAGTCACAGAAGGTGAATACACAATCTTGTGTCAGTTGTTGGTGTTATTATATTGCTCATACTTAGATGAAAGTGTACAAGAGCATGTCGTAAAATTTATTTAATAAAGATGTTGCCTTGGAAGTTGGAGAGCATCTGCTTGAGTTGAGAGGAACCAACCGTCTGCTTACAAATAAGCCAGATCTGTAAAACGGATGTGAATGCAAAACTCAAATTCTGGAACAAAACCAGAGTCTAGAAGTGAAGGATCAATTTATGCTGGAGTTTACAGCCGTTGGACACGAAGAAGAAGAAGAAGAAGAAGATATATATGCAAATCTACAGTCACTTGTGGTCACCAATTGAAAAGAGAGGTCCAGTCACAAAGATGAAGATTGGGTTCTGACAGCAGCAATGAATCTCTTGGGTGAATACACCAGTTTTTCAGAACAAACATGTAATAATTAACACCAAAAGAGCACTATTCAATACAGTATTTTTACCAACATTGTGTAACCAGTGCCAAACTTGAAAATTAACAACAAAAGACAAAAGAAAATTGAAACAGCAGAAATGAAATGTCTGTCGCGAATCTGACATGTAACTAGAAGAGACAGGATGAGAAATGACGATATCAGGAAAGAAGTTGTTGAGACGGAACCAGTACTAAACTACATCAAGAGACAGCAGATCAAATGGTTTGGACATGTGTCAAGACTACCATCAGACACTGCACCACAACAGACAGCCTTGTCACCTAGACACAATGGAAGCAGAGCCAGAGGTGGACCAAGCAAGCGTTTGATAGATGGAATATTTGAGGCAGTAAATACCAGCATTTATCTAGCACATACCAAAGCTCTCACCTGATGCCTCTTCAAAACCTGGAGCTAAAGGCAGAACAAGACTAGAGAAGAAGAGGAAGTCACTGTAGGTATTCGGGCACACATCTCATTGTTTGAGAGGGTGACACTCTGTAGCTCTTCTTTTACAGAATGTCTCATTTCTGCGAAGGAGAGTCAAAAGTGATCTACACTTTTCATTCTACAGTTTATTGACCTGTGTTTCACTTTGCACATAATTTGTCTACGTAATCTCCCTCCTTTTCAATGCATTTTGGCCAACGGTCAACAAACTTACATACTCCTTCCAAATAAAAGGTTTTCATTTGGTCTTGAAACCATTTTTTGCACTGCATTCTGCACTTCTAAGTCTGAGACAAATCGACAACCTCATGTACAGACTTTATGAAAGCTGAACTCGTCGTGGATGGTTTGATGGGCAGAACCATGATTAAAGTTTAGCGCAGGTGCTACCTCATTGATGGTAATTGAACAATTCATCAGAACCATTTCTTGAACTTTCTGAATGTTTTCATCTGTAGAGGAGGTTGATGGCCATCCTGCTCCCTCTTCATGCGTTACACTGGCTCGACCACTTTTAAACTTCTCGATCCACAAAAATACAGTTTTACGTGATAGCGCATTTTACCCATTTTGCGGTAAAAGTCTGCGATGACTTCTGAACCTTTGACACCCTCCGACCACAGGAATCATATCACTGCTATTTTTTTCTCTTTGGTGCAAACTTCTAATGTAGCGGCCTTGATCTATCTGCAACAGAAGGAACAAACATGGCAGAATTAGGATCAAACTTTCATTACATTACCACAATAGTATAACAATAAAATAAGTGAGGATAGAAGTTAGTGTGGGCAATGTAGGAAGAGTTATTTCAAAAGTGTAGATAATTTTTGACCTCCCCTTGTATACAAGACAGTCTAGAATTTTCTGTGTTTTGTCTTCCTCCTGTTTCTTTTCTATCCATTCTTTTCCCTCTGTCCCAGACAGTTGCTATGTTATCTCCCTTTAGTCCATATGCAGAGAGAAAAGTTGAAGGCAAGAGGCAAACAATGATACAAGTGAGTGGATAACATAAAAAGATGAATGAACTGCATTCTGAAAGCATGTAAATCCAAGGCAAAACACAGAGCATGTTGGAGAACCATTATAGCCATCTTTCATTATAGAGATGATACTTGATTAACTGAGTCCATATATGTATCATTGCACAGTGACAACCCTGTTTGGCAGAAACAGTTAAGGATTGTTGTGACTGCTGAGTAATAAATGAAAAACTGGCATTTCATGGTAAAATTAACGACAAGCATCCTCATTTAGCAGGTCCTTTGCAGAACGTTGCTCTTTTCACAGTCTGCCTGAAAGAAATTCAGTCTCTCATTAGCTCTCCCGCCTCATGCATTTTCCTACCGAAGGTGACACTTACTTATCCTGTGCCCTGTTCCCCATAGCTTGCTCTGCACACTTTGCTCTTGAGGCCAGGTGTCTTTTTGATAAATGTTGCTCTTATCACAGTCTGCCTGAAAGAAAATTGGTCTCTCGCTGGCTCTCCTGCTTCATTCATGCATTTTCATAGAGAAGGTGATGCTTACTTATATTCTGTGCCCATTTTCATCATGGTTAGTCCCTGCCTCTCATATCAAGATCATGCCTTCTGCTACTAATTTTTTCAAATCTGCCATGGTGCTTAATTTGACCGAAATATTTTAGTTTCTGAGACAAGATGCTATTTACTAGCCAATCTTTCTTAATGTTTAGATCTTTTAGGATGTCAGTGTTTTTCTACTCTGTCCATGGTATTTTGAGAATCTGTCTGTAGTATTTCAGCTCAGAAGCCCCTATTTTCTTCCTTAAGGGCTGGAGATAATCGACAACTCACACCCGTTTATTGCTACAGTGAAAATGTATGCTCTCAGAATTTTCCTTTGATTAACTTGCTGGTGTTTAACTATAGACTTTTAATGCTGTTTAATGACAATAAGAAATGGACATAAATGCACACTGAAGTAGCCTTTATTTTTGTATATTGATTCGCGTTAAAGCAGTTACTACATTTTCAGCTGCAAGCTCTGAGGGACATTCGGTATCTTATTTCCAATGGGCAATTTCAGGAAGCGGTGAGTATTCTTGCTGTGTCTCTTACGTTCATTTCTTCGTTTTGCGTAGCCTGGGGCACAACAGACTCCGCAGGTATATATACAAAACAATTTCAAGATTGGGGACTCAGAAAGTACACAACAGACTCTGCAGGTATATATACAAAACAATTTCAAGATTGTTGACTCAGAAAGTACACAACAGACTCTGCAGGTTAGTTAGTTAGTTAGTTAGTTAGTTGGGTTATCCTCATTGCACTCCGGACATGTCCATAGGTGCTCAGATCCTCCCCTCAGTATGAACCCCAACGTCCGATGGCTAATAGTACCAGTTCTATGTTGATTAACAAGTCTTCTGGCGTAGCTGGTGTGCGTCTCGTTTTTTGCTGTGCCGATCTTAATTCCCAAGTCTGCCATTCTGGCGAGTGATGTGGATTCACTGCCACCAAAGTCCTCTATTGTTCCCATTTCTCTGAGGGCATTGATAATATCAGCATGATCCATAGGCTGACCGTCGGTAGTGATAGCGGATCCAGCCAACCTGTCAGCTCTTTCATTTCCATTGACGCCTGCGTGTCCCGGAACAAAAATAAAGGTGACTCCACGAACAGTGGACTTCTGTAATGATTCAAGCCATTGTCTTCGCACTGAACCTGCCTGAACCCTCCGGATCATACTCATTGAATCACTGAGTATACACACGCGGGTGTATTTTTGTGTTTCAAGCCAGGCAAGCGCTTGTGTCACTGCCATCACCTCCATCGTCATGCTGCTGGTTGTCATGGAGAAGGTGCCGTTGGCTTCTTTGACTGTTCTGCCCGCTGAGCGTGCTGTAAATGCCCATGCGCTTCTTCTTTGGCGTATAACGGATCCGTCTGTATAGATTATTGCATCTGCTTCGTCTGAATTTTCACCGATGAGAGCGTTGACCTCTGCATTAACAGCAGCAGGATTCTCTTCTCTACATCGCCTGTTGAGTGTGACAATACAGGAAAATGTACAAATAAACGCCTGAGGCACAGGTATCCATTCTGCACCAGGTATGATGTCGGTTAGGCTGCATATTTGCTTAATAACATCTTCTGCCCGACCTAGCCACGATTTCCCCCTCTTCAGTCTGTCGCCCTTTTCACTAAAAAGCGCTTGATGCAGTGGGTGTTTCTTATCAGCGCAAATTTTGAGATATGCCCGAGCCCTCCACATCCTGATCCTTTGGTTCATTGTTGGAAAGTCAAGTAGATACCTCATTGCTCCACAGGATGTGTCTCTAGTACATCCCAAAATAATGCGCATGGCTTCATTTTGCACCTTTTCGAGTCGTTCAATCTTGGTAGCACTGACAGTGAGGATGGCCAGAGCGTATTCAATGGGGGAAAGGACCAGACCGTAGAATAGAAGTATTAGTAGTCTTTGCTCAATATTGGAAGCAGCCATAATCCTCATTGCAGATAGACCTTTGCGTGCTTTTGTTATCACATGGTCAACGTGTTCCCTGAATGACAAGCTGCGATCGAACCTCATCCGAGAAACGTCATAACGTTGGTTCTGATCAATACATTATCACGCATTTTCACTTCTGGTAAGTCCGACTTGACAATGTGATTGTTCAAAGAGAACCATGACACTGATGCCTTCGAAGGATTGACATAGGCATTGGAACCATCACACCAGGCGGCAATTCGATCGAGTTCTTTGTGCATAGTGCTGGCGATCTCCTGTCTATCACGCCCTCGTCGATAAATCAAAATGTCATCAGCAAATGACAAAGTCCTTCCCTTTCCATTCAACTGCTGCTCAGTGATCATCACCGTGTAAACGTTGAATAAGACTGGTGATAGCGGTGATCCCTGTGGCAAGCCTGGACATATCGTTTGCAGTTCGGAGGACCAGCTACCACATCTTAGTACAATCTTTCTCTGGAACAGGACCGCAGCAATCCAGCGGATCAGAATAGGATTAACTTCTAGTTTAAGCAGTAATTGCATTAAATAATCGTATGGTACTTTATTGTAGGCATCTTCTAAGTCCAACACTGTCGCACATGTCTCTTCTTTAATCTGAAATCCCTCGTACACATCGTAGGCGAAAACTGCAGCATTGAACCATGTCTCTTTATTTAACCTGTACCCTCCAAGTGTTGGTGGGAACTTATCATGTAGTTCCAAGTAGGTGGTCAATCTTTGTGCGACAATTTTTTCCAAAAGTTTGCCAACAGTATTCTGCATCGAGATGATTCTGTAGCCGCAGATTTTCGAGTGGTCTTTATTAGGCTTTGGTAGTGGAAACAAATAACTATGGAGCCATTCCTCTTGTATCTGGCCACTCTGGATGCTGATATAGAATTCCTTTGCCACGCTTTTCAAATCAGCATTCGACATCATCAGCATGTCGTTGTATCGGATGCCGTCAGGGCCTGGAGCAGTGCTGCGCGATTTCTTGAGGCAAGTTCTTAAGGTATCTGCAGTGATTGTGAGATCAGTGCCTAACACAGTGTTCTCGCACAGCATCGACAGTTTCATCTTAACCCCTATTCTTGTAGCTTCGTCTTTTTGGTCAGTTTGCTCCAATTAGCGCGCCAGAAAGATTTTTCCTTTATCAGCATCAGTTCTCTGCCATATCAGGTCTGTACCCTGAAAATCAGGGATACCCCTAGGTCGTGCGGCGCCGTGCATGCTCCGTTGAAGGTGCCAGAATGTCACAAGAGATCCCTCGGAGCAAACGCTCTTGCAGATTTCGTTCCATTTCGCTGTCTTAGCTTTCTTAGCAATTACCTTGAAAGCCACTGTCTGCTTGTTGACCTCATCTTTCAGATTGATCAGGCGTTCAGAAAGTGACGGATCAATTTTCCTTGCCTTTTGCCATGCCTTGACAGCTTTCCTTTTTTCTAGCCACGCCATGTTGACTACTTCATTCCACCATGGTGGCTGGGCCCATCTCTCCCGCCGTCTGCGATCTACTCTTGTTTTACGTCGTCGGATTTTGCTAATGGCATCTTGCCCTGTACGGTCATATATAAAAGCAGGCACATTGATTACATGACCTTTGTTGTTGCTCTTCTCTACCAGGACGACGCAAGGAAAGTGATCACTGTCGTGATATCCCAGTGTGCTCCACCTGCATCCTGATGCAATGGAGGGAGACACTAGGGCCAGGTCAATTACGCTGTCATAATCCCCTTGTCGTGTTGCCATTCGGGTAACCTTTCCGTCGTTCAAGCATACTAGATTGGCAGACACTAGGGCATCCTCCAGGTCTTCCCCCTGTTTATTAGTGATAACATTGCCCCACTGGTGTCCTCTGGCGTTGAAATCTCCGCAGTAAATGACTTTCTTTTCCTCCGTCTGGAGCAAACTCTGCCATTTCGCTGAATCCACCTTTCCATTGCAGGCGTACACATTGACAATCACAAACTGAGCCGGGCCCATCACTCTGACTGCGTGTACTTGTAAGTCGTCATTATTCCTCTGCAGGTATCTATACAAAACAATTTCAAGATTGGGAACTCAGAAAGTACACAACAGACTCTGCAGGTATATATACAAAACAATTTCAATATTGGGGACTCAGAAAGTACACAACACAACAGACTCTGCAGGTATATATACAAAACAATTTCAAGATTGGGAACTCAGAAAGTACACAACACAACAGACTCCGCAGTTTTATGTACAAAACAATTTCAAGATTGGGGACTCAGAAAGTACACAACACAACAGACTCTGCAGGTATATATACAAAACAATTTCAAGATTGGGGACTCAGAAAGTACACAACACAACAGACTCTGCTGGTATATATACAAAACAATTTCAAGATTGGGGACTCAGAAAGTACACAACACTACATACTCTGCTGGTATATATACAAAACAATTTCAAGATTGGGGACTCAGAAAGTACACAACACAACAGACTCTGCAGGTATATATACAAAACAATTTCAAGATTGGGGACTCAGAAAGTACACAACACAACAGACTCTGCTGGTATATATACAAAACAATTTCAAGATTGGGGACTCAGAAAGTACACAACACTACAGACTCTGCTGGTATATATACAAAACAATTTCAAGATTGGGGACTCAGAAAGTACACAACACTACAGACTCTGGGGTTATTCGTTCATTATACTGTTGTGCTGTTATCTTGCAGTCTGTTCTTCCATTCCATTCTCTCCTGTGCAGTTAGTTCAGTGTCATGGATGGAATCCAGTCCAGCAGCTTTGGTCTCTCTCATCATCTTTCATCTTAGAGTTTCTTTTGGGTGTATTTGCCTCCTTAACTCTTACAGGATCATGAATTTTGACAGACTTGGCCCACATTATTTTCCCTTTACAAAAATGGCAGAAGGGGTGGTGTACAAAAAAGGCAATTGAGAATGTAATATATTTCTAATCCCTACAAAAGTGTATATTTTTCTTTAAAGAGAAATAAATTTACATTTTGAATATGATGATAAGTATATGTTTAATATTGTTATAGTTAGTAGGAAAAAAGAACAAATGTTAATCCTAAAAATTCTTAACTTACCGCGGTTTTGCAGCCACAAGAGTTGAATATCCAAATTTCAGAACAACACTCCAAAGTTTGTTCAATTTCCAAACAAATTCTAAAGTTATGATGTTTCTGGGTTAAGTTTAGCACTTACGGGCTTTTTGTTCTCACAGAGCGCTGAGCAAAATTTCAGGGGGGAAAATAGCAGAAAAATGAGCCATTAAACAAACACTATTTATTGTTTGTTTTTTTGTACAGTTGTATACAGACTGAAGCTGCAATGATTTCAGTGTAGCTTAGGTATAGTATACTACTGTCTATTTGTTTGGAGCACTTTCCTTCTCTTACACTCTAAATAGGGTAAAAATCATTATCATTATCAGAAATATAAACATCCGACTGAAACAATTTCTGAGTTTCAGCCGCAGAAAGATGCTTTTTGCAACCTGTACTTCTGTTTGAAATCCATGGCACTCGAAAACTTAGAAAATGCACAGTTCAACGCTAGCTATGAATCAGATCAATCTGCCCACGTGTCATGGAACACGGAATGTTTTTTACAGGAAAATGTTAGAGTAACTTTCCCTGAATTCTTTAATGGTAGTTACAAACATTAGAAGCAAATATGTAGCCATTCATGAAGCAATATGTATGGCACACATGATTGACGCTCACAGTGTTGTTTGAGCAAACTGGAACTTCTTAATCAACACTCGCAGCGTTGCTCGGGCCTTAAAGAGTTAATCCCTTTATTTCCCATTTGAATGCCTGTTTGATGATTCTCTGCTGGTTTATTCCCAGGATGTGCCCAATGTAGCGCCCTTTTCTCTGTCTTTGAACTGTTGATACTAACGGTTGCCCAGACATTTCTCTTATTTCTTTACTTCTTTTCAATTCATCCCATTTTATTTTCATTTTCCTCAAACATTTGTTTTCTGATGCATTTAAGTTTTGTTATACTCCTGCGGTGGTTCCCCAGCTTTCACTTGCGTATGTTGAAATTGAAAAAACATTAGAATTTCCCATAGGAAGAATCAGCAGATGTGCCTTGGAGTGGCTGCTGCATTGAAGGACTCCTGCCTGTGATAGTGTGCAGTGTGCAGTGACATCAGTTGTGATAGTACATCATAACTTGCATAAATTTCATTATTAATTTGATTTCACTTTTTTTTTCCAGATTAACAAAACTCATGCTTTAATACATACAGCTCTAAAAGGGTTGAGGTACTATCAGACGTATGATCGTTTCTTTCTGGGGTGAGTTGTCAGGGAGGATGTTTACAGATGAGTGTGATCATTATCATTATCATTGTTATGTGCATTGCCTGATGGTAATTTCTTCTTTTACTTCTCAGCATTCACTGGCTGTAAAATCTGGCAGAAAGCTCTGGTTGTTCGTCTACTTCTTGACTTTAGTGTTGTTCCTTCTTCTTCTTTATGTTCACCCTTTGTAAACTCCTGTGGAAAGTTAATGTTGGTCATCCATTTCTGGACTTTTAGATTTGTTCCAGAAGGTTTTTTTTTTTTTTTTTAGTTGATGGTATTTTGCCATGTCACCAACTCAAACCATCAAGCATCATTCTCTTACACTGCCTCTGTCTCTTCTACCACAGATCTTTCCTGCTGTCAAAATGTTTTCCTTTTCTCACTACATGACCAAAGAATACTGTTTGTCTTTTGTAATGTATTAAAATGGCATAATACTTTACTTTTATTCACTTTTTCCCATGCAGTCAGTCGTTAATTACTTTATGTGTGTGTTCTCCTACCCCATTTTTGCGTAAATACCAATAGACCTACTTACTGCCTTCCCACCCCTGCTCCTCTCCCAACAAGCATGTCATGGGAGGTGAAGAATTAGGGGTGTTTCCTTCGAAGTCGGAGTGTATCTGCCTGAGAGGCGAGGAACCAAAAATGTACACACAAATTAGCCACATCTGTAAAACAGATGTGCAAGCAAAACTCAAGTTCTGGAACAAGACCAAAGTCCAGAAGTGGATGAACAACCAGAATATTCCCCTGGAGTTTACACCCGGTGAACACTAAGAAGAATGTTGAATTTCGAATCGACATCAAAGCAGTCGGGACACTCCCATAAGTGCTCGGTCCCCATCTTCAGCCGCAAACAAAGAGTTTCAATTCCAAAGGCACCGGTAGCTGTCTGTGTCTCCATCTTGCCTTTCCCTTGAGTGTCGAGCATTGGCCAAATTCTTTGGTAACTCGAATGCTAAGAAGAAGATTTGTTAGTTACTTTGACTGTTGTTGCTTTTAGTTGTGTTTATGTTGAGTGTTTTTGTACTTTGTTGCTTGTTGTACGAATGCAAGAGGAGAAGCAAGACAAGACATACAGTCAAACTGCTACTGGTGGCAGGAGCACTCTCCTCTGGCAGCTGAAGATGAGGATGGAGTGTTTATGGAAATGTGTGTCTATAATGAGAATAGAATGCTTGTTGTAAGAGAGTTTGTAGAAAATAATTTGTAGTAAGGGTGTTTATAGTGAGAGTGTTTTTAGTGTTCTGTTGTGACGGCTTGCTTTTGGAGGGTTTGCTATCAGCAGGTTTGCGATGGGTGTTTTTGTAGTGAGAGAATTTGTTGTACACATTTTTCTAGTGCAATACTCATGTTAGTTACCAAGCCCTTATTTGGACACCACAGGGGAAAAGATCTCGTGGAAGACCAAGGGAAACCCTACGTAGAACTATCATCAGGGAAGGCTCGCTCATGGGCCACTCAAACATCCAAGACCTACAACGGATTGCAACGGACCGCCGTGCATGGAGAGTCATGACCTCTGCCCTATGTGCCGCACTCGACACAAGAGGAAAGACTAATGCTCATGTTTGTATTTCTTCAGTTTGAGCATCATTCTGGGCTTCCTGGGCTGGATGTCCTACATTCTCTGTCTAGTTGTCCTGGAGCACACGCCCGTGGGCCAGGCATACAGTGCTGTAACTGTTTCATCCAGGCAGGCAGACGGCAGTATCTATATCTTTACAGCCATTGCAGTCTCTGTCTTCCTGTTACTTTATGGTGAGCATTATTTTATAAGTTAGTCAGGTTATTTCATTATTTTATAGGGTAGTCCGATTATTTCATTATTTTATAGGGTAGTCTGATTATTTCATTATTTTATAGGGTAGTCCGATTATTTCATTATTTTATAGGGTGTCCGATTATTTCATTATTATTTAGGGTAGTCCGATTATTTCATTATTTTAAAGGGCAGTCAGATTATTTCATAGGGTGTCCGATTATTTCATTATTTTTTAGGGTAGTCCGATTATTTCATTATTTTATAGGGTAGTCCGATTATTTCATTATTTTATAGGGTAGTCCGATTATTTCATTATTTTATAGGGTAGTCCGATTATTTCATTATATTATAGGGTAGTCCGATTATTTCATTATTTTATAGGGTAGTCCAATTATTTCATTATTTTATAGGGTAGTCCGATTATTTCATAATTTTATAGGGTAGTCCGATTATTTCATTATTTTATAGGGTAGTCTGATTATTTCATTATTTTATAGGGTAGTCCGATTATTTCATTATTTTATAGGGTAGTCCGATTATTTCATTATTTTATAGGGTAGTCCGATTATTTCATTATTTTATAAGGTAGTCTGATTATTTCATTATTTTATACGGTAGTCCGATTATTTCATTATTTTATAGGGTAGTCTGATTATTTCATTATTTTTTAGGGTAGTCTGATTATTTCATTATTTTATAGGGTAGTCAGATTATTTCATTATTTTATAAGGTAGTCCGATTATTTCATTATTTTATATTGTAGTCCGATTATTTCATTATTTTATAGGGTAGTCCGATTATTTCATTATTTTATAGGATAGTCAGATTATTTCATTATTTTATAGGGTAGTCTGATTATTTCATTATTTTATAGGGTAGTCCGATTATTTCATTATTTTATAAGGTAGTCCGATTATTTATTATGGTTTAGATCAGTATTTCCCGACTGGGCACTAGCCCCCACCCCACCACTCCAAAGGTGCTGAGACGGTCCAGGGAGACGGTAGCGGCTTCGATATGATTTGGAGGGTGCTGGATGCGGTAGCAACCTCAGGTGCAGCTGGCAAACATTGAATGAAAAAAGACAGCGGTAGAGAGAGAAAGAGAGACCCCTTTGATTTACTGTTAAACCTTCCTCAGTGTAAAGTAGCAGATTCAAATTGCAGTGATCACTTAATTTTCAAAATAAGCAACAACAATATTTTTATAACCAATCTCTATATGTTTTAAATAAAGTTTTGTTAGGTATATTTCTAGATAATGAATAGACTCGAGAATTTTGTGACTACTAAGAAAATTGATAGAAAGGGGACAGGGTGAAAGCAAAGAGATAAATACCTTGATGGCTTGGCTGTGGGTATGGGATGGGATAGGATGCCTGTGTGTTATTTTTGCGCATGTAAAAAAATCCCTTGGCAGTTGGAAATCTTTAAGACGAGCTTAACTGCGCTGCCAGGGCAAAAATTGGAGTTAAAAATCTGCCCAGAGTATTTCAGGATCCTCGCCAGTGCTACAGAATTTCATGCACTGCACTGAGATTCTTCAGATTCAGGCTTTGGTTAGAAGTAGAACGGAGCACATGTGGGTTACTACCCTTGTGCCATGATGTTGATCTGTTGTATCAACTAACCAAACCAGTGGGGTGGGACAAGACCCCCACCTGATCCATGATTCTGCTGACCGTGTAGGATAGTCAGTGATGACTGCTTATGATATTAGGTGAGGCACATGGTGATGATGATGATGACATTTGCATGGAGAGGGGGTGCTGGGTAATTTTTTTTTAAACTGAAAAGGGGGCTGTGGGCCAAAACTGTTAAGGAAACACTAGTTAAGAAGATGTTTTAAATATATAGCTCACAGTTTGTGTGGGGTACTACTTGCTAAACTACAGTGTGTATGCTGTTGTATACACTGATATTTAAGCTGAACTGCTCAGTCTGGGAGGATCTTTAAATGCTGAACTGCATGGTTTGGGTGATATTTTAAATACAGATCTACACAGTTTGTGTAATTTTGACGTACTGAACTACAGGTGGGGTGGTTTTTTAAGTACTGAACTGCTCATGCGTAGTCTCGGCGGTATTTTAAGTACTAAACTACACAGTTTAGGTGGGCTTAAAGTACTTAACTACATGGTGTGGGTGGTGTTTTAAGTACTGAACTACATAGTTTGAGTGGTGTTTTAAGTACTGAACTATACAGTTTGGGTGTTGTTTTTGATGCTAAACTAAACAGTTTGGATGGTGTTTTGAATACAGAACTACATAGTTTGTGTGCTGTTTTAAATACAGAACTAAACAGTTTGGATGCTGTTTTAAATACAGAACTAAACAGTTTGGATGGTGTTTTAAATACAGAACTAAACAGTTTGGATGCTGTTTTAAATACAGAACTACACAGTTTGGATGGTGTTTTAAATACAGAACTACACAGTTTGGATGGTGTTTTAAATACAGAACTACACAGTTTGGATGGTGTTTTAAATACAGAACTACGCAGTTTGGATGGTGTTTTAAATACAGAACAACACAGTTTGGGTGCTGTTTTAATTATGTAACTGCACTGTTTGTATAGTAAAGTACTCAGCTACACAATTTGGGTGGTATTTTAAGTACAGAATCACACAGTTTGATTGATGTTTCAGGTACTGAACTACACAATTTCGGTGACATTTTAAATACTGAACCAGTCATTTGACTACTGATAAAAGGATATCACAACCTTGGAAGCCATGTTAGCGCAGTGTGATACGAAGGTCTTGGATTCAAATCTGAATCAACATTTTTTTATGATTGATCCAGGCCGACACAGCCTAATTGTGTACCAAGAATATGTCTTAGGAAGTAAATGCACCCAGCATAATCTTGACCATATCACCCGTAAGGTCTACAAAAATTGGTGCCAGCGGCACCATAAGGATTCTTGTCTTTACTACTGCTGTACTACTCAACTAATTGGGGACTTGGTGAAATTAGATATGTTGAGTTGGAAGGCACTGATATCACAGCCTAGCTTAAAACCACAGCACAACCGGCCAACAGCATTTTTATGGGCGGACGCAGAATAAGTACTGCTCTACTTTTTTACATATAAATGTGGATGAGAATGCACAAGTTTCTAACCATGTCTGGAAATGGTCAACTAATTTCTGTTTCAGTTCAGTCATTGCCACAGATGTACTACATTTACAGTTTGATGCCAGTAGCTCTGTGGTATAAAGCTTTTGCAGGGTAAGGATTTTCTTCACTTTCAAATGTGTTACAATGAGTAAGAGCAATTGTAGAAACAGTTCTGAGCCTGGCGCATTTCAAATTTATCTTTTTTTTTCTTTACACGTTCACCGGCTGTACACTCTGGCAGAAAGTCCTGGTTGTTTGTCCACTTCTGGATTTTAGTTTTGTTCCAGAACTTGGGTGTTACTTGCACATCTGTTTTACAGATTTGACCTCAGATTTGAAGGATACAACTCTGGTTAGACATTTGTGACTTGCCGTATATTCTTCTTCTTCTTCTTCTTCTTTCTTTCGTTTGAAATAAATTATCTATATCTGCAGTGTTGTCTCTTGTATGAACTTCACTGTCTTTTATAATTCACTCAGCGACCCGTAAAGTTTGACTTGCACCGATGTTTCTCTTGGCCAAAAGTTTTGCCTTGATATGTTGTATTTGGGACAGTCTTGGAGGACATGATCTGTTGTCTCAGGTGCCAATCCACATGTGCACATGGCTGATTCGCCCAATTTAAATTTTGTGTACATGTGGCTGCCATATATCGAAAAAGTAATTCAGGGGTGAGTTGAGGTTCTGGCAGAGATTCACCACTGAGGGAGGAGACTGTGGCGGACTTTTAATCAGGAGGCAGCTGGTACTATTAGCATGTAAACTCTTTATTGGCTACTGAAGAAGGGGACGGAGCACATGTGGGAATGTCCTGAGTGCAGTGATGTCTATTCTTGATTCATTCATTTATTCATGACTTGTCTGTTAGGATGGCAATGGGTCTATTCTTGATTTGTTTATTCATGACTTGTCTATTAGGAAGGCAATGGGTCTATTCTTGATTTGTTTATTCATGACTTGTCTGTTAGGAAGGCGGTGGGTCTATTCTCCCCCAGTGTCCCCCTCCCCTCCCCCCCCCCCCCCCTTATGGGACCCCAGAACCCACACAGAGAGGTTGGATTTAGAAAAGGAAGAGGGTGTACTACTTTGCCCTAAACACATCATCGAAATAGAAAACAGTGATCAATTGAACATGGCTTTCATAGATCAAGATAAATGTTTTAACAGAATAAAAAGAGATTTACTTTGGGAAGTCCTTAAAACTATGGAATAAAGGGAACAGTGCTAGATTGTGTAAGAGCCATCTATAAAGAGAATGAAAGATCTGTCCGAACAAGAGCTGGCCTCACAAATTGGTTCACAGTAAAAATCAGGAGTAAGACAAAAGTGTGCTCTATCACCTTTGCCTTTTATCATATACATGAATGGCATCAGCAACATAGACACAACACAGCTTTGTGTCGATGAACAAGAAGACTTCAGTGAGCTGCTCTTTGCTGATGACCCATGTCTATTTCACAGTAAAAGTAAAAAACTACAGGACTGCATAGATCAGCTACATGACAGCAGCAGACTCAAACATCTCATGGAAATCATCATTGAAATCATAGAATTCATGAGTATTGGCAGAGACCAAACGGACATCGAGACAAAGATAAAAGACCAAAGTTTGAAACAAGTGCAAGAGTTTAAATAATTAGGGAACATCTTGACACACATTTAATGTTAGTCTAGACAGAGAGATAAAAATAAGAATCCAACAAGCCAAAATTGTTACATAACAGCTTAGCACTGTCTTGCTACACGCTTCTATTCCAACAGAGATTACAACAACAACAAAGAAAGAAAGAAATAAACTATAAATGTAGTCATTATTCCAATTGAACATGTCACAAACTTTGAATATCTAGGCTCTATAATAAACAGCAGTGGAGACTGTTTGACAGAAATTAAAAGGAGAATGGCCATAGCAGTGCAAAGATTGAACAGCCTTTGGTTAAGCACCAGCAGGGAGATCAAAATTAGAATTTTGAGAGCATACATCTTTATTGTGGCTGCATACGGATGTGAGTCGTGGACTATCTCTCAGTCCTTAAGAAAGAGAATAATGGCTTTTGAGCTGAAATGCTATAGAAAGATTCTCAGAATATCTTGGACAAAGAAGATGAGAAATATTGACATCTTAAAAGATCTGAACATCAAGGAAGATTGGCTAATAAACAGCATCCTTTCTCGAAAACTGAAATATTTTGGTCATATCAAGCGCCATGACGGATTGGAAAAAAATTATAGCAGAAGGCAAGAGACGACCAACACGAAGATGGGCACAGGATATAAGTGACTCCTTGAGTGTGAAAGTTCATGATGGGGGAGAACTGGTGAGAGACCGAGTTTCTTTCAGGCAGACTGTGATGAGAGTGATGTTCTGCAAAGGACCTGCTATATGATCATTCCAATTTTAGATTACAAGTGACTTTAGGTTACAAGTGTCAGACTTGGACATTAAGTAAAGAACGTGAAAGGAAACTAACCACCCGTAAAATTAAATGTTTGAAAAATGCCAAAACAGATTCAGAAGAGATTGCGGGATAAATTATAATTCCTCCTGGCCTTTGCCTTTGTAAAAGGAGATATAATTATTTTCTCTATTGGACCCATCTTCTGGGAAATGTGTTTCTTCAAGGTCAACAATATTTATGTCAAGTCTGTTGAGTTCAAGGTCAGTGACTGCCATTTTCCCCCACATTATTCAAATTTGTCTTTGGTCTGTGGAAAACTTGGTCCTGACATTGCATGTTGCAAGCCCAAGTGTTGTTTCTTTTTGATTTCATGGTACCTGGATTTAATCCCAGCTCCAAGCACACGGGCTGTGAGAGATCAACACCTTATTGCCTTGGGACTGTCCAGCTTGAGGCGAGCTGTAGCCTATCATTGACATTAGAAAATGTCCGCCATTGTCAGAGGCAACGCCTGGCGCCTTTGTCTACGCTAATTGACAAGGGCTTGTACCCTGTACTGGGGCTTCTTGATTTGTTTCCATTACCAGTTAAGGCCAAGGATAAAGTATTTTTCTCCATATCACAAAGTCTGGGCAGTATTGTAGAGACTGGATGTTGCATACGTACATAGGCACACACAGACACATTCATACATACATACATACATACATACATACATACATACATACATACATACATACATACATACATACATACATACATACATACATACATACATACATACATACATACATACATACACACTCACATACACACTCACATACACACTCACATACACACGCACATACACACTCACATACATACACACACACTCACATACATACACACGCACTCACATACATACACACACACACATACATACATACACACACACACATACATACATACACACACACATACACACATACACACATACATAACACACATACATACCTATATATTGTACATGCTTGTGTGTGCATCTAAATTTGCTTTTTAAATCTCTAATCAGGAGAAAATTGCTGTATCATGCAGTCAAATCTGTGTTTTCACACGGAACATTCCTTGGATTTGTCCTCTCTCTTCTGTTTTGTGTTGCTGGACTGGAGCTTTTGGTGAGTAACTTGGTTTATCCCACTGACTACCAAGCCTTTTAACTCTTGCACTTTCCCAGATACCACACATTTTAGTGTGCACTAAAAATGCCATAGCTTCACAACTATTTAACATACACTTATCATATTTTCGATTTTAAATTGCCAACGAATTTTTTACATGTGCAACAACACTAGATTCATTGAGAAACAGCAGATCAAGTGGTTTGGTCATCTCTTTAGAATGCAGCAAGATCAATATACTGTCACAAGCACTACATCTCAGAAGATCAGCTACAAGAGGACGGCCACGGAAAATAGGGATCGACAACATTAAAGACACTCTACGCCTTCACGGCATGACAATAGCCAGTGGCAGCCGACATGCACTGGATCGCAAATTATTCCATCCCACGGAGCTTAATGGTAGAAGTGGTTTATGTCGATGATGATGATGAACAACACACTCGGGCATCCAATTTTACTACCCAGAGACATGGGGAAATTACTAGAGGTCCACATGAAAAAATAACAGCCTCCACCTGAGCCTGAACCCAGCACCTCCAGCACTTGAGGCAGATGCCATACCTCGAGACCACGTAGCCGTACCACCTAGGAAAATGGCCCTTTATAGGGGAATAGTTACTTTGATGTCAGGAATGGATAGCTGGGGAAGCAGAGGTATTGGTGCAGTGGCTGATCAATCAAACTTCAAGCCCTGATGGCCTTGTTTATATAAAGATGGATCTTTAGTGAGAGATGAGTTATCATCATCATGTGCCCTGCCAACTGGCATAGCACTCATGCGTCTCCACAGATCATGATCCCTGTTTGCCTGGAACAGCGGTCTTGATGATATCCCTCCATGCCATCGTTTCAGTCCATCCAGCATCATCTTTGGTGGTCTGCCTCTACCCCTTTTGCCACTGATCTTTTAAGTTGTCACGATGTTCTCCAATGTCTCTTTTCTCATTGTTTGTCTCTTTCTTATTGTTGTATATATAGAGATCTACTTTCATTAGCTTCTTTCAAGCAAGCATTGTTAGTTACTCTAGCCATCCAAGGTATTCGTAACATTTGTCTCAGAAACCACATCTCTGTTGCTTCCAAGTTCTTCCTTATTTGTTCACTGACATTCCAAGATTTGCTGCCATACAGCAGAACAGGTTCTGTGTAACATTTTAGCACCCTCTTTCTGACATTTAATGAGAGCGATTTATTGCATAAGATATTTTGAGAGATGTGTGGACACTTTAAATTAAAAAAAAATTTTAATCTATTGTAAAGAGAATGTGGCCAAGGCGGTATAGGATCAAATGAACAAGGCAGCAAAACAAGGCTTTCAGATCTGGATTGCTGATTCAACTGGGAGTGATCAGATGGTTTTGACAATTTTCAGGACACAGGAAAAAGGAGAAGCAAACTTGTAATGAGGTTGTAATTAACACCATCATTATGGGGACTCTTTGTTGACTGCTGAAGAAAGGGACACAGCACATATGTGAAAAGCACATAGTACAGTACAGGGGGTCTGTGGCAAAGTGGTCGAGCCATTTGCCTTACGCTCTGAAGGTCATGGGTTGGTTCCACAGCTGCGCTCTTTAGTTTACAAGTGCAGTTTTTACGGAGATCCCTGAGATCATCGCCAGAGCTATAGAGTTTTGTTGTGTTCAACTCTCTCAGCAGGCAGCTAGCCGTGCTGGGGAGAGAGACTGAGTCATGTGGGAGAAAACTTGGTACGCTAAAGTCGCTAATCAACTGTAACCTCTAACCTTTAAGCATTTAGTTCAATGATGTTAGTTCTTGATCATTTCTTCACGCAGCCTTTGGTCTAATTTTCCTAATTAATGAATCCTAGCCTGATGTTTATTAACACTGTCTTTGACATATTTATTCATTCTTGTGCCAGATGTCATAAAATAACCTAACTGCTAACATCTTTTACTTACAGATTCAAAGTTTCTACCATCGTGAACTGATTTCGTTCATTTTGCTGGCTTTGTCTGCCTGGCCACTGACTTCAGTCTTGTTACATCACAGCACTAGAGCTTCAGCGCCCACTTCCCTTGGGTGGTCTCTCACCTGTCTGCTGGTTGCTGTGTTTCCACTTCTGCCAGTGGTTGGCAAGGAAACACAGTACTTTCTAGTGTAAGTTATACTGTACTTTCTAGTGTAGGTTATACAGTACTTTCTAGTGTAAGTTATAAAGTACTTTCTAGTGTAAGTTATACAGTACTTTCTAGTGTAAGTTATACTGTACTTTCTAGTGTAGGTTATACAATACTTTCTAGTGTAAGTTATAAAGTACTTTCTAGTGTAAGTTATACTGTACTTTCTAGTGTAAGTTATACTGTACTTTCTAGTGTAGGTTATACAATACTTTCTAGTGTAAGTTATAAAGTACTTTCTAGTGTGTGTTGTACAGTACTTTCTAGTGTAAGTTATACTGTACTTTCTAGTGTAGGTTATACAGTACTTTCTAGTGTAGGTTATACAGTACTTTCAAGTGTTATACAGTACTTTCTAGTTTAAGTTATACAGTACACAGTTTTTTATCATTTAAGTTACACAGTACTTTCTAGTGTAATTGTACAGTACTTTCTAGTGTGTGTTGTACAGTACTTTCTAGTGTAGGTTGTACAGTACTTTCTAGTTTAAGTTATACAGTACTTTCTAGTGTAGGTTATACAGTACTTTCTAGTGTGGGTTATACAGTACTTTCTAGTGTCGGTTATACAGTACTTTATAGTGTAGGTTATACAGTACTTTCTAGTGTAGGTTATACAGTACTTTCTAGTTTAAGTTATACAGTACACAGTTTTTTATCATTTAAGTTACACAGTACTTTCTAGTGTAAGTTGTACAGTATATTCTAGAGTAAGTTATACATTACTTTCTTGTGTGTGTTGTACAGTACTTTCTAGTGTAGGTTATACAGTACTTTCTAGTGTAAGTTATACAGTACTTTCTAGTGTGTGTTGTACAGTACTTTCTAGTGAAAGTTACACAGTACTTTCTAGTGTAGGTTATACAGTACTTTCTAGTGTAAGTTATACAGTACTTTCTAGTGTGTGTTGTACAGTACTTTCTAGTGTAAGTTATACTGTACTTTCTAGAGTAGGTTATACAGTACTTTCTAGTGTAGGTTATAAAGTACTTTCTAGTGTAGGTTATAAAGTACTTTCTAGTGTAGGTTATACAGTACTTTCTAGTGTGTGTTATACAGTACTTTCTAGTGTAGGTTATACAGTACTTTCTAGTGTAGATTATACAGTACTTTCTAGTGTAGGTTATACAGTACTTTCTAGTGTCGGTTATACAGTACTTTCTAGTGTAGGTTATACAGTACTTTCTAGTGTAGGTTATACAGTACTTTCTAATGTAGGTTATACAGTGCTTTCTAGTGTAAGTTATACAGTACTTTCTAGTGTAGGTTATACAGTACTTTCTAGTGTTATACAGTACTTTCTAGTTTAAGTTATACAGTACACAGTTTTTTATCATTTAAGTTACACAGTACTTTCTAGTGTAAGTTGTACAGTACTTTCTAGAGTAAGTTATAAATTACTTTCTTGTGTGTGTTGTACAGTACTTTCTATGTAAGTTCTACATTGCTTTTAGGTTAAGTTCTATAGTGCTTTCTAGAATAAGTTTTACAGTAGTTTTTAGTTTACTTTATACAGTACTTTCTAGTGTAGGTTATGCAGTACTTTCTAGTGTAGGTTATACAGTACTTTATAGTGTAAATTATACAGTACTGTCTAGTGTAGGTTATGCAGTACTTTCTAGTGTAAGTTATACAGTACTTTCTAGTTTAGGTTATACAGTACTTACTAGTGTAAGTTATACAGTACTGTCTAGTACAGATCAATGTCGAATTAGTACTACAGTATAGAACAACTGATTGTAAAATATGTGCTGTTGTCTAGAAAAGCTCAGTACACAACATGCATTATTGAAGGAAATAAACATGAGAAGACAAGATATGTCGGTCACATAAAATGATGAAACAATCTACTGAAACTGTATTGTTCAAACAAAAAACAAAATGCATAGTTAACTGAGGTGCATTTTTATTAATTAATGGGAAAGCCTGTACACCTAAAAACTATAGATATAAGTAAAAAAGTAAAGGACCCTTTTCCACGCCTTTAGGCGTATAGGGCATATAGGGCTAAACCTATATTTTTATAGACCAACGGCACAAGATGGGTGATGTGGTCAGCATCACGCCGGCCACCTCTACATCCCGGGACTGCACCCGGTACCCACTCAAGGCTGGGTCGACCTGGGAGCCAAGGTCATTTTTGAACAAAAGTCCGGCTCCGCCAGGAAGCGAACCCATGACCTTCTGATCCGCGGCGCACGTCTAGCCGCTCCACCACGGCGACTCCCAAAACTATAGATGGCCTAGATGCAAAAGAACTGTCAATTGATTGGTTGAACTCTAAGGTATTTTTATGTACAATTTGAGCAGTTTCATTCATTAAATTACAAAGATTTGTAATGTCAAAATTATGAAGACAAAAAAATTTCAGTACATAACTGTGTTTGATATTATGGAGGGAAAGAGTAAGGGTACAAGAGGGTCAAAGTTCAGCTGCTGGGTATCCCCGTCTGGTTTCCTGATCTTCATTTTGGAGAGCAAAGAACAAACACACTGCCACCCTAACAAGCATGTCATAGGAGGCAACTAATTAGGGATGTTTCCTCTAATGTCAGAGTGCATCTGCCTGAGTTGTTAGGAACCAACAGTCTGCATACAAATAAGTCAGATCTGTAAAATGGATGTGCATGCAAAACTCAGGTTCTAGATCCAGTCCAAAGTCCAGGAATGGACAAACAACCAGAACTTTCTGGTGGAATTTACAGTTGGAGAACACTCAGAAAAAGAAGAAGAAATAAGTAGTGTAGAACATCAGAGACTTCTGGAAAACGTTATCTAAAATGTCACTACCACTGCTGTCACCTTGATGATGGGTTTGGATGATGATACTATGTAAAAAACACACTTTCACATGCCACTGGGACTCTTGTGCTAGGCTTACGCCATAAACCAAATAGCACTCAACGGGTGATAAAACTGTGGAGTCATTTAGATACTGCCAGGTCTGTACTGAATTGTTTTACTAATCAAACTTTCATTTCCTGTCCTTTTTCTGTTTAAAAAAATGTTTTGTTTCGGTTTTTTCATTTCAGGATTTCCAGTGGAATAACAGCACTCGTAATTGGTGCTGTAATATGTTCCAGGTGAGGTTTTTAGTTCTTCCAGCTTTAATTTTTGCAGGAAATGATTTGGGACTGAATGTTTTTAATTTATGGCAAAAGATTAATGATTAATTTATTACCATGATTTTTTAAATTGCATTTCAAAACTATTATATATAAGGAATATATAAGATTAAAAAATCCCACAAAAATAACATGATGTAAAATGTTCAATGAAACTTATTCCATCATGAACTCTCAAACATATCAGCGCTCAAAATACTGTCTTACAAGTTTTTTTTTTTTTTTGAGTTTTAAAAATAGAAAGATAGAAGCCAGAGTACAGAGGGTAAATGCTGTCATCTCTTAAGTTAGCCCCACTGCCTATACATCCAAATTTCTCCCTTCCAGCAAAACAGCACATGATCAAAAGCATCTCTGACCTTAATTTATGTTATCAGTGCCAAACATGGACAAGGAATAGGGCACTAGAACAGAAAATAACTACATGTAAAATGGCTGTCTCTGCAAGGTTACTAACAACATGAGAAGAGACAGGGTTACAAATACCAGTATTAGAGAGAAAGTTGGAATAAGACCATGTCGGAATTATACTGAAAGCAAAGAAGGAAATGGTTTGGCCATCTAGTGAGAATGCCGCCAGACCAAACTGCATATGAGACTTTTTACAGCAGAACGTCTGGGAGGAAGACCAAGAAAGAGATGGATAAATGGTGTAGATGAAACCTGCCAAAAGAATAAGAAATGCATCACCAAAGCCATCCAAGAAGTGCAAGACAAATCCAGAAAACCACAACACTGGGCTACAACCTGATCTAAAAGAGACCACAAAAGAAGAAGAAGAGGAAAGATATTGTCGATGGAAATGCGGCCGACAATGCACAGTTTACAGAATACTTTATTTAATCACGGTAACGTAGCTGTTATTGCACTTTCATGTTATAACTGTGATCAGGGTTCCTCTTCTTCTTCATTGTCACATTCACCGTCTGTAAAACTCAGGAAGAAAGTTCTCATTGTACACTGATTGTAGTCTTGTTCCAGAACTTGAATTGTACTGATCTTGGTAATTGTATACAGATTGATTTGATTTGATTCAAGAACCGGCATCACAGCACATGGGGCATTCCCATAAGCACTCCGTCCCCATCTTCAGCAGCCAGCGAAGAGTTCCGATACTAATGGTGCCAGTAGCATTCTGATTAAACATCTGTCTTGTCTTTCCTCTGAGCCTCGAGCATCTGCCAGAACCTCTCGTCACTCCTCGCTGCATCAATCTCACCAGACTGTGGTGATCCATCTGCTCCTCCGAAACTCTCCCACAAGGCACTAACCACGTCTGCCTTATCATGTATACAAATTGTTGATTCCTTGCCTTCAAGGCAGATGCATTCCAACTTTGAAGGAAACATCTGTAGTTAATCAACTTCTACAATATGCTTGGTGGGGGGGGGGGGGGGGGGGGGCTGAAATATGTCACCTGAAACCACATTGGGAAGCCAAGATTCAATATTCAGCAGAGGCAGGATTTCTTCTTCTTCTTCTCGTTCACCAGCTGTAAACTCTGGTGGAAAGTTCTGGTTGTTCATCCACTTCTGGACGGCAGTCCTGTTCCAGAACCTGAGTGTTGCTTGTGCATCCGTTTGACAGATCTGACTCATTTGTATGCAGACTGCTGGTTCCTTGCCTCTCAGGCAGATGCACTTCGACTTCGAAAAAAGCTCCCAATTAGTCGACTCTTACGACACGCTTTTGGGCAGGCAGTGGGTCTATTCTTGTTTTCCCTATAATAGGGCCACGGAACCCACACGGGGTAGAGGCAGGATTGTTTTCCTCACCTGTAAGACTCAATCTCAGCCTAGTCTTATAAAAATGAGTAGTAGTAAAAAAAAAATAAAAAAACAACAATCATAAAGATTCCTTTTTACGCCTTTAGGCACATTGGGCATATAGGAAGAGTACCCATATTTTTACAGACCATTCACTAGGTGGGTAATGTGGTCAGCATTACGCCGGCCATCTTTTTTCCCCAGGACATACATCCTTGTACCAATTTTAGGCCGGGTCGACCTGCCACGCTCCATACCATGGTATAAATCCACACAGCCAGCAGTGGGTTTCGATCATGGTACGTTGGAATTGTGAGTCGGACTCTCAACACCTAAGCCATTGATGCCGCCATGAATAGTAGACAATTTTAATGATTTTCAGGGAGAAGGAGAGGCTACCTGTGGGGTAACAATTGTAGTTGTACATGATTTAGGTATTGCAGAGTTATTACTAGCACTCTAGCACTTTTAAGTATACTTAAGGATTACTAGTGAAAGGTAATGTAATGGAAAGTAATATATTTGTAGTTATACTGCTGGTAATCCTGCCAGCCTGTTACCAGGGCCTATAGGGGCAGCAACAACAACAACAACAAAAAACATCTGTCATAAAAGACAACTAAGGAAGGTTGGGTATAATGTCAGATGATGATAATATGTGAACAAACCACTGTGTTACTGCAGTGTCGCGTGCGAATGTGCACCAGAACGCACCAGTACGGAGTGAGCAAATAAGACGTCAAAACAATACGTAACGTTGTTATGATAATATTGTTGTCTGAGCAGTTGATGTTTATAGTCCGAAGGAGACGGACGTGGGAATCCCTGAGGACGCTTTACCCCGGGATCCCACGGAAGCAAACGTTATATAAAGTTGGATCCTTGAGGACGTTTTACCCCGGGACTCCAAGACCTCAGCAGGAAGCTGGTGAGCACTACATTCTCGGCAGTATGCCGGTATACTTTCATTGCTTAATTCGGACTTGTCCGAGGAGAAAGTAAATCGTCTGGATCTCAAGGTCGGACTGCGACCTATCGTAAGGACATAACCGTCCACGGATGTACGAGTGAGCTTTGGTTGAACGAGTTGATTATTGATTGCATATGTATTTCTCCTTGTATTGCTGATCGTATATATCAATACAACCATTGGAACTTAACGCATAGCGTTCGAGCTCTACATTCTGAAAGCATTGAAGTAACTACTGTTTTACCCCTACTTGGCCTATTTCATCTTGGTACCACACACATCAGCTTGAAGCGCCTCAGCACGTCCCAATGAAGGACCGCACGTATCATGCAGCTCACATCATTTATGTCTGTGTGCACTCTACCATCATGTGTTTGTGTGCACTCTACCATCATGTGTTTGTGTGCACTCTACCATCATGTGTTTGTGTGCACTCTACCATCATGTGTTTGTGTGCACTCTACCATCATGTGTCTGTGTGCACTCTACCATCATGTGTCTGTGTGCACTCTACCATCATGTGTCTGTGTGCACTCTACCATCATGTGTTTGTGTGCACTCTACCATCATGTGTTTGTGTGCACTCTACCATCATGTGTCTGTGTGCACTCTACCATCATGTGTCTGTGTGCACTCTACCATCATGTGTCTGTGTGCACTCTACCATCATGTGTCTGTGTGCACTCTGCCATCATGTGTCTGTGTGCACTCTACCATCATGCCTGCACATACACTTGTCATTTTGGTCACATTTAAAATATAATTTTCTGTTCTTTTTTTCTTGATGTGGTTAATAATAGGTTCAGTAAAGCCAGCACAGTTTTCTCTAGAAATGTGTGGATTTTACAGGTAACTTTCTTTTATAGCATCAACTTCATTATAAATTAAAAACATTATGACAATACACATGTGAAGGACTCTTTCCCTTGGGCATATACGGCTAGACCTATATTTTATAGACCAATCGGCACTTGATAGCTAATGTAGTCAACATAATGCCGACTGCCTTCACTTCACAGGACTTAACCCTGTATCCATTTAAGGCTGGGTGTCAGTGTGCATTTTTTTTAAAAGTCTGACTCCCTTTGGAATTGAACCTACGACCTTCAGATCCATAGGGGAGTATTTAGGCGCTACACCAGGACTGAACATGTAGCCATCTCTTTAAATAACGGTACTCTCATCAGCTGGATGGGCTGAAACGATGGCATGGAGGAAGATCATCAAGAGAGCTGTTCCAGGCAACCAGGGATCGTGATCTGTGGAGATGCATGAGACGCCAGTTGGCAGGGCACATGATGATGATGAGGATGACTCTCATCAGTCTCCACCTTTTGCCAGTTTACCAGCCTCATGCATTATCCTGCCTTTGTTGACCCCTTTCTGTCCTTCCAGAGGATAGTGATGTATTGTGCTTTATGGTGACATAGGAGCTACAGTCCATGGTGCTGGTGAGTTGAGTCAAGAATTGACATCACAGCACTCGTAGCATTCCCATGTGTGCTCCGTCCTCATCGGCAGCAGCCAGCGCAGAGTTCCAGTACTGATGGTACCGGTAACAATGTGTCTGTCGTGCCTTTCCTCTGAGTGTAGTGAGCCGGCCAGACTCTCTGGTTACACCCAGGTGCCTCATTCTCTCTAGACCATAAGGCTGGTGAGTGACCAGCAAGACCGGCTCACATTAAGAAAATGTTTTTCACAAAAATTACATGGAGTTTTGAGACCATTGTTGCCCTCTCATCCTTTCTGCAGTCATTTCTCCCTTCATTCTCATTCCCTTCCTG
Source organism: Candidula unifasciata (assembly GCA_905116865.2). Lineage (NCBI taxonomy): Eukaryota > Metazoa > Mollusca > Gastropoda > Stylommatophora > Geomitridae > Candidula > Candidula unifasciata. Next base: position 227,839 of record CAJHNH020001702.1, read on the forward strand.
ATGTGCCCCTTCCACACAACACGGTCCACTGCATTTTGTTCCCATGAGTCCACCTCAGTACCTGTATCATTCATGCCCTGCCTGCATATCTTTATATCCTAGTAGAGTTCAGTTTCCACATTTTCTACCGTTTTTTAATTCACTATCGAGGATGTCCTTCTTATGTGTTAACAAAAAACAAAAAGCTAGTTAGTTGCATATCCTTTACGGGACGTTGCAGAACCAACCCAATCATTTTTTGGCTGTTGTAGTTTTTCTAGGCAGTTTTTACGTTCAGTAGTTCGCTAACCCTTCTGAATGGTCAGCTCTCGGTAACACTGTCGAAACCACTGCAAAACAAACCGTCGGCATCTGAGATCAAACCCCGCCTTCCCGGCATTACGAAGCGCGTTCACAACGCCAAAGCCACAGATGCAGACTATGTGTTAACAGTGATGTGAGCAAGATTTAGATGGATACATGCAGTACATTGGATCATTGGATGTTCTTCTGCCGCTGCCCTTTAAAAATACAGTTGGCTTGTTATGGTTTGCAGCTAGACTTCTTCTTTTAGCTCAACACATTTAATTTCAGCAAACCTTTAATGAGTGGACTTTTATGACATGCTTGTTTAGAGTCAGTGGGTCTGTTCTTTTGTTTTCCTCTAAATTGGGGTCCCTGAGCCCATGTTGTTTGTTTGTTTGTTTGTTTTAGTATCAAGAAGCCATGAGTTGTTAACCCTTAGGCTCGGTATTATGGATATCGCAACCTTTCGGCCTTGATTCCATTGTAAATACCGTAAATCTGGGAGAAATGTGGCTTTTCTGCCTACCCCCGGGAGTGAACCCGGACCACAAGGAGTTCGTCACCTTCTCACCGCGCAATCCGGTTTAGCCAACTACGCTAGAGAGCCGGGCCCCTGAACCCATACTTGGACTGTACATTTAATTTTTATTTTAATATTTGTTTCAGCTTTGAAAAACAGTTGTGCTGTATGTGTTATGTTAAATACGGTATTTATGACCAGGCAGTCCATGTTAAACTACTGCACATGTGAACACAACTAGGCAGCTCAGAACAGGCACCCAATACAACTGGGCAATTCAGAAGAGGCACCCAGTTACATCCACTACAATTAAGTTCAAAAATAGATATGGAAAAAAACAAAATAATGTAAGTTCAGTCCAGGAGATCACTGAGTATTCTTTTGTCTGTGTTTTTTTGTTTTTTTTTGTAAATGAAGGACAGGTCATTAGAGGCTTAAATGTCACCTGTTACACTATAAAAATTACTTACATAGGAATATATCCAGCTAGTGGGAGTAAGTAGCAGAACAAGTCTGGACAAGTTGGAACAGAAAAATGTGGGAACTTGCCGGCTAAATCAAGGAAAAATATAATGATAAAAGACACCACCTGCAATAAACTAAGAAGTTGGAGTTTTTGTTTGAGACTCTTTGCCGTAATTATGGTCATGACTGTCTTCTTCTTCTTTTTTTCTCTACTCCTGAAATGCCTCGCGGCATCAGGATAGAAAGAGATCTCTAGAACGGGCCCTTCTGTTCGCTTGGTATATAGTACTTTTAAGTGTCTCTGATATTTATGCCGTCCATATTCTGCGTGGTCGACCTCTGGGTCTGTTACCACTGTATCTGAATGACTTTGCTCTCTGTGGTGCCCTGTCTGCTGCCAGTCTTGTTATATGGCCAAACCATTTGATTTGTTGTCTACCTATAAAGTTCAGTATTGTTTCTGTGCCAGTTCTCCTCCTGATATCATTATTCCTAAGTCGATTTTTCCTTGTTACACCTAGCATAGTACATAAACATTTCATTTCTGTCGTGACTATTTTCCTTCTGTTCTCTAAAAACAGTGTCCCTGTTTGACATTGATAGCAGAGCATTGGTAAGAATATTGTGTTAAACAGTGTTCTTTTAGTGTTCATATTCACATGCTTGCATTTGAAAATTAGTGCCATTTGGCACCATAGTCATGACTGTGTGTTTATTTTTTTTTTTTTTTTTTGAGTGAATCTGTTTTTTTTTCCTGTGTTCTAGCTGTTTCTTCTTGCTGGATCTGTTATGACGGTTTATGTCACATCCTGTAGCATTGCATCCAGGCATGGTCTCCCACTGGTTTGCCAGATTTTTAGCTGGGCTACTTTAGGTAAGAGTTGATTTACTTAATTTCTATCTGTAAATCTGTGTACCTCATCTATCTATCTACCTACCGGCCAACCTAAATCCACCCATCCGTCAATCTGTTTGTACCTGTATTATTTATGTCCCGTTTGTACACATCTGTACATCTTAGTAGAGGCTAACTTCGACATCTACTCGTGTATATAAATAATTATATAGGATGTCCACATCTCTGTCTTTTCCAAGATCTTGGTACGTCATACAAAGAGCACATCACAAACGATGAAGTTCACCAAATCATTACTCAACACACAGCAACTATGAATCCTTTTTCTTATTAACAACAGTGAGAAGACCCAAAATGGTGGAAACATAAAATAATTATTAGCTTTCCAAAACCTTACCTCAGAACTCATTACAAGGAAGGAGAAGAGAAGGCAGAGTGAGAGTTTGATCCAAAATATGGCCGACTGGATAGATATCAAACACAACAATACCAGGTTCAACACACCTGATCACCAGAAATAAAAAAGACCTGATCAAACTGGTGTCCCAGTGACCCACATTGTTATACTGGGTTGCCATTTGTTATCATGATTTTATACTCACTCACTCCTCTTCTTCTTTTTAGCGTTCACCAGCTGTAAATTCCGACAGAATATTCTGGTTGTTTGTCCATTTCTGGTGATTGGTCTTATTCCAAAACCTGAGTTTCGCATGCACATCCATTTTACAGGTCTGGTTCATTTGTTAGCAGACTGTTAGTTCCTCCTCTTGAACAGATGCACTCTGCCTTTGAAGGAAACTTCCTTAATTACTTGTCTTGTACAGTGTATTTGTTAGGAAGGCAGTGGCTTCCCCCCCCCCCCCCCCTCCACATCTAAAAGGGGTCCAAGAACCCACACGGGGAACTCACCTAGTGCCTAGTAATGTTGGTCGTGACTCCGCTGGACGTCTTGAGTTTTGACGCTTAAGTCTGATGCTTTGGGGTTTCTTCTTTGGTTACTGGGAAACAAAGTGTTGGGAAATGAGCAGGCAGCTAGACTGGCTGGCTCTTCACCACTTGGTGGTGAATTGATATTTGATAAGTTAGATATTGTGAGGACCCTTTGGGAACCGTTGAACAGTGGGGATAGATCATTACTGTCTATGGAGAATGGCAAGCGAGGAGTTATCAGGGGATCTGACCGACGCTCAACACTCAGGGGAAGGATGAGACGGATGTACAATCAGACAGTTACTGGTTCCATTGGAATTGGAACTCTTTGCTTGCTGCTGAAGATGGGTGACTTGAGCACTTATGGGAATGTTCCGAGTGCTCAAGAATGGTAACTGGCCAGACCTGTTGTCTATCTTGCTGTATATAGAGAGCATGTCTGCAACACGTGCTCAGTATTCAGGAAAGTCTGTCTGCGTGGGCAAAGTTTTTGATTGTTTGAGCCTTCCTCATGTGGGATCCCATTGTTTGAAAAACAAGAATAGGCCCACTGCCTCCCAAACAAGCATGTCATAAGAGTCGACTAATTGGTGGGGAGGGCCTTCCTTCGAAGCTGTAGTGCAGCTGCCTGATGAGAGGCAAGGAACCAATAATCTGCATACAAACAAGTCAGATCTGTAAAATGGATGTATATGCAAAACTCAGGTTTTGGAACAAGACTAATATCCAGAACTTTACAACTGGGAAATGCCCCCCCCCCCCACCCCCCCACCCCCCCAAAAAAAAGTTGAGCCAAAAATGATCCCTGTATCTGCGGAAATGTATAATAGGTTGTACAAAGGTCGTGAATAAGCACAGCTTTCACATTAGGCTGTGATTAGGCTTGTAACCCAGGGGTGGAGATCCTTCAATACGTACAGATGAACCTGCTACATTGATGGATCTATGCTGTGTGTGTGCGGAAGTCAGTATAGAAATTCATGATTTAGGTACACTCTTTAAAATCAGTCATTATGTGACCTTCGATTTATATTGTAATTGTTTTATTATCGTTATAAATCCTTGTACAAACTAAATGATTATATGGAAAATCAATTATTCTTGTACAAACTGTAGGATTATATAAAAAATTAATTATTCTTGTACAAACTGTAGGATTATGTAAAAAGCTACCTACCCTTGTATAAACTGCAGGATTCTGGATAAAGTTTCTTATCCTTGTGCAAACTAAGATTCTTTAAGCATTTACTTTATCTTTGTGCAAACAGTAGGATGCTGTAAACACATACTTATCATTTTAAAAACTTTTGTAAGCATTCATTTTTTCTTGTACAGACTAAGATTTTGTAAGCCTACACTTTATCTTTGTATAAACTAAGATTGTGTAAACAGTTCCTTATTTTTGTACAAACTACAGTTCTATGAACTATTACTTATCTTCTTACAAACTTTAGGTTTGTGTAAACAACTTGTGTACAGCAGTTTAATTGTTTTTTAATAATGAATTTGTGAAGTGAACGTTTGTGTTTAATTGTTTGTGAATTTAATTTTAGAAGGGAAAAGATTGTGCTTGATTTGTTTCATAATTTTTCAGGTTTGTCCTGCCTTTTACCATTACTTGGGCCCACCACATTAAGAGAAAGACTGTTTTCCCTGAGTTTATCTTTCCTCACAACCTACTTGCTGCTGAGCATCACGTATCCTTTAAGTATAAACATGGCCGCCGGTGTGTGAAAGTGAGGCCAGTAAAAGTAATTACATGACATATACTGCAACACGTGTAAATTGTGTTAGGCTGTCACAAATACAGATACTAAAAACATACCATTTTCCATCATTATCATCATATTGTAAAAAGATTAAGAAAAGTACCCTTTTTCATGCAGTTAGGCAATGTGCAGCTAGACGCTTGCGACCGGATCGGAAGGTCGTGGGTTCGCTCCCTGGCGGAGCCGCACTTTTTAAAACAAATGACTTTGACTCCCAGGTTGACCCAGCCTTGAGTTGGTACCGAGTGCAGTCATGGGAACTACAGGCGGCTGGCCTGATGCTGACCACATCACCCATCTTTTGCCGATTGGTATATAAAAATATGTCTAGCCCTATATGCCCTATACGCCTAAAGGCGTGGAAAAAAGACCTTTATTTTACTTACTTCTGTGTTTATCTGAAGTCCTTGGTGAGTTCTTCATATCAGGTCTGCACTGTTAATTCAGATACAAAGACCTAATATAATATATGACTGAGATAGAAGGCATTAAGAAGGTCATACTGTGTTTGGAATTGTCCATGTGGGTTCTGTGTAAAGGGTTGGATGGGGGGGGGGGGGTGGGGGGGGACTCTAAGAAGCATATTGTAAAAGGTGAATGACTAGGAGCTGGCTGTAATTGGAAGTGCTAGGCTGAAAGGTAGAGATATCACAGCCCAACTGTAAACCACAACAAAGTGTGCTAACAGCCCTTTTAACGGCAAACACAGAAGAATCTTTGCAGTGGCAGAGAAACATATGATGGGTGGTTTGATATAGAAAGATCCTCGTGTGGGTTCAGATGTCCTATTGTGGAGAAGACAAGAATTGACCCACTGCCTCCAAAACAAGCATGATGCAGGGTTGACTAACTAGGGGCATCTTTCAGACTTAGAGTACTTCTGTCTGAGAGACAAGGAACTCAGAGTCTGCCTACATACAAGTAAGCTAGATCTGCACACAACACTGAGGCTGTGGATCAAAACTAAAGTCCGGAGGTGGACGAACACTCAGAACTTTCTGCCAGCGTTTACAGCTGGTGAACGAGAAGAAGATACTGAAAGAGTTAACCACCTTGCTAGTGAGACTCTCTAATATGAGTCAGTCTGTTTAATCACCATAGTGGTTTTCAACATTTTTTAAATGACACCCTATTAAATATATTACAAAACACTGTGCCCCTCTCTAACTTTTAAAAAAAGAAGAAGAAAATGAAAAAAGTGAATAAATGTGGACAAAAAGAAAAATCCTAAGCACTATTAACGAGAACTTGGAGAAAAACATCCACATAAATTGAAAATAAGATAATGCTCCTAGCTTTTTTTAAATAAATAGTTTTTAAAGTATTTAATATGTAATTAAACTAAGCATGTTAGTGTAACAGATTATTACAAGAACAATTGCACCCAATTTCAGAATTACTTAATACTGCCCTAAAAAAACTTCCTTGCTACCCCCTAGGGGAGCTGTTTCCCCACCCTTCCCTCAAGTTGAAAACCATTAGTTTACACTGATGCACTCAGCCATAACAATTTATATTCCGAAGAGCTTCAGTGCATCTTTATGTTTCATATATTCCATTCACTGTCAGAAAACTGCATTACTGAAAAATCAAACAAAATATACTCAGTCGACCTTTCCTTGTTTTTAATGTACAGAGCTTAAATTTTATCTCCGAATACACCGAGCTTACGTGATGTTATTACATTAACTACATTTTCCTTAACCTGATGTCTTAGATATGAGGGTTACTTCTTCTTGTCCCTTTTATCTCTTTTATACTTTTGGCTAAAAATGGAATATGAGACTTTGGGCAGAAGTAGCCATCATGTAAGTAATCTGGGTGTTAAAAGTAGGCATTATGAAAGTAATCTGGCTCTTAGAAGAGGCCATTATCTAAGTAATCTGACTGTCAAAAGGAGTCATTATGTCAGTAGGAGATGGCCAAAATATAGGAGGACTTGTATAAAGACTTTTGCTGCTGCTTTTTCATCTTTTCTCTACTTCTGTAATGCCTCGCATTGTCAAGGCAGGAAGAGATCTCTAGAGCAGGCCCTCCTGTTCACTTTATGTATAATACTTTTTAGTCTCTTTGATATTTCTGTGGTCCATTTTCTCCATAGTCGACTTATCGTTCTTTTACTACTGTGTTTGTGTAACACTGCTGTCTGTGGTGCCCTGTCTGTTGCCAGTCTTGTTAGTTGGCCAAACCATCTAATCAGTTGTCTACCGATAAAGTTCAGTGTGTGGTTCTGTACCGACTCTCCTGTCGTCACCGTTTGTAAGTCGATCTTTCCTTGTTACACCTAACACTATACCTGTACATTTCATTACTGTGATGCTGTGATGACTATTTTAGCTTCTTGGTGGGTTAAAAAAGAGGAAGAAGAAATACGAGAGGTGAATCTACAGTAAGCTTTGTCTTCTGGTTCTGTGTTCAAGGGTTTAAATCCTCACTGGGGTGAGGAATGTGAAAATAGATCATTATGGTCTGAGAAGAATGGCGCTGCGGTGAGTTACCAGGGGATCTGGCCGAGCTCAGCAATCTAGGGAAAGATGAGACGGATGTACAGTCAGACAGTTACTGTTTCCATCAGAATTGGAAATCTTCGCTTGCTGCTGAAGATGGGGAATGGACCGCTTTTGGGAGTGTCCTGAGGGCTGTGATACGGATTCTTAATTCAACATTCAGAACACACCTAGCTTCCTCTATTTGTGTGTAGCTGTGTGTGTATGTCTAGCTTCCTCTCTTATCTGTATGTAGCTGTGTGTGTGTGTCTATTTTTCCTTTCTTATCTGTATATAGGTGTGTGTGTGCTTAGCTTCCTCTCTTATTTATATGTAGGTGTGTGTGTGTGTCTAGCTTCCTCTCTCCCTCCTCACCACTTTTGCCTCCTTCCCTCATAGCTCCCATGTCTAACTGTAATCAAACTTATTGTAAAAGAGTGATATATCTTTAGTATTCACAGGCTGTGAGCTCCGGTGGACAGTTCTGGTTGTTCGTTCATTTCTGGACTGTGCCTGCACAACCATTTTACAGATTTGGCTTATTTGAATGCAGACTGTTGATTCCTCACGCCTCTAAGACAGATGCACTTTGACTTCACAAGAAATTCTCCTAATTAGTCGCCTTGTGCCACTTGCTTGTTAGGCAGTGAGTCTGTTCTCCCCCCCCCCCCTCCCCCAGAAAGGGACTCCAGAACCCACATGGGGAAAGGGGGTTTTTGAATTCAGGACCATGGAGCTAACAGGCAAAAACACTTCACTAAAATAGCTCAGATGACCTTCAGTGTACACATTGTGTGTACCTATATCTGGCTCATCCTTTACTTACCGCTACCCCCTCCCCCTTTTTTCTATAAGTGTACTTAACTTACTGTGAAAATGTGTATCAAATAAAACAGAAAGTTAATGGATCTGCATAGTTGTTAATCCTATGAAAGAAAGATCACTCATTGTCATTCACACTCTCTCTCTCTCTCTCTCTCTCTCTCTCTCTCTCTCTCTCTCTCTCTCTCTCTCTCTCTCTCTCTCTCTCTCTCTCTCTCTCTCTCTCTCTCTGTCTCTCTCTCTTTCTCTCTCTCTCTCTCTCTCTCACTCTCTCTCTCTCATTGACCGATTTTGTTTTACCCAAACATCTTGCTTATTGGTGCATGAGGACAGCGAGATGTTTATTATTAAGTAAGAAAGATTATCTTCTTTCAGAAGCTTCATGAGGTCGATTTCAAGCTTGAGGGATTGATCAAAGATAACATATCTTCGGCCACATTTTCTCGCCACCTGGAGATATCAGATCTGAGGAGAGCTTTCTTCTTTGTATCCTTGTTGGTGTTCAGAGTTCACCTGCTATTGTAGCACTTGTTAGCCAACTTATGAGCTTAGAAATCTTATAGTTTCTTTGCAGTTGACAGTGTAATTAAATTGTGGGGGTAGTGTTAATTCGCTCATGCATATACATTAACCAGTTCACCTATATACACACAGATAATTTATGTATTTTAGTGTACATGTCAGGGTTGATTGAAAGTACACGAAACAGAAGGTTGTGGATAGACTACCAGCGCCTAATGGAAAGTAAAGTAAAGATCCCTTTTCACGCCTTAGGTGCATCGGGCATATGGGAAGAGCATATTTTTACAGACCGATTGGCACTAGGTGGGTAATGTGGACAATATTACGCTGGCCGTCTTCACTTCCCCGGGACAGCCATCCTGGTACCAATTTTAGACTGGGTGGGCCTGCGAAGCCCCATACCATGATAAAAATCCACACAAACGCCGCATGACATGGACTTCAAAACAAGTCAGTATGATCCACAGCCTTCCCCGTATGGGTTTCAGGACCCCATTCAAAATAGAAGAGACCCACTGTCCCCTAACCAACAGGTCGTTAAAGGTGACGTATTAAGATTTTGCTAAAATTGGCTGTGTCGGGCTGTAAAGGTGCAGATATTGCAGTCCAACTGTAAACCAAAGCATAACATGCCAACCGCCCTTTCAAGGCTGACTGCAGTCCAACTGTAAACCAAAGCATAACATGCCAACCGCCCTTTCAAGGCTGACTGCAGTCCCACTGTAAACCAAAGCATAACATGCCAACCGCCCTTTCAAGGCTGACTGCAGTCCCACTGTAAACCAAAGCATAACATGCCAACCGCCCTTTCAAGGCTGACTGCAGTCCAACTGTAAACCAAAGCATAACATGCCAACCGCCCTTTCAAGGCTGAATGCAGAAAAGGACAGATGCAGTTTTTTTGTAATTTTGAAGCCCCACCCTGGCTCTTGCTAGGGGCTGCAATATAGCCCGGCCATGAATATGGTCTAATGTCTGAACGCAGTTTCTGGGACCTCTCCACAGGTGATCCTCATCCTAATAGTGGAGCTTTATGTCATTGGATGTTTATCGCTTGTGTGATGTCCTGGTGGGGTAAAAGTACTTCTACTAAGGAAAGAAAAAGGGGCATAAAAATAACACTCACATTGTCGCTTGTTCATTTTCATGTTAATGAAGGATTACATGTACTTTCTGCTTTATTTTTGTCATTTTTTGAAGAGTTTTCAATTTTACTTCTGCTCTCAGGTAGTTTGTTTCACCACTCCATTTATCCTTCATTCATCCAGTAAATTATTTTTTTTGCAAGTAAAGAACTGTTAAAGAATATTATTTGTACAGTAAAATGTTCTAAATTTGATTTGCCAAAAAAAGTTGCCTTGACTATCGTTAGATCTTCTTCATTCTGATGGCATTTTTTGGAACAGGAAATATTGCCAGTATCAACAGGTGGGCCATTTACATGTGTCTTCTTTTTCTTTTTCTGCAGTCACTCTTATAATGGCGGTTGGCACGATGTGTTTGGCACGTTTGTGTTTAGATTGTTATGTTTGGTACATCAAGTTGTGGGTTATGACTAGGCCTTTTGGCCCAGCACAGCCAACTTCAGCACGTCCTTAATTTGCGAGCTTCACAACATGTTTGTTCAGGAGTAGTTGGTTTATTCTCACATCCCCACGACCCTTTCTCAGACATGGGGTCCTAGAACTCACACGGCAAATTTACTTATTTTTTCTTCTTCTTCGGCATTCATCCGAAAATGTAAATACTTTGTACCCATTTACAGCATGGTTGCGATATTAGCGCCTTCCGGCAGACACATCCGACTTCTGGTGGAACTTTTTGTGCGGTTGACATTCCTGGATTTACTCATTTAAAAATAGCCACTGGCTAATGCTCCCACATACAAGATTTTTCTCCAACCTCATTCAGGAGACCAGAATGTTTTGCTGATTATCAGATTGACACTCTGTTGTCCTCACAAAGTTTTGAGGTTGAAATGTGTAACTTAACCACACCAGAGCATGGGTACAATACACAATGCTTCTCTGCATGGTTTACCCCACAATGCTTCTCTGCATGGTTTCCCCCATAATGCTTCTCTGCATGTTTCTCTGCATGGTTTCCCCCACAATGCTTCTCTGCATGGTTTCCCCCATAATGCTTCTCTGCATGGTTTCCCCCATAATGCTTCTCTGCATGGTTTCCCCCATAATGCTTCTCTGCATGGTTTCCCCCATAATGCTTCTCTGCATGTTTCTCTGCATGGTTTCCCCCACAATGCTTCTCTGCATGGTTTCCCCCATAATGCTTCTCTGCATGGTTTACCCCATAATGCTTCTCTGCATGGTTTCCCCCACAATGCTTCTCTGCATGGTTAACCCCATAATGCTTCTCTGCATGGTTTCCCCCACAATGCTTCTCTGCATGGTTTCCCCCACAATGCTTCTCTGCATGGTTTCCCCCATAATGCTTCTCTGCATGGTTTCCCCCACAATGCTTCTCTGCATGGTTTTCCCCATAATGCTTCTCTGCATGGTTTCCCCCACAATGCTTCTCTGCATGGTTTACCCCATAATGCTTCTCTGCATGTTTCTCTGCATGGTTTCCCCACAATGCTTCTCTGCATGGTTTCCCCCATAATGCTTCTCTGCATGGTTTCCCCACAATGCTTCTCTGCATGTTTCTCTGCATGGTTTCCCCCACAATGCTTCTCTGCATGTTTCTCTGCAAGGTTTCCCCACAATGCTTCTCTGCATGGTTTCCCCCACAATGCTTCTCTGCATGGTTTACCCCATAATGCTTCTCTGCATGTTTCTCTGCATGGTTTCCCCCACAATGCTTCTCTGCATGGTTTCCCCCACAATGCTTCTCTGCATGGTTTCCCCCACAAAGCTTCTCTGCATGGTTTCCCCCCACAATGCTTCTCTGCATGGTTTACCCCATAATGCTTCTCTGCATGGTTTACCCCACAATGCTTCTCTGCATGTTTCTCTGCAAGGTTTCCCCACAATGCTTCTCTGCATGGTTTCCCCCCACAATGCTTCTCTGCATGGTTTACCCCATAATGCTTCTCTGCATGTTTCTCTGCATGGTTTCCCCCACAATGCTTCTCTGCATGGTTTACCCCATAATGCTTCTCTGCATGGTTTCCCCCACAATGCTTCTCTGCATGGTTTCCCCCATGATGCTTCTCTGCATGGTTTCCGGGGGAATGCTTCTCTGCATGGTTTCCCCCATAATGCTTCTCTGCATGGTTTCCCCCACAATGCTTCTCTGCATGTTTCTCTGCATGGTTTCCCCACAATGCTTCTCTGCATGGTTTCCCGCACAATGCTTCTCTGCATGTTTCTCTGCATGGTTTCCCCACAATGCTTCTCTGCATGGTTTCCCCCACAATGCATATTTCCCTACGGTCATTGTTCAAGAAGGAGGGAATTGTTTTGTGAAAACTGATGCTGGAGTCATGAAGCAAGATTCTGATTTGGTGTAGGGGGCCTATGTTGACTGCATTCTACTGGTCTTCAAAGGAGCTTCATCTTTTTTGCATTCACCAGCTGTGAACTCCAACAGAAAGTTCATCCACTTCTGGACTTTCATCTTGTTCCACATCTTAAATTCGGCATGCAAATCCATTTTACATGTATGGCTTATTTGTTTACAGATTGCTTGTTCCTTGTTCCTTGCCACTCCGGCAGATGTGCTGCAACTTCAAAGGAAACCCTGAAATAGTCTACTTTTAACACACGCTTGTTAGAGAGGCAGTTGGTCTCTACTCCCCCCCCCCCCCCTCCACCCCAGTCCTATCCATTTGGGCCCTGGAACCCACACAGGAACTCCAAAGAAGTAATCCATGATGTACCAGAGACCCAACATGGAAAAGAATTTGAAGCAATCTTGTGCCCAGCATGTACATTCTTAGGGCCTTGTGTGTTAGATCTGCATTTAAGGAGACCTCCTTGGTTATCAGAGAACCCTAGAGTGTTGCCTCCACTTGAGGCCTGGATGGCATGCATGCAGCTATGCAGGATTGTTGTTCTGGGAGGCACCAGACTGAGATGGAATGGACAAAGAGAATGTCTCTAATCTGAGCCTGTCTTACAAATATTACATTTGAAGGCTAAGCTGACCCGCCAGCTAAACAGACTCACAGAAAACAACCAAATCATTCTCCAGTGGATCCCGGCTCACTGCAGCCTTCTAGGAAATGAGTTAGCAGATTTGCAAAAAAATGGAACAAAGGAGAAACAACATGCCTTTTCATTGTCATTACCAGAAATCAGAACACTAATCAAAGGAAAATACAAAGAATTGTGGAGAGAACAAACTAACAGTAAATATCCACAAGACCCCCATGAGCAAACTCAACAGAAAGCAACATACGAACATCTACGAACAGGACACTGCAGGCTCAACTACCACATGCATAAAATAAAGATTATAGTCACCACAGTGTGCCTGTCAAACAGGACCACAAACACCTGAGCGTGTTCTGCAGACCTGGCCTCAAGAGCAAATTGCAGAGCCAGCTATGGGGAACCATGAAGGATCTGCTAATGACATGCGAGTTCATAGAGGCAACCCCCCTGTTGGTCTGATCTGAGCATACAGAACCCAACACAAAGAAGAAGAAGAAGGCTAAGCTGATCAATAAATTGTTGGCACCTTCCCAGACGATAGTGTTTTATTGTGCTATTGAAAGGCCTAGCAAGCACAGCTCATGGTGATGACCAATGTGACTAAAGCCAGGAGTACATTCCCCGCTGTTTAGTCAATGCAAGGAAAAAATTTATGTGAAAGGTACAAATAGGATATCTCTGCTGCAGATAGGCACAACTCAGACAATCTAACTCACAGTACTTTTAAAATATGGCAGCCAAGAATATATGATTATCATCAATTTCAGCTTTTGCCAATCAGTGTAGCGGGGACGGACAGTGCAGTACATTGCTTGATGGGTAGCTCTGGCTATTGTCATTTCATGTCAGTGTAGAATGTCTTTAATGTCATCCATCCATGTCCTCCTTGGGTGCCCTCTTCTTCAAAAAAATAACTCCTCCCCCTTCCTTTCCTGTGTGCATTCAGGGGGCCCCATTGTGGGGGAGAACAAGAATAGACGTACTGCCTCTCCAACAAGCATGTCCTAGGAGTCAACTAGTAGCAGGGTATCCTTTGAACTCAGAGTACCTCTGCCTGAGAGGCAAGGAACCAAGAATCTACATGCAGATAAGCCAGATCTGTGAAACAGATGTGCATGCAACACTCAGCTTTTGGAACAAGACTAAAGTCTTGAGGTGGACGGACATCTAGAACTTTCCACTGAAGTTTATCAGCCAGTGAATGTGAAGAAGAAAACAAGAATTAATGCGAGGGAAGGCTTCAAATAAACACTAGAAGTGTTGACAGAAATTACATCCTCTGCACCATGATGTCACATGCCTAACACTCTTGACATCCTTAACAACAATATTGACAGGTTGACAATGCAGTGGCATGGTTATTGTATTATCTGTCTCATTTTCCAGGTTTTCATTTGAAACCCTCTCATAAATCACCAAAATTACAATTGTTATATATTATTTCTTTTTTAGCCTCACTTATGTTGGTCTTCATTTCAGATTTTTATCTTTTCTTCTTTGTTCATTCAGGTTGTTTTATAATTGTTTCTTGTATGTCTGCAGCTTTGATCCCGCATCTGTGTACTGCTTTCTGACAGTATTCAACCCTTTTCTCATGGGCACCCTCATGATGTTGAAGGTTTGTTTGACATTTTTTTCTAGTCATCACCATTATCAGATTGTTCCCTGTAGAGTGACTTTATGTGTAGAATACGATTTTCTGTAATAATACAGTTGTTCTTTAGAGAGTGACTTTATGTGTAGAATACAATTTTCTGTAATAATACAGTTGTTCTTTAGAGAGTGACTTTATAATATTATTGTGTGTTAGAATACAGTTATACTTTAGAGTGGTAAGATACAAGAAGGTATATACTCTCATGGTGGCCAGAAAAGAAAATGCTTCAAAAACATGCTGAAGACCTCACTTGAAGCCTTCATTATAAACCCTGACACTTGGGGCCACTTGCACAAGCCCAGACTGAAGGGGGAACATCTGTCCGAAGAGATGAAGTGACTGCGAGGCTGCTAGATAGCGGGCAGGTAAACAACGAAGGCAAGCTAGAAAGACCTGAATAACAGATCCTTTACCTACAGTTCCCTGCCCCCATTGCCCTAGATCCTTCTGGGTCCACATTAGGCTTATAAATCATCTCCAAACTCACAGGCAAGTTTTATGATGACTGGAAAAAAGAGTTGTCTTCATCAGTTGCGATTGAGGAACAACACCAGTTTTAGAGTGACTTTATGTTAAGAATATCATTGTACTTTAGAGTGTGACTTTATGTTTAGAATATCATTGTACTTTAGAGTGTGACTTTATGTTTAGAATATCATTGTACTTTATGTAAGAATATCATTGTACTTTAGAGTGTGACTTTATGTTTAGAATATCATTGTACTTTATGTTAAGAATATCATTGTACTTTAGAGTGTGACTTTATGTTTAGAATATCATTGTACTTTAGAGTGTGACTTTATGTTTAGAATATCATTGTACTTTAGAGTGTGACTTTATGTTTAGAAGATCATTTTACTTTATGTAAGAATATCATTGTACTTTAGAGTGTGACTTTATGTTTAGAATATCATTGTACTTTATGTTAAGAATATCATTGTACTTTAGAGTGTGACTTTATGTTTAGAATATCATTGTACTTTAGAGTGTGACTTTATGTTTAGAATATCATTGTACTTTAGAGTGTGACTTTATGTTTAGAAGATCATTGTACTTTATGTAAGAATATCATTGTACTTTAGAGTGTGACTTTATGTTTAGAATATCATTGTACTTTATGTTAGAATATCATTTTACTTTAGAGAGTGACTTTATGTTAGAATATCATTGTACTTTAGAGTGTGACTTTATGTTTAGAACATCATTGTACTTTATGTTAAGAATATCATTCACTGTACTCTATAGAGTGACTATGTTAGAATATCATTCACTGTACTTTAGAGTGTGACTTTATGTTTAGAATATAATTGTACTTTAATGAGGGACTTATTGTAAGAAAATAATTGTACTTTAATGAGTGACTTTATGTTAGAATATCATTCACTGTACTTTAGAGTGTGATTTTATGTTAGAATATCATAGTACTTTAGAGTTTGACTTATGTTTAGAATATCACTGTACTTTAGAGTGACTTTATGTTGGGAATGTAATTGTAATTTAGAGTGTGACTTTACGTTCAGAATATCATTCATTATACTTTAGAGAGTGACTTTATGTTAGAATATTATCCATTGTACTTTAATGAGTGACTTTATGTTAGAATATTATTGTACTTTAGAGTGTGACTTTATGTTTAGAATATCATTGTACTTTTTTGTGTGAATTTATGTTAGAATATTATTCATTGTACTTTAGAGTGTGACTTTATGTTAGAAAATCTTTAGATAAAGTATATTTTGATGCATTTTTGAATTCTGGCCATCTGTCATCGGC
This sequence comes from Candidula unifasciata, assembly GCA_905116865.2. Lineage (NCBI taxonomy): Eukaryota > Metazoa > Mollusca > Gastropoda > Stylommatophora > Geomitridae > Candidula > Candidula unifasciata. The sequence continues at coordinate 244,042 of CAJHNH020001702.1, forward strand.
GTTGGCATATCAAATAGTTCAATTTCTATACATGTTGAAACTTTTTATAAGTAAAAGTTAAGTACAGCATACCAAATAGGTTTCGTTTCTACACTTTTTGAAACTATTTTATTTTAAGTCAGAAGTTAAGTAAAGGCCACTTTTTTGCACCACCGTCACAACAGGCATGTGATGCTAAACTCATTTATTTTTAAAGACCAACTGGCACTCAGGATGTGATGTGGTCGACATCCAGCTAAATTTTATTTTTTTAACTCTTTCAGTCCCATGGGGTGTAGCATCAGAGGCCCAAGGTGTAGTAGTAAAGAGAGATGTGCACATCTTGTGTTCAGAGAGCTTCTAGGTAGGAACCTTTGAATGTATGATGCGTTCCTCTAGATTCAAAGAGTTAATTATAAAATAATCAGTATTTTTCATTTGTATTAACAGAACATGATTCCATTTCTGGTGGTAACCTGTGCCTTCCGAGGTGTCCACGTGTTGACTAGAACTCCACTCCGGTCGCTGTTTTTAATTGTTCTTATTATGTCAGATTTCATGGGCCTTGTAAGTTCACCTGTTGTTTTCATTTTGTTATTATTTGATGTCTGGTCAGATAATGTGTGCTTGTGTGTGTGTGTTTGTGTGTGTGTTTGTGGTTGTGTGTGTGTGGACATGTTTGCACATCTTGGTATGTGGTTATCTTAGTATTCATTTGCCTTTGTTTATGCAGGGTTCTCCATAGTAAAGCAGTCAAATATTTTGCTTAGCCGACTGGTTTGCTAAGCTGAATGGTTTGCTAGGCCAAATGGTTTGCTTGGCTGAATGGTTTGCTAAGCCAAATGGTTTGCTAACCCAAGTGGTTTGCTTGGCTGAATGGTTTGCTTAGTCAATTGGTTTGCTTAGCCGAATGGTTTTGCTAAGCTGAATGGTTTGCTTAGCCGAATGGTTTGCTTAGTCCATTTGTTTGCCTAGCTGAATGGTTTGCTTAGCCAAATGGTTTGCTTAGCTGAATGGTTTGCTAAGCCAAATGGTTTGTTTACCTGAATGGTTTGCTTAGTCGAATGGTTTGCTTAGTCGAATGGTTTGCTTGGTCAATTGGTTTGCTTAGCCGGATGGTTTGCTTAGCCGAATGGTTTGCTTAGCCGAATGGTTTGCTTAGTCAATTGGTTTGCTTAGCTGAATGGTTTGCTTAGCTGAATGGTTTGCTTAGCCAAATGGTTTGCTTGGTCAAATGGTTTGCTTGGTCAAATGGTTTACTTAGCCAAATGGTTTGCTTACCTGAATGGTTTGCTTAGTCAATTGGTTTGCTTAGCCAAATGGTTTGCTTAGCAAATGTGGTGACTGAGGGATGTTTGTTATGTTAAATAACTTCTGCCTTATTGACACTCAGACCTGCACTCTAATGTCTCTGACAAAATATTTAATTAGTTTTAGGTCTATGTTATTTTCATAGTTTTTTGGTGAAGAGCTAGTAATATAGCTTACAGCAAAGTGTCGGGTCAGTTAACTTACTTAAACCTAGGGTTTTTGGTGAAGAGCTAGTAATATAGCTTACAGCAAAGTGTCGGGTCAGTTAACTTACTTAAACCTAGGGTTTTTGGTGAAGAGCTAGTAATATAGCTTACACCAAAGTGTCGGGTCAGTTAACTTACTTAAAGCTAGGTTTTTTGGTGAAGAGCTAGTAATATAGCTTACACCAAAGTGTTGGGTCAGTTAACTTACTTAAACCTAGGGTTTTTGGTGAAGAGCTAGTAATATAGCTTACACCAAAGTGTCGGGTCAGTTAACTTACTTAAACCTAGTATTTTTAGTGAAGAGCTAGTAATATAGCTTACACCAAAGTGTCGGGTCAGTTAACTTACTTAAACCTAGGGTTTTTGGTTAAGAGCTAGTAATATAGCTTACACCAAAGTGTCGGGTCAGTTAACTTACTTAAACCTAGAGTTTTTGGTGAAGAGCTAGTAATATAGCTTACACCAAAGTGTCGGGTCAGTTAACTTACTTAAACCTAGAGTTTTTGGTGAAGAGCTAGTAATATAGCTTACACCAAAGTGTCGGGTCAGTTTAACTTACTTAAACCTAGGGTTTTTGGTGAAGAGCTAGTAATATAGCTTACACCAAAGTGTCGGGTCAGTTAACTTACTTAAACCTAGAGTTTTTGGTGAAGAGCTAGTAATATAGCTTACACCAAAGTGTCGGGTCAGTTAACTTACTTAAACCTAGGGTTTTTGGTGAAGAGCTAGTAATATAGCTTACACCAAAGTGTCGGGTCAGTTAACTTACTTAAACCTAGGTTTTTTTGGTGAAGAGCTAGTAATATAGCTTACACCAAAGTGTCGGGTCAGTTAACTTACTTAAACCTAGGGTTTTTTGGTGAAGAGCTAGTAATATAGCTTACACCAAAGTGTCGGGTCAGTTTAACTTACTTAAACCTAGGGTTTTTGGTGAAGAGCTAGTAATATAGCTTACACCAAAGTGTCGGGTCAGTTAACTTACTTAAACCTAGGGTTTTTTGGTGAAGAGCTAGTAATATAGCTTACACCAAAGTGTCGGGTCAGTTAACTTACTTAAACCTAGGTTTTTTGGTGAAGAGCTAGTAATATAGCTTACACCAAAGTGTCGGGTCAGTTAACTTACTTAAACCTAGGGGTTTTTGGTGAAGAGCTAGTAATATAGCTTACAGCAAAGTGTCGGGTCAGTTAACTTACTTAAACCTAGGGTTTTTGGTGAAGAGCTAGTAATATAGCTTACACCAAAGTGTCGGGTCAGTTAACTTACTTAAACCTAGGGTTTTTGGTGAAGAGCTAGTAAAATAGCTTACACCAAAGTGTCGGGTCAGTTAACTTACTTAAACCTAGGTTTTTTGGTGAAGAGCTAGTAATATAGCTTACACCAAAGTGTCGGGTCAGGTAACTTACTTAAACCTAGGTTTTTTGGTGAAGAGCTAGTAATATAGCTTACACCAAAGTGTCGGGTCAGTTAACTTACTTAAACCTAGGGTTTTTGGTGAAGAGCTAGTAATATAGCTTACACCAAAGTGTCGGGTCAGTTAACTTACTTAAACCTAGGGTTTTTGGTGAAGAGCTAGTAATATAGCTTACAGCAAAGTGTCGGGTCAGTTAACTTACTTAAACCTAGGGTTTTTGGTGAAGAGCTAGTAATATAGCTTACACCAAAGTGTCGGGTCAGTTAACTTACTTAAACCTAGGGTTTTTGGTGAAGAGCTAGTAATATAGCTTACACCAAAGTGTCGGGTCAGTTAACTTACTTAAACCTAGGGTTTTTTTGATGAAGAGCTAGTAATATAGCTTACACCAAAGTGTCGGGTCAGTTAACTTACTTAAACCTAGGGTTTTTTGGTGAAGAGCTAGTAATATAGCTTACACCAAAGTGTCGGGTCAGTTAACTTACTTAAACCTAGGGGTTTTTGGTGAAGAGCTAGTAATATAGCTTACACCAAAGTGTCGGGTCAGTTAACTTACTTAAACCTAGGGTTTTTGGTGAAGAGCTAGTAATATAGCTTACACCAAAGTGTCGGGTCAGTTAACTTACTTAAACCTAGGTTTTTTGGTGAAGAGCTAGTAATATAGCTTACACCAAAGTGTCGGGTCAGTTAACTTACTTAAACCTAGGGTTTTTGGTGAAGAGCTAGTAATATAGCTTACAGCAAAGTGTCGGGTCAGTTAACTTACTTAAACCTAGGGTTTTTGGTGAAGAGCTAGTAATATAGCTTACACCAAAGTGTCGGGTCAGTTAACTTACTTAAACCTAGGGTTTTTGGTGAAGAGCTAGTAATATAGCTTACACCAAAGTGTCGGGTCAGTTAACTTACTTAAACCTAGGTTTTTTGGTGAAGAGCTAGTAATATAGCTTACACCAAAGTGTCGGGTCAGTTAACTTACTTAAACCTAGGGTTTTTGGTGAAGAGCTAGTAATATAGCTTACACCAAAGTGTCGGGTCAGTTAACTTACTTAAACCTAGGATTTTTGGTTAAGAGCTAGTAATATAGCTTACACCAAAGTGTCGGGTCAGTTAACTTACTTATACCTAGAGTTTTTGGTGAAGAGCTAGTAATATAGCTTACACCAAAGTGTCGGGTCAGTTAACTTACTTAAACCTAGAGTTTTTGGTGAAGAGCTAGTAATATAGCTTACACCAAAGTGTCGGGTCAGTTAACTTACTTAAACCTAGGTTTTTTGGTGAAGAGCTAGTAATATAGCTTACACCAAAGTGTCGGGTCAGTTAACTTACTTAAACCTAGGTTTTTGGTGAAGAGCTAGTAATATAGCTTACACCAAAGTGTCGGGTCAGTTAACTTACTTAAACCTAGGGTTTTTGGTGAAGAGCTAGTAATATAGCTTACACCAAAGTGTCGGGTCAGTTAACTTACTTAAACCTAGGGTTTTTGGTGAAGAGCTAGTAATATAGCTTACACCAAAGTGTCGGGTCAGTTAACTTACTTTAAACCTAGGGTTTTTGGTGAAGAGCTAGTAATATAGCTTACACCAAAGTGTCGGGTCAGTTAACTTACTTAAACCTAGGGTTTTTGGTGAAGAGCTAGTAATATAGCTTACACCAAAGTGTCGGGTCAGTTAACTTACTTAAACCTAGGGTTTTTGGTGAAGAGCTAGTAATATAGCTTACACCAAAGTGTCGGGTCAGTTAACTTACTTAAACCTAGGGTTTTTGGTGAAGAGCTAGTAATATAGCTTACACCAAAGTGTCGGGTCAGTTAACTTACTTAAACCTACTTGAAGAGCTACACCAAAGTGTCGGGTCAGTTAACTTACTTAAACCTAGGGTTTTTGGTGAAGAGCTAGTAATATAGCTTACACCAAAGTGTCGGGTCAGTTAACTTACTTAAACCTAGGGTTTTTTGGTGAAGAGCTAGTAATATAGCTTACACCAAAGTGTCGGGTCAGTTAACTTACTTAAACCTAGGGTTTTTGGTGAAGAGCTAGTAATATAGCTTACACCAAAGTGTCGGGTCAGTTAACTTACTTAAACCTAGGGTTTTTGGTGAAGAGCTAGTAATATAGCTTACACCAAAGTGTCGGGTCAGTTGTCTAGGGGGTGAAGAGCAGTAATATAGCTTACCAAAGTGTAAACCTAGGTTTTTTTGGTGAAGAGCTAGTAATATAGCTTACACCAAAGTGTCGGGTCAGTTAACTTACTTAAACCTAGGGTTTTTGGTGAAGAGCTAGTAATATAGCTTACACCCAAAGTGTCGGGTCAGTTAACTTACTTAAACCTAGGGTTTTTTGGTGAAGAGCTAGTAATATAGCTTACACCAAAGTGTCGGGTCAGTTAACTTACTTAAACCTAGGTTTTTGGTGAAGAGTAGTAATATAGCTTACACCAAAGTGTCGGGTCAGTTAACTTACTTAAAAACCTAGGTTTTTTGGTGAAGAGCTAGTAATATAGCTTACACCAAAGTGTCGGGTCAGTTAACTTACTTTAACCTAGGGTTTTTGGTGAAGAGCTAGTAATATAGCTTACACCAAAGTGTCGGGTCAGTTAACTTACTTAAACCTAGGTTTTTTGGTGAAGAGCTAGTAATATAGCTTACACCAAAGTGTCGGGTCAGTTAACTTACTTAAACCTAGGTTTTTTTTTGGGGGGGGGGGGGGGGGGGTTTCTCAACTTTTGTTGAACCTTTTAGCCTGCCTTGCATTGGTTTTGATAGTGGTATCTAGAGTCATCTGTTTAGAAAGCAGTGGTAAATTACTGAACATAAAATTGCCTAGTAAAATCACAAACAGTCAAAATGCTAGATTGGTTCTGCTACGTCCAAAAATGACATGAACTAACTTTTTTTTTAAGCCTTTGACTTTGTGCTCATATGGTTGCGGCTTTAATTTAGGACCCCTACTCTCAGCTTGCAAGTGCAGGTGTCCTGGGAACTCTGTAATTATAGAGCTTTTGTACGTTTGCAATGCTGTTGGCAGGCAGCCATCATCACTCTGCGGAGAGAGGGAGAGAGAGGATGAGGCCTGATGCAATAAAGTCAGTCTACTATGTTTTTAACTCGTTCATTAAAAACCACTCACAGAGCATTTGTAGGTTTCGGTTGAAATGATTTTTCTCCTGATTCCTTATACCATCCAGCTGTTACACCTCCCCACTCCTGTTATCACTTCAACACCTTCTAACCCCTAAAATTTGTTTTTTTTAATTTTTCAGATGTAAATTTTTATTGATTAAAGTAAGAACTTTTTAGGATATGATTGGTTAAAGTAAAATATTCCTGGGAAAGATAATGAAAGTTTTTCTGTCGGGGGCAAAAAAAATGTATCCTAACCTGAGTTTATGGTGGCTTCAATAGCCTTGTGGCCCCAGAATCCCCTCCCCCCACTGTTCCTAACCTGCGCCGCCCTAAAAAAAAAAGTTATACTATATGCAGTAAAGACAGTGATTTTGTTTGTTTTTTTTAAACCTGTAAACTCTTTTTGTTCAAGCATTTTTTTTTTTTTTAATTGATTTTCAAGAACGTCCAATTGTCTTTCCAGCATTTCTTTTTCCTGGTCCGTGATTATGGTAGCTGGCTGGAGATTGGAACAACCATTAGTCACTACGTCATCGTCATGGTGATGATCATATTCCTGCTGCTGCTGACAGGGGCCTCTCATACGCTGACATGTCACCGGCTTCTTTGGAGACCACACAGTGACAAGCGGTATTAAACTGAACATTACTCTGAATGTTATACACCCACCCTGGACAAACTATGGAGATGTCAAACAACCTAAAGTAACTGCTGCAGCTGCTGGGAGCCTCTCATACACTGAAACGACACAGGCTTCTCTGGAGACCACAGAGTGACAAGTTCTTGTAAAGTGAACATTGTGCTGAACATTATACTCCCACACACTAGCTAAGAACAAACTCTATGAGGGTGTCAAACAACCTCAAGTAACTCTTGCTGCTGGAAGCCTCTGGTATGCTGCCAGGTTTCTCTGGTTACTGAAGAGTGACAGGTTGTAATATCTTAACAGTTATTCTGAACATTGTACACATACTATGCTAATTAAGGAAAAACTCTTTGAAGTTTTGCAGCATCCGTGGCTTAGGCGTTGCGAGTCGGACTCATAATTCCATCGTACCGTGTTTGAAACCCACTGCTGGCTGTGTGGATTTTTATCATGGTATGGGGCGTCGCAGGTCGACCCAGCCTTTAATTGGTACCACGATGGATGTCCTGGGAAAGTAATGCTGACCGCATTATCCGCTTAGTGCCACGTGGTCTGTATAAATGTGGGATGGTCTTCCCATATGCCCGAATGCGCCCAAGACTCGAAGAGAGATCTTTACTTTACTTTTACTTTACTCTTTAAAGTTTTCAAACAACCTCAAGTACCCCTGCTAACAGGAGCCTTTCGCATGTTTGAGATATCACAAGCTTTTTTAGTAGACCACCAAGCATCATGTTGTTTCTTAGTTTTGTTCCCCCTGCCACTGGTTTTCCAGTGAGAAGGCTACAGGCCTGTATGAAGTCTGTTGTATGTGTCCTCCACTGTTGTGTAAGCTTGGTTTTCACTAGAATGCTGATGGCCGGACTCAAGCTCTCTCTACTGGAAACACAGAAAGGCCAACTAGAAACAATGAGGAGGGGCATGAAAATCACAGCCCGTAGCAATGATGAGTGTGACTAGCAAATCTTCCACAGTTAGAGCGTGAGATTTTAGCACCGTTGATGCCTTCACATGTATTTAATTTGCTTTTTTCTCTGGAACTCAGATCTCAATGTTTCTACTATCATTTTGTTCCCATTCCCTTTTAGATTTTCCTCCTCCACACTACACGGTCCATGGCATTTTGTCTGCAGCACTTATTGAGAATTCTGGGGTGTTTCCACGTGGACAAAGTTCTCCCTAGCCTTGAATTTCTACATATGGTTGTGGAATCTGTTGTCTCCATTTCACTGTCTAATAATATTGGTCTGCTGTTGATTTCATGTGGAGAATTTTATTGGATCTTTGGGATTGTATTCTGGATGGGAAGTGTTTCAGTGTTCAGATGGTTGCCTTGATTTGAGTTTTGTTTTTCTCATACCTGCATCTGACTGTTTTGTATTGCTCCCAGTTTTTTTGCTTATTAAACTGATCGTTGTCCTGGGAGTTGAAAAGTTGCTTGCATGTTGACCACATTACCCACTAAGTGCTGATTCATCTATAAAATAAAAGTTCATTATTATGTGCCCAGTGTGCCTAAAGGTAGACAAAGTGCCCTTTTTTTTTTTTTTTTAAACTTGTATGTTTCTGGTAAAGGTTAGTTGTGTATCCTTTACAGGACGTTGCAGAACCAACCCCAGCAGCCCCTGGCTGTTGTGTGGTTTCTCTAGGCAAATTTACATCCAGTAGTTTGCCATTGCTTCTGAACGGTCGGCTCCCTGATAACACTGTCGAAACCAACGCAAGGCGCATGGCCCGCAGCTGGGATTGAACCCGGCACCCCGGCATTACGAAGCGTTAGCATCAACTTAGCCACAGAGCTGACTGTATGTTTCTACAAATTTCAAATGAGTATTTGCGATAAGGACTGATATGATGAAAATTCTATCAAATGTGCAGTATGTGATTTCTATTTATGAAGCTATGTTGTTTGTCACAAACATCGGAAAGAGAGAGTCATCATTTATAGTCATATTTTGAGAAGGAAACTGGAACTTGTTGTGACCGCTGGAAAGAGAGACAAATGCAGATTTTGAGGAGAAAAGATCATCCCTGCCAGTCGTCAAGGTGATGATGATGATTAATGGAGTTAATACACACTCATAGTATGGGTACTTAATAATTTTCTGCTAATCACCTGAAACAGAAAGATGGTAATGAATAGAACCAAATGTCACACCTCATTGTGTTGTGGTCTAGAATATGTTAAGGTCTAAAACTTTACACTCCCCTAAGGATATTTGTCATGTAACTCATTTTGTACATTTTAAATTCACCACATACTTAACAACTCTCAGTTGTGACAGAATGTTGCTACCCTGTCAGTACAGGTCTAAGATCAGATAAGACCTGTACAATGTGTACCTAGTCATTTTCTTGTCTCATGACAAGTGAGCCAGTGAGAAAGGTAGGCCATAAATTAGGATATGTGAAGATAAAATCATCCTATCAGAGCCATTACATCACATTAAAAGTTGCAATTTATATGCATTGGAAAATGTAAAATATTTTATGCAAATTTATATTTAAATAAATCACCATTGTTGGCATGCAATTTTCCTGTTCTACTGATTCATTTTCCAGTGTCAGATAGTTCAATTAACAATGTTGACAGTTACAATGATGATATATTTTGTTATTTTCAACCAGAAAGAATTAAATTAAAATCTCTTGTAAGCTCTTGCCACACTTGTACTATATGGTAACTCAGCAGGATTGAGGTAACTCAGCAGGATTGAGGTAACTCAGCAGGATTGAGGTAACTCAGCAGGATTGAGGTAACTCAGCAGGATTGAGGTAACATAGCAGGATTGAGGTAACTCAGCAGGATTGAATCAAACCATCACTGGTTGTCTGTTAATGAAGGGTGGCTGCAATATGTCAACATTTCCTGTATGGTAAAAGTAAGTGAAGGACCCTTTTCCACGCCTTTAGGCATTCTGGGCATATAGGGCTAGACATATATTTTATAGTTGGTAGGTGATATGGTCAGCATCACGCCAGCCACCTTTACTTCTCATGACTGCACCTGGTACCCACTCAAGGCTGGGAGGCAAAGTCGTTTTTTTTAAAGTCTAGGTCCGTCAGGACTCGAACCCACAACCCTCCAATCTGCAGGCGAGTGTCTAGCTGCCACACTACGACAACTTCCAATTTAATGTATATCCGCAATAAAAGTAGGCTACAGTATGTGAAGACGTGCGGGAAGGCTAACCCAGACAACAAATGCCTACAAAAGTCAGATGTATCGGCCGAAAGGCATAAATATTGAAGCCATGTTGTAAACAGTGGCAACACATTTACATCTTTGGGGGAACAAAGAAGAAGAAGATTTTCTTTATGCACAGTAAAAGTTGGCTTAAGTGGATCACCAGGTCATGTGTGAAGTTTTTGTGTTAACACCAAAGTAGCAGTCGCGGATAACAGTAAAATTATGTCAGTCACTTTTGATTGAAAACGCGTTGAATTTATGTTTATGTTTATTCAATGGATCAACATCATGGCGCACGGGTGTAACCTATAAGTGCTCCGTTCTTCTTCTACTCAAACCTGGGTCTGAAGAATCTCAGCACAGTGCACGAACTCTGTTACACCAGCAAGGATCCTGAACATTGAATTTAAAAATATGAGACATAAAAACTAAACCTTTCTTTTGTAATGGTGGGAAATTTGATTAATTAAGGGCGTAGTCAAATAAACGTGTAACAATTCAATCCCGGCACTTCCCAACTGCAGGATACTTCATAACCGTAGGGGATAGGGGGGCAATAAGACCATACGGTGAACAGGGATGCTTATCCTTGAGGTGTTAATCATGCAGACTACAGTCCTGCAGTGAGCAAACTAAAACAGTTACGATTTTCCACCCTGCTGTACCGATCCATCAGGACCTTAGACCCCGCGGCATTCTTAAGCTGACTACAGTCCTGCAGTGAGCAAACTAAAACAGTTACGATTTTCCACCCTGCTGTACCGATCCATCAGGACCTTAGCCCCCGCGGCATTCTTAAGCTGACTACAGTCCTGCAGTGAGCAAACTAAAACAGTTACGATTTTCCACCCTGCTGTACCGATCGATCAGGACCTTAGCCCCCGCGGCATTCTTAAGCTGACTACAGTGTAATCCACTGTCTTCCTCCAGCCGTATTTAAGTTAGTTACACATCCGTGCAGGACAGCGCCAGAAGATTCTTGACTGCCTTCTGTCATGGCATGGAGGGGGTGTCAACACACGAACTGATACACGCAGTTGCGGTTGGAAGATTATGGAGAGGCATGAACGCCCACGCCTGTTGACAAGGCACTTGATGATGATGATGATGATGACGACAAAAACTCTGCAGGACTTTGCAAACCAGTTGCAGCCTTTATTTATTGGCTGATTTTTTTTATTTTTTTTTATGGATCTTTTCTAGACAATTCTACCCCTTATTGGTTCCAATCATGTTGCAGCTTCTTCTTCTATGTTCTCCCGTAAAAGGGTGGTGGCACATTGTGTTGTAGTTTACTGCTTGGCTGTGATATTTGTTCCTTTTTGCCCAAAACATCAGATTTCAGCAAACTCTTAGACGCTTCTTACGACACGTCTGTTAAGGAAAATAGGTCCAGGACTTACATATGGATTGTTGCAGCGATTACTGTAAGATCCCAAAGACTGAGGTATTGAAAAGAGCAGGTATCACAACAGTTTTCTCAGTGCTAGAGCTCTGAAGGCTCGAACACGCTTGGAGAATGAAGGGTGGTAGAGTCTTAAGACAACCTTTATGGGGAAATTACAGATGGGTTGAACGAGTCAATGCTGGCCTCTACTATGTAATAAGAAGAAGAAATCCACAGGGGAGCATGTACAGCAGGAGTCTACCGATCATCAGTAGAAGATCACTCGTGGACAATTGTTTCGGCTCATTAACTCCTAGACAACTTCAGAGGGTGGGCCGACCTAGGTCATGACTCCCAGGCCTCGATCTTCTCCTGCTGCACTTGACCGGATGTTTTCGGACAGGGACAAGACGAAATGTTGACTATGCAACAGGTACTGTGAGATTTGAAGTTAAATATATATATTGTCGCTGCGGTAGCCCATTAGATCAGCCGGCTACCTTAAAATTATCAAGTGACGAGCTTACAGTTGGTTCATCAGACACATATTAGACTTTGCAATTTGTAGAGTGACACTGGCAGACATTTGGCTTTTAAGGGATAAGACGTTCTCTCTACAAGAGATCCAGACCAGACTACCGAGGCCCATCTCCCACGACGTTCCGTTGCGTCCAGCGGCAGTTTGAAGCTCTTGCGCTTACCTCGATGGCGAAGATTTAATCATATAATTACCTGTACAGGCAAGAAAATAAATGATACAAGTTTTGTAGGAACAAAATGCCATGGACCGTGTTGTGAGAAGAGGGAAAATCAGAAAGGGAATGGATATAAACTGAAACAAATGATTGGAAAAACGTTGAGACCTGAGCGTCTGAAGCATACTAAATACGTTTGACGGCATTAACGGTCCTGGAATCTCATGCTCTAATTGTGGAAGATTTGCTAGTCACACTCGCCATCGCCATGGGCTGTGATTTCGATGCTTCGTTTGTTGTTGGCGTCTTCCCAGACGATAATGTTATACTGTACCATGAGGAAGCGTGGGACTCGCAGCAAATGGCGATGACGAGTGTGACTAGCAAGACCTGCCCATGTAAGTCCCCTAGTTACAGCATAGGATTTTAATTGTTGCCATCAAATGTATTTGTTGTGTTTCTTCTCAGACGCTCAGCTCTCATCCTTGTTTGCAGTAATTTCTTCCTTTATTCTCATTCCCTTCCTGATTTGTTCCCTCCACACAATACGGTCTGTGGCATTTTGTTTTCATTGAATCTACCCCGGAACCTGTATCATTCATGTCCCATTCGTACCAATTTTTATATCGCAGTAGAGGCCGGCCTCGACATCTTCTACTTATCCCATAAAGGATGTTCTTAGGGTCTTTACCATTCTCCAGATGTGACCCACAAACCAGCGCCTTTGAGTATTCAGGAAACTTGTAGTTCAGGCTCTTTCCAATACCTGAGTGTTTGTGATCTTGTCCTGCCACTTTTTGCCAAATGTGCTTCTTGGGCATCGCATGGGAAAGTTGTTCTGCCGTTTCTCCTGGTGCAAATGCGTTGACCAAGTTTCACTGCTATAACGCAGAATGCTAATAACACAAGCCTGATAAACAAGAGTTTTTATTAAAATCATGAGCGTACTGTTCTCCGACGCGCTATTTATTTTTTTTTTTTTTTTGTAATCTGCTCATTTTTGTTGCTGCTTTGCCTACATTAAATTTGATTTCATTGGTCCAGTGATAGTAGGTTATTTACTGTAGATCTAAGATATGTAAATTCCTTCTCTCGATAGCACAACGCCTGGGCAATGTTGTAAAGACCATATGTTACCCACGCATCATGATCCCCCCCCCCCCCCTCTCTCTCTCTCTCTCTCTCTCTCTCTCTCTCTCTCTCTCTCTCTCTCTCTCTTTTCGGCCTGCCTTGTTTACTCTAAAGTAAAGATAACACCTGTGCGTTTGGAACAAAGCATGCTACAGAAGCTGCCGAACAAGGAGAGCAAAACAGAGTACTACTCCATCTGGCATGCATCCTAATAGCACAGTTAAATAACACTATCGCCATTATTACTATGAAAAAATCATTCCCTTCCTTGTTAGACCGCCGGTTCCTGATCATTAACAAGAACCAGTGCTACGATTGTACTATGGCATCGTTTCTCCTAAAGCTGTTGTGACATAGTGTGCCGTTGTTACAAATAAAGGGCGCTGTTCATTAAACGTATTCATTGTGATAATTAAAGTCAAGTGTCATACAGTCACAGAACACCGTCTATCTTCTTACACGCGATAAGATCAGAGTGCGGTGGGAGTTTTTTGTATGATAACACTGTAATCATAGATGCGTACGATGTAGAAGCAGCGATTCCCAGCCTGCGAGTTGCGACCTCCAAGCAGGTAATAATTATTTGTTGTGATTAAAGTAGGGTGACAAAAATGTTTCGACCTCAAAACGGGACATCCCAAGTAAATCAGTTTAACCTACCCTCTTTTTCTCTCTAGATCACCGGGATGGAAGGGTTAATTACTGTCGCCAAGAAATAAACGAAACAATCTGCTAATTAACTCCCTGAAAGAAACAAATAAGGAAACATGCTCCAGTCAATATGTCTATCTACACAGCATGGCGTTATAAGTATCTCACTCTGTAAAATCAAATAAAGTCTACAGGTGTAACTATAAGCGTATTTTCATTTTCAAGAACGAATTCCTTTTATAATTGGGACAATTGAGACCGAGTACTGCCAGAATGTCGGCTCTGTGGCTAAGTTGATGCGAACGCTTTTTAATACCGGGATGCCGGGTTCGATCCCAGCTGCTGGCCATGCGCCTTGTATTGGTTCCGACAGTGGTATCAAGAAAGCCGACCGTCCAAAAAGCAATGGCAACTACTGGACGTAAATTTGCCTAGAAAACCACACAACTGCCAGGGGTAGTTGGGGTTGGTTCTGCAACGTCCTGTAAAGGATAGGCAACTAACTAACCGCCAGAATACACCTTAAAAACGGAACTCTCCTGGAGAAAACTACACATCTTTAGATCGTAGTAAAAGGACCTTTTTCCGCGCCTTCAGGCGTAATAGGTAAATAAGGCTAGACCCATATTTATAGAACAATCACTTGGTGGGTAATCTGGTCAATATTACGCCGGTCGCCTTTACTTCCCAGGACCATGCCTGGTCCCCACTCAAGGCTAGGTCGACCTGGGAGCCAATGTTATTTTTTAAAAAAAAAGAAAAAAAATCCCCCATTACCCGATTTAGATTGTAGTAGAGGAACTGAAACAAAAATTTAATAAAAAAGTAAAAATATTAACTAGGGGGATCACGAGGTAGACCAAGAACAAGATGGAAAGATAATATCAGAGAAACTATAGTCAAGGCGGCCAGAAGAGCAAGAAACAGAACCTTATATCTCACTCAACATCCGAAGCTATAAAAGTGAAAGTGAAGAAGAAGAAGAAGAAGAAGAAGAAGAAGAAGAAGAAGAAGAAGAAGAAGAAGAAGAAGAAGAAAAAGAAGAAGAAGAAGAAGAAGAAGAAGAAGAAGAAGAAGAAGAAGAAGAAGAAGAAGAAGAAGAAGAAGAAGAAGAAGAAGAAGAAGAAGAAGAAGAAGAAGAAGAAGAAGAAGAAGAAGAAGAAGAAGAAGAAGAAGAAGAAGAAGAAGAAGAAGAAGAAGAAGAAGAAGAAGAAATCAATATTTCAATCAATATCCTAAGAAAGATTTTTTTTAATGCAGATGTTATGAAAGAAGTCGCCGGTCACTTAGTTGTAAAAGCAAAAGTTGGTAGTAGGGCTAATAGGCTGTTTTAAACATGGTGGCGAGTCGGTTAGACTTGGGAAGCATCAAATTTAAGAGAGGGAGATAGAGAGAGAGTGCGTGTGTGTGGGTGTATATAAATCAAAATCCTTATAACTCAATATCTTGTTGTTGCTGTTGGTGCCATTTGTATTTAGATCTTCTAGAGCGGCTCTGGCCCGCTGTGTGGTTTTGTTCGAGCCCAGAGGTGGCATCCAACATTACCAGCAACACACATCCATAATGGCGTCCTAGCTGGAAGAGTTCATTGTACTTCGTACAAGGACCCACAATTTTTTGTTGGTCGGTTTCAAATTAGCTATTTCCCCATTCGTGCCAGATTTAAGATACGACCAGCCATTGTCGATTATCCATATAATATATATATATATTCACGGGACAGTTATGTAACTGGTGCAAACGTAGCCGACACGTAAGTTCGCGGGCATTGTATTATTATATGAATGTTAATTTTTGTAAGGAGTTCGGTTATAGACTGGGAAATATCTACCTAAATATGTGTTTCGTATAATTGAATATTTTTGTTGACTTCTTCTTCTTCTTCTTCTTCTTCTTCTTCTTCTTCTTCTTCTTCTTCTTCTTCTTCTTCTTCTTCTTCTTCTTCTTCTTCTTCTTCTTCTTCTTCTTCTTCTTCTTCTTCTTCTTCTTCTTCTTAAGAATAGCAAGCGACTAGGTTTATTACATTTGCCTAAACCCAGAATTGATTTATTTAAAACAAGTCTAGCATATTCTGCTGCTCATTTATGGAACCATCTTCCACCCGATCTGAAAACTACAAAAAGTCCTTACTCGTTTAACCGCAAACTCTTTCATTTCATGATTATCAGTGATTACATGCCACCTTAAATGTAGTTAATAATCCACAATGCATTACTAGTTATAATTAATT
>CAJHNH020001702.1:265000-310000 GCA_905116865.2 Candidula unifasciata
CAGAAGAGCGTCTAACGACTACGCTAATACGGCTCTGTTAACTATTTATGTCCCAAACAACGCACAACGCCTCAGCTATACGTATATTAAGCAGTGCATTGTTTTCTATAATCCTCAAAACCCCTTCCAAAAACCAGGCCAGGATCATTCCAGGCTCAGCGGTTTCAGGATTATCATCCTACAGAATACTGTTGGCAAAGTGCTAGAGAAGATTATTGCTGTTAAACCACAAATGGGTTTGGAAAGGAAAGAGCTGCTGCCAAAAGGTTTGTGTAGTTACCAGTCACGGAAAGAAACATGGTCTAATGAAACTACTTTTGCTTTTGATGATTATGAAAGGTGCCAGAACAGACAGGAGACAGTTGTGGCAGCACTTGATCTTGAGGATGCCTACAATAGAGTCAGATTTGATACTTTGATATCTGCACTCATGGAGAAGAGAGCTTGTTCCTGGCTTGTGAACTGGGTAGCAGCTGTCCTGCAATTACGTATGGTTGCCCTTCGCCCTGGTACATAGACCTCAGAACCATCCAATATCGCCCCGGGACTACCCCAGTGTTCTGCAATTTTTGCGGTGCTCTTGAATTTGTATATAAGCAAGACTGCATAACTTGAAGCACCAGGTGTCGGAAGGATATTGACATTTGCAGATTATATTCTTGCATATAGGCTAGGGAGTGATAGACGATGGATAGCCCAAGAGCTGCAGGAACTGTAGACAAAGTGACCGACGGGTGTGCAGAAATGGGTGCTGTCATCAACTCAGAAAAGGCGGCTGTTTTATGGTTCTCTCTGGACAATAGAATTGTAAGAGCTAATGTTCCAAGCCTCACAATTAATAACAGTAACATCAAAAGATAAAGCAAACTGAGGTACCTGGGTATCACTTTCGATGGAAGCCTGTCCTATAGAGATCATGTGGAGGCAGTTGCGGTGAAACACCAAAAAGGACTCGATGCTCTCAAGATTATGGCAGCAATGGACATGGAACAAAGAATGTTGTTCACAATGTTCCAGCATGTGATCCTGTCAGTGATAGATTATTACAGACTTGGCATGCTTACCATATCAAAGAGTCAGCTGATGAAACTTGAACGCATGCAGAATGAAGCCATGTGGGTAATTCTGGGATGCATAAGATATACCCTGTTAGTGTGTATGCACTATATACTTGCACTACCTACTATTGCAGATAGGCTCAGAGTTCTGCAGACAGTCAGAGTAGCTGTAGAAAAGAAGCACCTCCTGCTTGAAGGTCTAGGTAGAGCTAAGGGTCGCAGACTGAAAAGAGAAAGGACTTGGATGGCGCAAGCTGAAGACACAACTGGACATGTGTTCAGGCTTGATAAATTTGAACAAGGAGAGGAGTGGGTCAAGGTGTCCGAGCAAGTTTCAGATTTTCACATTAGGACTGGCCAGCTGGTGCTGCAGAATCAGTAGTTCAACGAATGTTTCATGACAATTCCCGCCCAATTGAGGTGATTATCTATACAGATGGCTCTGTGTTGAGAGACAGACAAAGTGCACACTGGTTCATAGCAAAGGCAAATGGACGTCGCTTAGTGCAGCAAAGCCTGGCATATGATATCACAACGTCTAGTTTGAGAATGGACGTGGAGGCAGTCTCTGCCGCCTTCCGCTGGCTTGAGAATCAGCTGTACACAGCTGCCGTAATTGTAACTGACTCACAGAGTATGTTGAGAAAGATGGATACAGGCATGCTTCGTGCAGAGTGGCAAGCATCACTTTAGAGGTCCCGGGTGGTTAGCATCCTTTGGATATTTTCTCCAGGTTATGCCGGTGTGTTGGGAAATGAGCAGGCAAATAGACTGGCCGGCTCAGTCACGCTTGGTGGTGAACTGATGTATGACACGCTAGGTATTGTGAGGGCCCTTTGGGAACAAATGAACAGTGCGGAGGCGCCAATAGAACATTACGATCAGAGAAGAAAAGCGCTCATGGGAAAGATAAGACGGATACACAATCAGACGGTTACTGGTGCCATCGGAATTGGAACTTTTCGCTTGCTGCTGACGATGGGGACGGAGCATTTATGAGAGTGTCCGGAGTGCTGTGATGTCGTCTTAATCTAACAGTCCTTCAACATTCTATAATCATTTGCATTTAGCCTTAGCATACTAACAAAATCTGGCAAGACATTTGAATATACAGCATTCTTGTGCCTGCTTACAGCATGGCTGCGACATTTGGCAGATACATTCGACTTCTGCAGGCATTTGTTGACCCCGAAATCCTTGCCAGGTACAGCATCCTAAACGTTTCTTCTTTGAAAGTATAGATTAATCAAGTAACAGAAAATGTATTGATCGGCACTCGTAGAAAGAAGTAGCAAGATATAAGAACACACTAGACAATATAAAAATCGAAGCTATAGTTACAGTGCCGGGAATTGACCCTGCCACCTCCAGACGACGTGCGCGCCTCGCCATGGATATAAGTGAGTATGGTTATTGTCACTATCAGACATCTGCTGCCAAATGTTCTGGGGCTGAAAGAGACAACGCTTTCGGTACGAAACAACTCACTTTAGTTTTCTCGGTTATTGCAACCAGAATACCAGTATGTCCTTTTCAACAGATAGTTAAACTACTTCTGTCCTATAGTGTCTCACTTGAAATCCTATCTGTCGAGTCGTATTTATAGAAGTAGAAGTTGTTACAACAGAAGCAGTAGCAGCAGCAGTAGTAGTAATAGTAGTAGTAGTTTTAGTAGCAATAGTAGTTCTAGTAGTAATATTAGTAGTAGGCCTAGTAGCAGCAGCATTAGTAGAAGGAGATAAAGAATTTACATGTCCAATAATCTGTTTCTGCACTGGTTTAGCATTTTGTTTTTGCTTTCAAACGCACGCTTTTGGAATAGAAGACGTGAACGAGACAATTGCTAGCGACCTAAAGAGTTCATGCATTTTAATAAATATTCCTTTCTTTTATTTCGCATTTGACACATGTCAGTCGTATGAGGAATGGAAGTAGTGCTTTTAAATTTGCAAGTTATGGCAATACGTCCCTATCAAAGAGCTTAAACATATAAGGCAGGGGCGCCACCAAAAAGAGATCATGGGGAGATGGGAGGCGGGGGTGTCCAGCAACTTAATAATTTTCTAGAGAACCGGTGGGGACCGAAAAGAGCTTGAGCCGTGTTTTATTATTATTATTCCCATTAATTTTCCGGAGCCCCATTTGAGGAAAAAAAAAGGGGGGGGGGAGTGTGGACAGACTCATTGCCCTAAGAAGCATATCGTACATGAGTACTTTGAGGTAGCAGTGCATCTACCTCAGAGGCGATAAACCAACAATCTGCTTACGAATAAGCTAAATCTGTAAAACGGATGTGCACGCAAAAACTCAAGTTACGGAACAAGGCCAAAGTCTAAAAATTTAACTCGAAAAGGCACAATTTTCTGCCGGTGACGGTGTCTGCAATCAAGGCCTGTCATCCACAAAGAGTAATTCGTTGATGTTACTATTATTTTCGTTCCTGGGCATGGCATCCTTTGCTTATTCTGTCTGAGGTTTTGAACAACGGATCAACATCATGGCACACGGATGGCACACCCATAAGTGCTCCGTTCTTCTTCTAACTCAAATCTGAGTCCGAAGAAATTCAGCACAGCGCACAGACTCTGTAGCACCGGCGAGGATCCTGAAATACTTTAAGTTGATTTTTAACTCAAAATTTTGCCCGGGCAGCGCCGTTAGGCTACTCTTCTCGATTTCCAACTGCCTAGGTATTTTTACGTGCGCAACAATGCACACGGGCGTCTGATCTCACTACCCAGAGACCAGGGGGAATTACTAGAAGTCCAAGTCCACGTGAAAAAAAAAATACCTGTCAATTATGTGTCCGGTATAAAGTAGATGACGTCCTATAGAAGAAGCGGGTTCTTTCCTTTTGACTGGTCTCGACCCCCTAGAAGGATCACTGAGCTGTATATGTAGCCATTTGGGTATGTGCTCTGTCACTCTATTTCTAAGCTGTCTCTCGGTCCGACCGATGTAAGTCAACTGGCACTTACATGTGAATTGGTAAATACAATTGGATTTGGTGTACGGAAAAACGAGCTATTTAGTGGGTGGGGTTGGGATAATATATGGGTACTGGTTTTCTCGGTGCTCGGTGATTTCTTGAGTCTGGTGTTTCCTGTTATTTTAGTTCTTTTTACTGTTTCAATGCACAATCTGGTGAACTTTAGGTAGCCAAACAAACTCAGTTCATCAGTGGTCTTGTATGCGGAACTATGCACACGTTATAGGTTACACAGTTTACCTTGCGTTTCTTCGATCTCATTCTTGGTTAATCTCTTCAAGTTTCTATTATTATTTATCATCATCATCATCATCACAATGCTTAGGCCATTACCCCCCAACCCCCCAATAGAAAAGCTGTAACGGACTGACCCCCCCCCCCCCCAAGAAACCTAATGTTTTCTGTATGTCAGCGCCCCTGTGTTATGGATACATTGCATAGCTCCCTGGCGGATTAGAAAACAACATTGCAGCAGATTAACGCATGTATTACCTGTCCGTGAGATTACATAAATATTGAATCTACTGCTTCAGGACAGTTCACTTTGGGCGGGATCGCCATCACCAGCAACAGCCGACATGTCTGGCTTCAACACAAAATGGAGTGGTGGGAAACCTGATGATAGTGTTGTCTTCACCACGTTTTCTCCCGCCCAAACTCAAGTGGTCCAGAAGGAGGGTACAGACAATCCTGTGTTTCTTGGCGATGGAATAACGAAAGATGAGGTAAACACCATCATCGGACAAGTCTCCAAAGGTGAGGATATCTATATACTTGGTTGGTTAGTTGTGTATCCTTTACAGGACGTTGCAGAATCAACCCCCAACAGCCCCTGACTGTTGTGTGGTTTTTCTAGGCAAATTTACGTCCAGAAGTTTGCCATTGCTTTCTGTACATATATATATATATATATATATATATATATATATATATATATATATATATATATATATATATATATATATATCAATTTATACAAATCACAAGTGTTGTCTCTTTTCTTACAAGGATGTGATGGTTGGACTCTAACTGTGGAAATGGAAATGAGGATTCAGGCTTTCGAATGTAAATGCTATAGACGCATTTTTACGGATTGGTTATTTAAACATAAAACTAACAAATATGTCAGAGATAAAATAAAAAAATTTGCAGAACATCAGGAGCCTCTCTTGGCAGTGGTGAAATGTCGCAAGTTAGTTTGGTTGGGACACGGGATGAGACATGATTCGATTGCCAAGACTGTACTCAACGAACATTTGGAGGTAGTCGAAGAACAGGAGAAGAACCTAGAATGACAACATCAGGAAACAGACAGGACTAATTTATCGTAAACTTATTCATCAAGCGAAAGACAGTGAAAGATAGCGGGTTTTATGTTCTAGTGATTCCGTCCATACACTACTACCCCGACCCTTACGGGTCAAGGGTTATGTTATGTTTATATTTTATTCATAGGTATACGCAGAAAAAATTAGGGGGGGGGGGTAGGGGCAAGTGCTCGTTAACCCCCCCCCCCCCCCACAGACTTTTTTTTTAAAAAGGCAAAGAACAAATAGGGGGGTCTAATCCTAGTTTTAGAGCGCGAGCATAATAACCTCATCATTATCCTAATCATAGTAACAATAATGTAAAAAGTACAGGACTCTGTTCCACGCCTTCAAGGGTATGGAGGGTGGTCTATATTTTGTAGCCCAATCGGCACTTGATGGCTGATGTGGAGACTTAGCCAAAGCAAAACCAGATAGACGTGGGACGCAAACGAAATAACTACCAGTACCAAAACAATCAACCCATGAAATAGCAGCAAATGAGGTACCACAATTATAACCAAAGCCCCCTCCCCCCTGCCGTGTAGGTTCCGAGACTCCATTGTGGGAGAAAACAACTAATTGGGGACATCCTTTGAAGTCGGAGTGCATCTGCCTGAGAGGCAAGGAACCACAGGTCTGCACACAGATTAGTCAGATCTGTAAAACGGAGGTGCATGCAACACTCAAGTTTTGGAGCAAGACTAAACTTTCCGCCGAGGTTTACAGCCGACGAACGCGGCAAAGAAGAAGATAACCAAAGCTCCAAAAACAGACGCTGATCGTGGTTTTTTCAAAGAATTCAAACTGACAGTCGAACATCGCATAGGCGCCAAAATCTGGAGCCCATGTTCTTCAAACAATCTCCCCTCTCCCCCCCCCCCCACCTCTCTCTCTCTCTCTCTCTCTCTCCCCCCCCCCCACCCTTCCCCCCCCCCCCCCCCCCCTCGACATCTTCTTGTTGTCTTAGTGAATCCAGGTTTCATTGATACCATGTTGTAGCCCAGTGTCGTGGTTTTCTGTATTTGTCTTACACTTTTCGGGTGGCTTGGATGATAGATTTGTTCATCTGTATGTAGGCTTCAGCTACCCAATTTACCCACCTCTTTCTTGGTCTCCCTCTCGCCATTCTCCCAAATGTTCTGCTCAACGTAACATCAGAAATGTGTCTCATATCTCTCTTTCCCAAACAATCGCTCTCTCTCTCGCAAACAGGCGCACACACACACACAGGCTCGCTGTTTCCCAAACAATTGCTCTCTCACACACAAACAGGCGCACACACACAGACAACACTAACGAGCACACACATTTACATACAAACACACACCATTATAACCCCTCTGCCTCTTTCAGGAGTCACCAAACTCTCCGAAGCCAAGACGAACGGGATCGATGTGGCTAAGGATGAACCCGGCAGCACAGACACGATCTTGGACAATCATTCCAGCACTAGGCTCTACTTTCGGAGATGGCCGATGCTGCTCTTGTTCTGTCTGTATTCCTTCAGCAACGCCTTTCAGTGGATCCACCTGAACATCATCGCAGATGTTATTCTTAAGTACTACAATGAAAGTTTACCCGCTGAAGAATATCAGGTAATTTGGCTGTTTCGTCTTTTTCTCATAAATGCTTTCTCATTGACTCAATAAGTATGCTCAGGAAGATAGAGAAGGGCTGGATCCGACAACAGTGTTTGGAGTCTCTAAAGCCATTGGCACTGACACATCTATGAGTGCCAAATTTGTGCCTAAGCAGGCAGACGTGCAAGAGATGACCGTTATTCATTACCGTTCCTATATGGTATGCAATTTTTCTTTATTTGAAGCCCTACCCTGGCTTTTACCGGGAGCCCTAAATATAGCCGGGCCATAAATATGGCCTAACGGCTGAACTGGGTTTCTGTGACCTCTTCACGGGTGATCCTTATCCGCATGGTGGCACTCTTTTTTGTTCTTTTGTTTCTTTTCTATATTTGTCAAATTTTTAATTGTGCATTCCTCTTTTTATTAATTATTATTATTATCAATTATTATTATTACTATTGACTATGAAATGAGGTAAAAATGAAACATTGTATGAAAGAAGCAGAGTGGAAGGGCAGAATGTTAGACGGGCCTGCGTGCCCAATTCTTAACCCTTTGAAAATAAAGTTTGTTCGTTCGTTCGTTCGTTCGTTCTGTGCCACCGAGTGTTTATCGCATTGTGTGATGTCCTTGTGGGGTACAGCTTACAAACATACATACAGATGTGCAAGGAAATTGGCAAGCTGATCTGCTTGCAGGTTAAGCTACCTACTATGGAGGGCGGACGAGCTATGGGCCATGCTGATATTCAGAATGCTCTACGAGAAGTAGAAATTTTGCGAGAACCAGGTGATGACTGTGAATCTGCAACAATGACCAGACTGCAAGAACAAAACGTTAAACGGTGACTATGGCCAGACAAGAGCACTATGTAGGAAGCCCAAGAAGAATAAGAAACCAACATAGAACTGGTGTCGTCAGCCGCTACACACTGCGGGATTGACTAAGGAGGGGATCCGAGCACTTATGGACTGAATGGTTCCATGTGCGATGACGATAATCTGTCGAGTAACTAACTCGATTCCAAATTGCGGTTATCACGTTACGTTGTGGTTTACGGCTAAGCTGCGCTATCTGTGCCTTTCGATCCAGCACATCTAAATTTAACAAAACCCTGATTAGTCTCCTTTTAGAACAGGCTTTAAGGTAATGTCGGCGTCTGTGGCTTAGGCGTTACGAATGCACTCTGTAATTTCAAGGTACCAGGTTCGATTACAGCTGAGGGTGAATTGACCAGTTGGTAACAGGAATAAATGAATAAATGAATGAATGAATGAATGAATGAATGAATGAATGAATGAATGAATGAATGAATGAATGAATGAATGAATGAATGAATGAATGAATGAATGAATGAATGAACTGACATCACTTCACTCGGCACATTGCCATGCGTGCTCCGTCACCCTTCCTGGGTAGCCAGAGAAGTCTTCCTCCTGATGATGCCAGTTACAGCCTCATTAAAAGTTTGCCACTATTCCCTCTGTGGATAGATGATCGCGCAGACCATCTGCTGAATTATTTGATTCGAGAGTCTTCAAGACGTCAGCTCTATCATAAAGTAGCTTACCGCACAGAGGGTCGGCAGCAAATATTTCAGCCTGCTCATTACCACAAAAACTCGAATATCCTGAACAAAAAAAAACAAAAACAAAAAAAATTCACGAAATGCTTCAAATGTGTCTTATCAATCAGTCCAAGCCACTCTGAGCGTAAGAGGCCTTTCCGCTTACATATGAATCGGATATTCTATATCCAAATGTGATTCACAGATATGTTCTAGAGCTTAAGTTTTGTCCGCAACTCTGGCTTCTTTGTATGTAGACTGCTGGCTCCTTGTCTCTCAGGTAGATGCACTCTGACTTCCAAGGTAACATCCCTAATAAGTTGTCTTTTGCGACATGCTTGTTGGAAAGGGGAGTGCAGGTCCCACATTAGGGACCCCGGAACCCACATAGGGGATTTGTATATACGATTGTTATCTTTCTCGTTTGCTCGCCAGTCCAACATTCCGTGTGTAGTTCTTTGTTCCCAGCACTATCAGCAGGTCAACTCTTCATAGGCTACTGAAGAAGGGGATAGAGTACGTGTGGGAATATCCCGAGTGCGTTGATGTCAATTCTTGATTGATTGATTGTTTCATTCCGTGCTTCTATTGATTGATCGACTGATTCATTCCAAGCTTGTATGTTCAGTTTTGACCCTGAATCTCTCCGTTCCAGCGGAACACAGCCGTCGACTGGTTGTCCATTGTCTACATGCTGGCCTACATCCCACTGATACTGCCCGCCACCTGGCTCCTGGACAAGAAGGGGCTGCGACTCTGTTGTGTAGTGGGGTCACTGCTGAACGCCTTGGGAGCTTGGCTCAAGTGTGCTAGCGTGTCTCCAAACAGGTACTTTATTACCATTGCCATTATTATGTGCCTGCCCATTGGCGTTGACGTTCTTGTGTCTTCGCAGATCTCTTTCCTGAGTGTTGTGTATCACGTCTGTTGATAGGCTTTCGTGACATAATCCATAATACCACAAGTACTAACTATAATACATACAAAATCACGTAACTGACGTTATCTCCGATAAAAAAAAAAATTACATCTCGGCCTGGCCTATAGAGTATTTGAAAGTGTGTGGCCACTGGAAAAAAAAAAGAGCCGCGAGGGACCAAGGCCAAAATTAAAAGACTTTTAGCGAAATTGTGTTGGCTGTTATGTCTCCTAGATAAGCTGGCGCCACAAGGTGGATAAGATTGTTCTCGAGAGACTTACTGATTTATTGAGTGGCTAGATTTGATGACCGTAACCGCCATGTAGGGGAAACTATGGTGATCATGATAATTGAAATGCAACGGAACTTAGTGATTGGTGATTAGTAAGGATAATCATCACAGCACTCCGGGCAGATCCATCGCCTCCTCCCAACCTTTACAAGTGTAGAACGACTGATGACGCCTGTTCTGTTTTGGTTAATGAAACATCTTGTCCCCTTAGTGACATGTTCATTTCTTACAGCTCCAGGCTGCAACCCTGCAATGAAACTCGATTTATTTCACCACTTTGAAAACATAAAAGAACAAGTTAAAAACAGGTTGGTCTCAGTGCAAAGACATTCTAGATACTGTTCATTGTTTTCTAAGTCTATGGCATATCCAACTCTAGCAGGTTTGTTTTCCGCCTCATCACTTCGTGTACTAGAATTTGTTTAGTTATTTCTCAAAATTCTATATCAAAAACTAAATCTAAATAGTATTATATGTGCATTGCTCCTTTCCTTCTCCCTCTCCTCCTTGTCCGACCTCCTTCTTTGCCTTTCTCCCCTTCTTCTCTTTCTCCCCCTCGTCTACTACATAAAACAGTAGTTAGAGTAGGCTGCATATTCAGATAAGTATATTCTTCTTACAGCCCTTGTCGTGTAACTTTGGTAGTCATACCTATCCACGGTCTTTTGTCTCGCGTTGCTTCCAACACTGATGGTACCGGTGCATATGAT
Source organism: Candidula unifasciata (assembly GCA_905116865.2). NCBI lineage: Eukaryota > Metazoa > Mollusca > Gastropoda > Stylommatophora > Geomitridae > Candidula > Candidula unifasciata. The sequence continues at coordinate 275,429 of CAJHNH020001702.1, forward strand.
GTTTCTACAACCTTAGATTCCCCATTTGTTTAATGCCAATGCCAATAGATTGTAAATGTATAATAACAGTTAAAAGCGTTATTTTAGGAAAAGTACACAAATTTAAGTATCTAGGCACATGGATAACACCCAATGGAAGATGCATAACAGAGATAAAGAATAGAATAGGACAGGCCAAAACTGCCTTTTATAAAATGGGCAACATTTTGTGCAATAAATCTATGCCATTGAAGGTTACGAAAAGAATTATCGCATGCTATATAGAGCCAGATTTAACAGACGGTTGTGAAGCCTGGACAATTAAAAAACAAGCCGAACAATATCTTGAGGCCTCGGAGATGTGGTTTTACAGAAGAAACCTCAGAAGTCCTTGGACCGCTAAGAAGAGCAACCCAAATGTTTTGAAAGAAACGAGTGCTCGAAAACATCTTATCACAAACATCAGAAGGAGACAGTCGCTATTTTTTGGTTATCATATGAGAAGAGGGAACCTAGAACATGTTGTGACCACTGGAAAAATCTGTGGAAAGAGAGACAAAGAAAGACAGCGGGAAAAGATTCTTGACAGCCTTTTATCATGTCACAGAGGGACGTCAACACTTAAACTTATACACGCAATTGCTATGCAGTAGTCAGAGGTATTGATTCGTGGATACTAGGCAGTAGTCAGAGGCAATAATTCGTGGATACTAGGCAGTGGTCAGAGGTATTGATTCGTGGATACTGGGCAGTAGTCAGAGGCATTGATTCGTGGATACTAGGCAGTAGTCAGAGGTATTGATTCGTGGATACTAGGCAGTGGTCAGAGGTATTGATTCGTGGATACTAGGCAGTAGTCAGAGGTATTGATTCGTGGATACTAGGCAGTAGTCAGTGGTATTGATTCGTGGATACTAGGCAGTGGTCAGGGGTATTGATTCGTGGATACTAGGCAGTAGTCAGAGGTATTGATTCGTGGATACTAGGCAGTAGTCAGAGGTATTGATTCGTGGATACCAGGCAGTGGTCAGAGGCATTGATTCGTGGATACTAGGCAGTAGTCAGAGGTATTGATTCGTGGATACTAGGCAGTGGTCAGAGGTATTGATTCGTGGATACTAGGCAGTAGTCAGAGGTATTGATTCGTGGATACTAGGCAGTGGTCAGAGGTATTGATTCGTGGATACTAGGCAGTAGTCAGAGGTATTGATTCGTAGATACTGGGCAGTAGTCAGAGGTATTGATTCGTGGATATTACTCAGTAGTCAGAGGTATTGATTCGTAGATACTGGGCAGTGGTCAGAGGTATTGATTCGTGGATACTAGGCAGTAGTCAGAGGTATTGATTCGTAGATACTGGGCAGTAGTCAGAGGCATTGATTCATGGATACTGGGCAGTAGTCAGAGGTATTGATTCGTGAATACTGGGCAGTGGTCAGAGGCATTGATAAGTGGATTCTAGGCAGTAGTCAGAGGTATTGATTCGTGGATACTGGGCAGTAGTCAAAGGTATTGATTCGTGGATACTAGGCAGTAGTCAGAGGCATTGATTCGTGGATACTGGGCAGTAGTCAGTGGTATTGATTCGTGGATACTAGGCAGTAGTCACAGACATTGATTCGTGGATACTAGGCAGTAGTCAGTGGTATTGATTCGTGGATACTAGGCAGTGGTCAGGGGTATTGATTCGTGGATACTAGGCAGTAGACAGAGGTATTGATTCGTGGATACTAGGCAGTAGTCAGAGGTATTGATTCGTGGATACTAGGCAGTGGTCAGAGGTATTGATTCGTGGATACTAGGCAGTGGTCAGAGGCATTGATTCGTGGATACTAGGCAGTAGTCAGAGGTATTGATTCGTGGATACTAGGCAGTGGTCAGAGGTATTGATTTGTGGATACTAGGCAGTAGTCAGAGATATTGATTCGTGGATACTAGGCAGTAGTCAGAGGTATTGATTCGTAGATACTGGGCAGTAGTCAGAGGCATTGATTCATGGATACTGGGCAGTAGTCAGAGGTATTGATTCGTGAATACTGGGCAGTGGTCAGAGGCATTGATAAGTGGATTCTAGGCAGTAGTCAGAGGTATTGATTCGTGGATACTGGGCAGTAGTCAAAGGTATTGATTCGTGGATACTAGGCAGTAGTCAGAGGCATTGATTCGTGGATACTAGGCAGTGGTCAGAGGTATTGATTCGTGGATACTAGGCAGTAGTCAGAGATATTGATTCGTGGATACTAGGCAGTAGTCAGAGGTATTGATTCGTGGATACTAGGCAGTAGTCACAGACATTGATTCGTGGATACTAGGCAGTAGTCAGTGGTATTGATTCGTGGATACTAGGCAGTGGTCAGGGGTATTGATTCGTGGATACTAGGCAGTAGACAGAGGTATTGATTCGTGGATACTAGGCAGTAGTCAGAGGTATTGATTCGTGGATACTAGGCAGTGGTCAGAGGTATTGATTCGTGGATACTAGGCAGTGGTCAGAGGCATTGATTCGTGGATACTAGGCAGTAGTCAGAGGTATTGATTCGTGAATACTAGGCAGTGGTCAGAGGTATTGATTCGTGGATACTAGGCAGTAGTCAGAGATATTGATTCGTGGATACTAGGCAGTAGTCAGAGGTATTGATTCGTAGATACTTGGCAGTGGTCAGAGGTATTGATTCTTGGATACTAGGCAGTAGTCACAGACATTGATTCGTGGATACTAGGCAGTAGTCAGAGGTATTGATTCGTGAATACTAGGCAGTGGTCAGAGGTATTGATTCGTGGATACTAGGCAGTAGTCAGAGATATTGATTCGTGGATACTAGGCAGTAGTTAGAGGTATTGATTCGTAGATACTTGGCAGTGGTCAGAGGTATTGATTCTTGGATACTAGGCAGTAGTCACAGACATTGATTCGTGGATACTAGGCAGTAGTCAGTGGTATTGATTCGTGGATACTAGGCAGTGGTCAGGGGTATTGATTCGTGGATACTAGGCAGTAGACAGAGGTATTGATTCGTGGATACTAGGCAGTAGTCAGAGGTATTGATTCGTGGATACTAGGCAGTGGTCAGAGGTATTGATTCGTGGATACTAGGCAGTGGTCAGAGGCATTGATTCGTGGATACTAGGCAGTAGTCAGAGGTATTGATTCGTGGATACTAGGCAGTAGTCAGAGGTATTGATTCGTAGATACTGGGCAGTAGTCAGAGGCATTGATTCGTGGATACTGGGCAGTAGTCAGAGGTATTGATTCGTGAATACTGGGCAGTGGTCAGGGGCATTGATAAGTGGATTCTAGGCAGTAGTCAGAGGAATTGATTCGTGGATACTGGGCAGTAGTCAAAGGTATTGATTCGTGGATACTAGGCAGTAGTCAGAGGCATTGATTCGTGGATACTGGGCAGTAATCAGAGGTATTGATTCGTAGATACTAGGCAGTGGTCAGAGGTATTGATTCGTGGATACTAGGCAGTAGTCAAAGGTATTGATTCGTGGATACTAGGCAGTGGTCAGAGGCATTGTTTCGTGGATACTGGGCAGTGGTCAGAGGTATTGATTCGTGGATACTAGGCAGTAGTCAGAGGTATTGATTCGTGGATACTAGGCAGTGGTCAGAGGTATTGATTCGTGGATACTGGGCAGTGGTCAGAGGCACTGATTTTATGCAGACACCTACCGGAGTCGCCTAAATCTCCAGTGTTTGGCTTCTGATGTATCTTTTCTATAGATTTGCTTTGCTGATGTTTGCCCAAACCATCTGTGCCATTTCTCAAATCTGGGTACTGGGAATCCCCGCTCGACTGGCTGCCGTCTGGTTTGGACCTAACGAGGTATCTACAGCTACATCCTTGGGTGTGTTCGGCAATCAGGTAAGTCTTTAATATTGAATAATCTACAGATACATCCTTAGGTGTGTTCGGCAATCAGGTGAGTCTTTAGTACCTCGCTACCTCTGATATCTGCTCACTGTGTACCTGATCAGGAGTCGAGGAAACATGATACCACAGAACTTGGTTCTTCAAATGTTTCTCATTAAATTCTGGTGAACAGGTGGGTTAATTCATTCTGCAAACAAGGGGATGAATACGACAGGGATCAAACATAGTCCTTCACATACGTCAAGTGTTTTTTTATTAAAGGAAGTGTTAAATAACATAAAATATGACTATACATTTCAAAAGATGGAATGGAAAAGACGTGCACAAATACAGCCGAACGTTTCGACCGGACTCTTTATCAACAGAGTGCTAAAAACTCAACTAACAAGACTACAGAGTTTTAAAAGTTCTAGGCTTCTAAACAGAGCTTCTTGTCCGTTGGTTTTCCAGTCACTGTATTTACTGTATGGACAAACAGGTTAAAGCAGGTTACGGAATCTACATAGGTTATCCCGATGGATCTGTTGAAGAGATTTTTGATGCATGCGGGGAATTCTGTTCAAACTATGAAGCTGAAATAATTGCACTGGAAACAGCAGTATACCACCTAAAGACTGTAATGGATGTTTACCCTTCAAAGGTCCAAAATATTGTCATCTTCACAGATCCAATGTCTGCTCTTCAAGCTCTGGAGGGCAGTGAACGCTGCAGAACTGACATAGCCAAGATAATCCTGGATGCCGATCAGCTTTTTACCTCATACAACATCAGAATAGTGATGCAGTGGATTCCAGGTCACTCCGGCACACCAGGTAATGACAGAGCTGACAGATTGGCAAAGAAAGGAGCAACACAAGAACAACCACCTGCAACGACAACCCTCCAGACAGCAAAAACACTGATAAGAGCTATAAACAAAGAGACTTGGTTGAACAGATGGGCCATGGGAGACACTGGAAGAGAGGTTTATAGACATATGTCTGGCCCTGATCCTAATGACAGCATTAACCATCTAACAAGAAGGGACCAGGCCACCATCTTCAGACTTAGAACGCAACATACTCCACTCAATGGACACCTAAACAGAATACAGCCACAACACTCCCCAGAGTGCCAGCTATGTAACTACCCCTACGAAACTGTTGAACACCATCTCTTTGAGTGCCCAAAACTCAGTGAGACAAGAAGAACGCTACTTCCTCCGAGACCAGACAAGTGGAACACCTTGTACGGAGGAAAAGAACAGCTTGTGAAAACATGCAAATTCCACTACATGGCATTGGGCCAAAGGGCGAAAGCTCATGCGCCGCTGGATCGATAACAACAACATATGGACAAACAAAACGATTAACATCGAACAGCATAAGTCTTTACTACATTCGGTAGATTTTCCCTAACTGAATTTCTAAGTAATAATTGTAATACTTAGAGAGAAATACTTAACTTAAAATTTTTAATTTTAATTTCAAATCAATACTGTTCTATGGTGCTGAAACATACAGAACAGCTGAGGCGATTACTAATAAAATACAAACATTCATTAACTGGTGCCTGCGCAGAAAAGAGGAAATTAAATAGTATGATAAAATCAATAATGTAGAGATTTGAGAAAGAACTAAGCAAGCTCAGTGGACCAAGAGTTGAAGACAGACGCTGGCGTTGGATAGGACACACATGGCAACACAGTAGAACAATATAACTAAAGTGTCTTTGCACTGGAACCCACAAGGGGCACTGGAATAAAGAAAAGCCAAAAAGCACATGGAGAAGGGAGCTAGAAAATGAAGTTAGAAAGATGGGGAGGTCATGGGGAGAACTGCATGCGATAGCAAACGATAGAAAGACTTGGCGTGAGTTGGTTGATGGCCTATGCTCTACTAGGGGCTAGAAAGGCAGAGGAGAAGAGAGAGAGAGAGAGAGAGAGAGAGAGAGAGAGAGAGAGAGAGAGAGAGAGAGAGAGAGAGAACGAGCGAACGAACTTTATTTTCAAAGGGTTACAAATTGGGCACACAGGCCCGTCTGACATTCGGCCCTTCTAAGCACTCATTTTTCAGGGTACCAATACCTGTTATCAATAATGCATATTATGGATATAATAAAGAAATATAAATTATAGAATAATGCATACACACATCATTCGTACACAAACGTACACACTCCACACACGTATAAATACTCCTACGTTCTCATACATGCTACCTCATATACAGACATACGTGATACATTCACACACGCATCTACATACATATACAAACATAAAACACATACACATACGTAGACATAAATGCACAAACAGAAAACACACACACACACACATTTAATAATATACATGCACACACACATTCCATAGATATACACCTATACATGCATCCATGCATACACACATATACAATCACATGTACAGACACCAACATATGCCCACAACCACACATTTACACTTACATGAATACATTCACCCACATACATTCACATATACATGCATACATACACATATATGCATAACACACACATTTAGAGAGAGAGAGAGAGAGAGAGAGAGAGAGAGAGAGAGAGAGAGAGAGAGAGGGAGAGAGAGAAAGAGAGAGAGAGATAGAGAAAGAGAATCTCTAAGTCTTCTCTAATACCAGGAATTTTCTCCAAATCTCAGAACCCATCAAACTATTCCCTTTGTGACAAGAGAGTTAACAGCAGCGTAAATATCTCCTAAATGCCCGGTTGCGTCATCGTTATCTACACGTATACCCTGAACCAGACAGCCGCTGTGGTGTAGTGTCTAGATACTCACCTGCGGATCCGAAAGTCGTGAGTTCTGGTCCTAACTTTTATTTTCTTTCAAAAGTGACCTTGGCTCCCAGATCGATCTAGCCTTAAAAGTATACCAACTAAAGTCCCGGGAAGTAAAGGTGGTCGGCGTGACGTTGACCACATCACCCACCAAATGCCGATTAGTCTATGAAATATAGGTCTAGCCCTGCGTGCCCAATATGTCTGAAGGCATCAAAAAGAGTCTCTTACTAGGCTTAAACCCTGAACCTCTATAGTACTATCTTCTTCTTCTTCGCGTTCATCGGCTGTACACTCTGGCGTAAAGTTCTGGTTGTTCGTCCACTTCTGAACTGCAGTCCTGCTCCAGAACCTGAGTGTGCATCAGTTTTACAGATCTGATTCAATTGAATGCAGACTGCTGGTTCCTTGCCTCTCAGGCAGATGCACTCCGACTTCAAAGGAAGCTCCCCAATTAGTCGACTCTTACGACATGCTTTTGTGTAGGCAGAGGGTCTATTCTTGTTTTCCCCACGATGGGGCCCCGGAACCCACACGGAGATACAGTACTATGATTCCGCTGGACCAGGTCAAGTTCCTCACTGTCCATACGCCTTACACACACTGTCCAACAGGATTTATGTAACTCATATATTAATTTATCCTCCAGCTACTGTAGAAAAAGTAAATGGTAGAAACATCGTGAACATTGGTACATGGAATGTCAGAACACTCGTACAAAACGGAAAGTTAGATAACATCAAGATGGAAATGAAAAGAATGAACATCAACATATTAGGAATTAGTGAAATGCGATGGCCAGGAGCAGGTGAAAAGTATTCAGATCTGTACAGAATTATTTACTCGGGTGGGAAGGAATATAGTAATTGAGTTGGTATTATTTTGGATCAAAAGAACTCAAAAACTCACATCAGTTTTACAGATCTGGCTTATCTGTATGCAGACTGTTGTTTTCTCAGGCAGATGCACAATGACTTCAAAGGAAACACCATTAATTAGTCGGCTCTTACGACATGAGTGTTTATTTATATTGTTATATTTATTTGTCATTCAGCACATTATTACAGTGTATTACTATTGCGCACTTAAAAAAACCATAAGACCCTTAGGGACCTGTCAGCTAGAAAATTACAAAGCGTAGGACACCGTCGCCCTCCAGTTAATAATTTTCGGCGGCGCCCCTGGCCTCGGACGTAAAGAGTTAATAGAAAGAGTAATATCTCAGTATCTTTTTAGGGCCAGTGGCTAAGGTGTTGCGAGTCCGACTCGTAATTTTAACATACCGCAATCGAAACCCACTGCTGGCTGCGTGGATTTTTATCATGGTATGGAGCGTCACAGGTCGATCCATCCTAAAATGGGTAAAAGTTAAAAAAAAGTAAGTAAAGGACCCTTTCCACGCCTTTAGGCGTATAGGGCATATAGGGCTAGACCTATATTTTATAGACCAACGGCACAAGATAGGTGATGTGGTCAGCATCACGCCGGCCTAAAATGGGTACCAGGAAATATGTCCTGGGGAAGTGAAGACGGCAGGCGTAATGCTGACCACATTACCCACCTAGCACCGATTGGTCTGTAAAAATATGGGTGCACTTCCCATATGTCCAATGCACCCAAAGGCGTGAAAAGGGATCTTAACTTTACTTATCTTTTTCAGGTAGGAGTGGCGGTTGGGTTTGTGCTGCCACCAGTTATCGTCCCTGACTCCAACAGCAGTCACGTGGTTGGCGAAGAGTTGTCCAACATGGCGTATGGAAACGCTGTATTCGCAACAGTCATGTCTTTTTTAATCATTATATGTGAGTTGTCACATTCGGGTAACATTTGTGTCACCAAAATATTTAATACTTAAAAAATCAGGTTCTTTTCTGTTATTTCCCCCACATCACGGGGCCCTTGAGATTTGGTAGGAAAATAACCAGAACGTTCCATAGTACGGAAGGTGAGGGGGGTGTAGGGCTAGTTTAAATTAATTGCGACTACTACTAACCCTAACCCCCCCCCCCCCCCCCGCCCCCCCCCCCATACTATAGGACGTTCTGGGGAATTCTCTACCAAATCTCGAGGGCCCCATGATGTGAGGGGGGGGGGGACAGAGAAGAACTAAAAATCATACTATTATGACATAGGGCTCGCAATCGTTTTTTCCATTCCACTCTATCCCTTGCAACTGTGTTCTGGTTCGTCACTTCTGGTCTCTACCCTGAACGTTCATCTTTGTGTTTCTCTGGACGGCTCGCCTTCTCAATCTATTTGTTTCCTTTTAAGGTGCCTGTCTAGTGATTCTCTGCTAGCTTCTTCTTTGGCTGTGTCAAGTTTGTCGCCATCTTCTTTGTTTTATAAATGTTGGTGTCAGCTATGTTCTGACATTTATTTTTATTCTTTATCGTTTGTCCGATTAACGTAGATGCGTAGTGCCTGTTTAAAGCATATCTTTGATATTTGCCCCTGTCGGGCATTCACGTCGATGATAGTCTTCTCGGTTACTTTTCTGAGGCACTGACGGAGTTTTACAGCCTCATCTATGCAGGACTTTGACATCACCTGACCCACAGGTATTATTATTTGAAGACCCGTGAAGGACAACAGTGTGCAAACTAGTCGCCCCTCAATGGAGGGCGCAGAACGTGGGATTTAACAACCTCGTTTGCGGTTGGTTCGTCATCTCCCGATCCACAAGTGATGTCCCTACAGGATCTGTCCAGGTCAGCGGTACACAGACTTGTCGTTCTTCGGGGGCATCCAGGAGCCTTTCCAGCCATCCAGGGAGGTTTTTAAATTTAGAGCCCTGGTCTTGGGTAAGTTCAGAGCCGAAACATAGCCCTCTGGTCTTGGGTAAGTTCAAAGCCGATACATAGCCCTCTGGTCTTGGATAAGTTAAGAGCCGATACATAGCTCTCTGGTCTTGGGTAAGTTCAGAGCCGATACATAGCCCTCTGGTCTTACGTAAGTTCAGAGCCGATACATTTCCCTCTGGTCTTAGGTAAGTTCAAAGCCGATACATAGCCCTCTGGTCTTGGATAAGTTAAGAGCCGATACATAGCCCGCTGGTCTTGGGTAAGTTCAGAGACGATACATAGCTCTCTGGTCTTGGGTAAGTTCAGAGCCGATACATAGCCCTCTGGTCTTGGGTAAGTTAAGAGCCGACACATAGCTCTCTGGTCTTGGGTAAGTTAAGAGCCCATACATAGCTCTATGGTCTTGGGTAAGTTCAGAGCCGATAAATAGCCCTCTGGTCTTGGGTAAGTTCAGAGCCGATAAATAGCTCTCTGGTCTTGGGTAAGTTCAGAGCCGATACATAGCCCTCTGTTCTTGGGCTCGCACCAGGAATCGTCACTTTCTGTAATGACTGATTAACCTTACATCCGTATGTTGAGCCTTCCACTCTTTACCGGCTGCCCCATTAGGAATTCACAGGAAGACGTCTGCAGACCCGAGACTTTGATTACCTGCTGTTAAAAAATGTGTGTCATGTAGTAGGGACATTGAACAGTTTGCGGTCATATAGTAAAACGCTCGATGGACGATCATTTGAAACTAAGCAGTCATTAAGTAGAACTCTTGATTGACAAACATTTGAACCAGTATTTGTAGGAAAGAGAGGTTCTCGAACGCCAGACGTTTGAACCAATGTTTGTCCGCTTATTTCAGTCATATGTGAGTATTCATTTGGTGTTATCACTCTTGCACTAGGGGGTGGGCTGATGGATGTCAGAGGATCTCTGGATACTGCATCTCTGGGGGTCACCAACTCCGAGATTTTCTGCCATCTCGGTTCACGCCTTTAAATGCCATGGCGCACGATGTGGACGTGTGTCAGGAGTGGTGCATGAGGATCTGTAGAACTAACAAAGAGTATGCTGGCGCCTGATGTGAGGAGGTACACTACAAAGGAACAAGGCGGACCTGATCTCTTTCCTATGGGACAAGGCAACAAATACAATGGAAAATATTAAACACCCACACCTGGAGAGAAAGATGCAGCAGGAAGTGTCTATTAGCTCTCGAGGGAAAGGCAAGACGAGTAGTTAAGTAGACGACAGCGAGCACCATCCATGTGGAGACTCTTCGCTCGCTTGAGGGGGGGGGGGGAGACGGGACTAATATGAGCATGTCCTGCATGCTGTTGCATCGAATCACTACCCTGATTAGCCTTATACACCACACAGTGGCTTCAACTTCCCCTCATAGCAATGACTGAAGTCTCTCAATATTTTATACTATATAGCTCTTATGAACTATCATCCTAGCTCGCTCTCCTACGAATTACGCCTGGCAAACCATAGAGAGATGAAACCAAGGAGAAAACACCTGAAAGGAAATGGCAAGAAGTACACAGCTAACAATTAGGCAAGGAACGAGCTGTCTGACTCGAAGGAAGGAAGCATCAAGCCCAGAGACGGGGCAAATAATAAAACTTTAGTCACGAAAGGGACGCCTATGCTCCATTGGGGATAGAAATGCCAAAAAAAAAAGAAAGGTGCGATGCACTGCTTGAACCAAACTTGAATGGCGTTTCTAGGACATCCGCTAACTTTTCATATATTTAGAACATTAAGAGGTGTCGCTGCTGGCTAGGCTTACCACAACCTCCCCTCGATAAATTAACTAACTGACTGACTGACTGACTGACTGACTGACTGACTTTCTACCTCACCAGGACATCACACAAGCGGTAAACACCTGATGACACAAAGTGCCACCATGCGGATGAGGATCGCCGTGGAGAGGTCCCAGAAACCGCATTCAGCCTTTAGGCCATATTTATGGCCAGGCTATATTGCGGCCACTGGCAAGAGCCAGAGTAGGGCTTCAAATAACGAAAAATTGCATCCTAAAATGGACGGGAAATAAATATAGGGACGCAAATGAACCAGACCATAAATATAGATGTAGTGTTAGCAGTTTCGGCTAGCTAGTAGCAGTCTGAAAGCGGTCAAACTTTTAATATTTTTCTCAAAAGGAATCGGAATCGGAATCATCTTCCCCTCACTTTGTCGAAGATACATTTACATAGAATATTCTTACAACTGTGAAAAGTTGGAATCAGTGTTCACTAACTTTTAATTCTATTGGCCAGTTTTCCAAGACAAACCAAAACAGCCACCCAGTCTAGCACAGCAACATGCAATCAAAGCAGCAGCCAGTGAGAATTACCTGCAATCCCTCTACAGACTTTTCTCAAACTTTGGATTCGTGATGCTCACGGTTGCTTATGGTAAAGTGTTGTTTTAATTGCTTGATTTATTTACTCATTGATAATGTCTGTATATGGAAGCGACAGTTGTAGTTTCGCAAAGTTAAGTCCCTACAAAATCTTCTTCTTCGCGTTCAATGGTTGTACCCCCCAGAGAAAATTATGGTTGTTTGTCCACTTCTGGGCTTTGGTCTTGCTACGGAACTTGCGTTTTGCTTGCACGTGTGTTTTAAAGTTATGGTTATTTTTATGCAGACTATTGCTTCATCTTCTCTCAGACAGTTGCACTCCGACTTCGGAAAAAAACACCCATAATTAATAGCTTTTTACGACACGCTTTTTAGAGGGGCAATGTGTCTGTCCAACCCCCCCCCCCCCCCCCCCCACCCCCCCACCCCCACCCGCCTTTCCTACCAACACCAAATGAATCCCTGGAAGCCTCACATGGACATAACAAAATGAAAGATACAGGTAAGGATGTAAAGGACCCTTTCACACCACTGGTGCATCGTACACATGGTGTTAGATCAATACTGTCATACCCAGTGTGTATTCTGAATGATGTAAAAGAAAAACAAAGGTCCCTTTTCCACACCTTTAGAAGTATTGGGAATATCGGGCTAGACTTATATTTTTACAGACCAATCGGCACTTGATGGGTGATGTGGTAGCTTTACACCGGACGCCTTTACTTTCCCAGGACATACATCCTGGTACATATTTTAAACTGGGTCGACCTACGACAGCCTATGCCATGATGAAAATCCACGCAGCCAGCAGTGGGTTTCGATTGCGGTATGTTGGAATTACGAGTCGGACTCGCAACGCCTAAGCCGCCTCTGGATAATGTAGTCTACTTTAATGTATAAGGCTTTTTTGTTGACGGCGGATTTGTCTGTGAGTATTAGGTCAGTTGTAAAGCTCTGTCCCAATTCGGATTCGAACCGAAGACCTTCGAGTCAGCAGGCAATCGGCCAGCCCCTGAGATATCGTTGTTCTGGAGAAAAAAGCAAATGGATAAAAAAAAATGCTAACATAACTAATGCTTTCTGAGTGTCAGCGCCCCTAAAGCAATTCTACACTGTTGTCATCATCATCATCATCATCATCCAGTTACATGCGTGTCGCTGGGTCACCAGTTTCTGTTGACTGTCTGATCAGCTCTTCTCACCTTTGGCGGTCAGTTACGATAGACTTCATGGTAGCATGCCTGAGGCCTGTCTAATCAGTCAGGTTCTGTAAACAGGTCTTTCTTGGTCTGCCTCCTCTCCTCTTTCTGACCCCTGTAGTGTTGTTTTTAAGAGGCGGTTAAATCTTATTACAAGGCCATTCTATTTTATTTTTCGCTTTTCCCCTGTAATTAAAAAAAAGTTCATAGTTGCAAATGTGCTGTATGGCGAACCTGCGCGTTTGTAATGTGGTCTCTGTATGATATGCCAATCATCATCATCAGGTGACTTGCCGACTGGCGTGGGCTATCATGCCTCTCCATAATCTGACTGACTGACTGACTTTCTACCCCACCAGGACATCACACAAGCGATAAACACCCGATGACACAACGTGCCACCATGTGGATGAGGATCACCGTGGAGAGGCCCAGAAACCGCGTTCAGACATTTGGCCATATATATGGCTTGCCTATATTGCGGCCCCTGCCTCAAAAGCCAGAGTAGGGTTTCAAATAACAAAAAATTACGTCCTGAAAAGGACGTAAGGACTTCAAGCTTAACCTTGAAAACAAGAGAAGACAACCATAATCTGCGATCTCCTGCATCATGTATCATTTCGGGATATGCCAATAATGTTTCTGAAACACTACTTTACCATGAAAAACTAAGTATGACTTTACTAATATAGCCATGTTTCTTTTCTTGCAGGAATCAACACGGGCTCCTACTATGCTATATCAACTCTGCTCAACGCAATTATTTTGTATTACTTTCCGGTGAGTTATTTTTTGTGTGCAATTGTGTGCGGACATTCAAACCAGAGGTTCGCCCTGGCGGAGCGGCTAGAGGCTTGCCTGCGGATCGGAAGGTCGTGGGTTCGCTCCCTGGCACAGTGGAATTTTTTTTCAAAAATGACCTTGGCTCGCAGGTCGATTCTGCCTAGAGTGGGTACCGGGTGCAGTCCCGGGAAGTAAAGTCGGCCGGTGAGATGCTCACCACATCTTGTGCCGATTAGTCTAAAAATATAGGTCTAGCCCTATATGCCCTATACGCCAAAAGGCGTGGAAAAGGGTCCTTCACTTACCTTTTACATTCAAAATCAAATTAGTTTAGCTGTTTTAATTGTGCTGTTACCTGGGACTCACTGTCCTATGCGCGCATCATCATTAAGTGCCTGGCTATTTAATATAGGCGATCATGCCTCTCCGCAATCTGCGGTCTTCAACAGCATGTATTAGTTGTGTGCTGACGCACCTCGATACTATGACATAGAATACATGTTAGTTGCGTATCCTTTACAGGACGTTGCAGAACCAACCCCAACAGCCCCTGGCTGTTGTGTGGTTTTTCTAGGCAAATTTACGTCCAGTAGTTTGCCATTGCTGTCTGGACGGTCGGCCGGCTTTCTTGATACCACTGTTGAAACCAACGCAAGGCGCATGGCCCGCAGCTGAGATCGAACCCGGCATCCCGGCATTACGAAGCGTTCGCATCGACTTAGCCACAGAGCCGACATGACATAGAATAGTTCTATAAAATACCTCAAGGCTCTGTGATATGGCCATTGGCGGGTAAGAGGCGGCATAATACCCATCTATCCCCCCCCCCCACCACCACCCGAGACTGTTTAGATCAATGATTGAAGTTTAACACGTTCGTACTTGTAATGATCTGTTATGCTAACATTTCTTTTTCACTTTCGTTATAAACGCAACATTTAAACAATTTATTATCAGACAAAACAGCAACACGAAATTGTGCAGGTGGTCTCTGGCGTGACTCTCGTCAGTATTGACGGCCCCGTCTTAGGTTTGCCATGTCCTTACGATTTTCTAATTTACAATTACACAGGTGCTGCTGTTTTACAAAAGCGGCGAATTTCTTTAATCTTAGTCGGAATAGCCATTTGTACACCCTTTAAAAAAATATATTCACCGTAACTGATAAATTTGTTTCTTTAAAGAACAAGAACGTAGAGCAGCGGTTCTTAATGTATGGGTCACGACTAGGGCTGTACCGAATAGTGATTTCCACTATTCGGCCGAATACGAATAGCTGGACCAACTATTCGGCCGAATACGAATACGAATAGGGAATCATCATCATCAGGTGCTTTGCTGACAGGCATGGGTGATTATGCCCTGCCACAATCTGCGATCTCCTGCAGCATGTATTAGTTCGTGTGCTGACACACCTCCATGCCATGCAACAAGACTGTCAAGAATCTTCTCTCGTTGTCTTCCTCTATCCCTCCTTCCACATATCTTTCCAGTGGTCACCACATGTTCCATTTTCCATCATTTTATAACATGGCCAAAAAATGATGACTGTCTCCTTCTGATGTCTGTTTCTTCTTTCTTCTTCTGCGTTCGACCTCAATCATGCTAAACATTAAGTCCCGTCTGGGTCAAAAATAGGATTGTGCGTTTAAGGTCGCCACCGGTCCCCCATAGCTTCTCTCGCAATGTGGATCCCCTGGGCCAGCTCCACAGTCTTTGCTGGGAGAGGTAAGGGCAGTACTGTAGTATGTGTTCAGGGGTCTGTTTTTCTGCTCCACAATCACAGGCAGCAGATTCTTTAATGCCTATCCTGTACAGGTGTGCTCGAAGACCACAGTGTCCAGTCCGATGTCTATGAGTAGTTGTCTTCGGGCTCCCGCCTCTTTCAAAACCTCTTGGTTGCATTTTTTTTTTTTTTGGGGGGGGGGGGGGGGGGGCTGTACACGGTATTTTAAGCATTGTTCTGTAAAACCACATCTCTGAGGCCTCAAGAAATTCACAGCCATATGTTAAAACTGGATGTATGTAGCAAGCAAAAAAGCATAAGCTTTAAAAAAAAAAAAAAACACACACACACATACAATCGTTCCATGTTGTCAGCATTAAAGCAGCTTCTTGTCTCACTTAAGGTATTTCCAGCTGTACTAAACAGACGTTCACTTGGTACGCTCGTAGGTGGTGCACACAGTAACGCTTGACAGTATGAACCAAGGTGGGAAATCTTGATATGTTCATTTTTCACCAGTCCAGAAACGGGTGTAAGGTAACCACTATTCGTATTCGGTCCGACCGCAACTATTCGGCCGAATACCGAATAGTTATTAGGTCCACTATTCGGCCCCGAAGCGAATATGAAGCGAATATTCGGTACAGTCCTAGTCACGACCCTTTTTGGGGTCCAACGAACCTTTCACAGGGGTCGCCAAAGTTCATCGCAAAACACACATTCATTGAAGTTATGAAGTAGCGACGAAAATAATTGCATAGTTGGGGGTCGCCACAACTCGAAGAACTGCATTAAAAGGTCGCGGGATTAGGCAGGTTGAGAACCATTGACGTACTACTACTACTACTACTACTACTACTACTACTACTACTACTACTACTACTACTACTACTACTACTACTACTACTACTAATACTTCTACTTTAGTATGAGTTTCTCTTCCTTTCGAGGGTCTTCGTGACGTTGTGATCGCTAGGGATCGTCGATGGAGCTACGGAGTTTGAGCTTGTTTATAGCTCTCAGAAGGCAGCTGACCGTTTTGTAAAGAGAGAGGCCATGTGCTGTGAAATCCTACGCAATGAAGTCGATCCTCCCGACTGGACTCTACGACTTTCCTTCACTATATGACAAAGATGCTTCCCTTCATTATTCCGATGCTAGACTCCAGCACTCGCACTTCTTTCGCACCATTTTCTCTCTATTTCCATACACCCCCCCCCCCCACACTCTCAATCTCTCTTTATCTCTGTTACACACCGTTGAAATTGCTTTCTCTCTCTTCCTCTCTCTCTCTTTATTTCCTCTTCCTCTCTCTCTCTCTCTCTCCCTCTCTCTCTTTCTCTCTTTTCTCTATCTCGCTCTCTTCTAGACATCCTAGACATTAACCACCCTCTCTTCCAGACACCCTAGACATTACCCACCCTCTCTTCCAGACACCCTAGACATTAACCACCCTCTCTTCCAGACACCCTAGAGATTAACCACCCTCTCTTCCAGACACCCTAGACATTAACCACCCTCTCTTCCAGACACCCTAGAGATTAACCACCCTCTCTTCCAGAAACCCTAGAGATTAACCACCCTCTATTCCAGACAACCTAGAGATTAACCACCCTCTCTTCCAGACACCCTAGACATTAACCACCCTCTCTTCCAGACACCCTAGAGATTAACCACCCTCTCTTCCAGACACTCTAGAGATTAACCACCCTTTCTTCGAAACATCCTAGACATTAACCACCCTCCCTTCCAGACACCCTAGAGATTAACCACCCTCTCTTCCAGACACCCTAGACATTAACCACCCTCTCTTTCAGACAACCTAGAGATTAACAACCCTCTATTCCAGAAACTCTAGAGATTAACCACCCTCTTTTCCAGACACCCTAGACATTAACCACCCTCTCTTCCAGACACTCTAGAGATTAACCACCCCCTTTTCCAGACACCCTAGACATTACCCACCCTCGCTTTCAGATACCCTAGAGATTAACCACCCTCTCTTCCAGACACTCTAGAGATTAACCACCCTCTCTTCCAGACATTCTAGAGATTACCCACCCTCTCTTCCAGACACTCTAGAGATTAACCACCCTCTCTTCCAGACACTCTAGAGATTACCCACCCTCTCTTTCAGACACCCTAGAGATTAACCACCCTCTCTTCCAGACACTCTAGAGATTACCCACCCTCTCTTCCAGACACTCTAGAGATTAACCACCCTCTCTTCCAGACATCCTATAGATTAACCACCCTCTCTTCCAGACACCCTAGACATTACCCACCCTCGCTTTCAGATACCCTAGAGATTAACCACCCTCTCTTCCAGACATCCTAGACATTAACCACCCTCTCTTCCAGACAACCTAGACATTAACCACCCGGTCTTCCATACACCCTAGACATTAACCACCCTTTCTTCCAGACAACCTAGAGATTAACCACCCTCTCTTCCAGACCCCCTAGAGATTAACCACCCTCTCTTCCAGACACCCTAGAGATTAACTACCCTCTCTTCCAGACACCCTAGAGATTAACCACCCTCTCTTCCAGACATCCTAGACATTCTTCCACTTTCTCTCTCTCCCAGGGTGAAAGAGACAATGCCGGAAGAATAGGGCTGGTCATTGTTCTCACTGGTATCATAGGTTCCGTGTTAGCAGGTGTGTGGCTGGACAAAACCAAAACTTTCAAGTAGGTACTGGATTTATATTTTTATTGATGTAATAGATGCAGTGCTGCAAAAATCGCTTTCCTTTATGCAAGAGACATTTGAGACATGAGTGGATATCTAGTTTCATGACCTTCAGATTACGTGGGCTCATGTGGACAGCAAGTACGACAAGGCTATTCAACTAAATCTACTCAGGGGCCAAATTGTGAAAATAGGAATCGTCACGGGCCAAAATTGGGAAAATATGAATAGTCACGGGCAAAACCCCTAAATCCCAACATAGAAATATCGTTAATATAAAACAGTTGGCAATGATTCGTGGGCCGCCAGTTGAAAAGTCCTTGTGTACGGTATGTGTAGGAGTGCGGGGCAATAAAAGAGGGGATTTTTTGCTGGAAAAGCGAAAGCGATAGGAACGTTCATACTGGACAAGACGGCCATTCTGAGTGATGACTGAAGATATAATGTTGGATTTAACAAAGTATATAAGATTGCGCCATTTTTTAATTTAAATGCGAGTCCAGAAAGAGATTTCGAACAGGAGGAAGAGTCTGAGGTGTGTACAACCAGCGTGATGCTGGAACAGTCAGCATCTACACCTTAAGGCAGCAGTTCTCTACCTGTGGGTCGCGACACCTTTTACAAGAGTCGCCTTTAAAACCATCGGAAAAAACCATCCTGGGGCTGTTGTGTCGTTTTTCTAGGCAATTATGCCCAGTAATTTGCCATTGCTTTCTGGGCCGTCAGCTTTCTTGATACCACTGTCGAAACCATCGCAAGGTGCATGGCCCGCAGCTGGGATGGAACCCGGCATTACGAAGCGTTAAAGTTATGATGTAGCAACGAAAACAAATTTATGGTTAGGGCGCTCAGAACAACATTGTGGACTGTATTAAAGTGTCGCGACATTACACAAATTTAGAACCGCTGCCTCAAGGCATTTGCCGCTGGAGACGGGGCATCCATGAGTGTGAACCCCCCTCTAAAGATTTCTTTGTGTCGGCGCCACTGTCCGGCTTCATGGTGATGTTTAAAAAAAAAAATATTACAGCACAAGAGGCGAATGCTCGGAAACAACTTATCGCAACCGTCAGTAAGAGATAGTCATCATTTTTGTGTGGTCATGTCATGAGAAAAGGGAAACTGGAACTTGTTGTGACAACCAGAAAGATCTGTGGAAAGAGAGTCAGTGGAAGACAGCGCGAGAAGATTCTTGACAGCCTTTTGTAATGACATGAAGGGGTGTCAGCACATGAACTGATACACGAAGTTGCCGGACACAGATTGTGGAGAGGCATGATCGCCCACGCCAGTCAGCTAGGCACATGATTGTGATAATGTAAATATTACTGTAGTATAGTGGTTCGACATTAGCCTACCGGTTTGACGGTGTTGGGTTAGAATCCATATCGGGCAGAAACTTTTAATTCTAAATTGCCCTTGGCTTCTAAACTGTCCATGCGTGCTCCTTCCTCATCTTCAGCAGCCAGCGCAGAGTTCCAAAACTAATGGTACCGGTCACAATCTGGTTATATGTCAGTCTTGCCTTTCCTCTGAGTGTATTGAGCCGGCCAGACCCTCTGGTTACACACAGGTGCCTTATTCTCCCCAGGCCATAACAATATCCTAAAATGAGCACCAGGTAATGTCATGGGGGGGGGGGCGGGGCAGCCGGGGTAACATTGACCGTATGGCTCACCCAGTTTGTGTTGACTGGTCTATCAAATGTGTGTCTAGTTTCGTTTACCAGATGCTCCGCATGCGCAAAAAGGTTTTTTTTTTTAATCGTTTTGTTTGTGTCTGTAAGCATCGCTTTAGAGGTCCCGCCTAGTTAGCGTCCTTTGGATATTTTCTCCAGGGTATGAGGGTGTGTTGGGAAACGAACATGCATATAGACGCTGTTTTTGCACCACCTAGTGGTGTACTGATGCAATTCAAGCTAAATATTGTAAAGACCCTTTGGAGACGCGCAAACAGTGCGGAGACACAAATAGGTCATCAGGGTCTGAAGAGAATGGTGCAGAAAATGGTGACCGATCTGGTCGAAACTAAAGACTAATGGAAAAGGCCAGGGCAACGAAATGAATTGTATGGCTGGGGGTTGCTACAACATCAGGAACTGTATTAAACGGTGGCCGCATTGGGAAGGTGACAAACACTGCTCTAATATGAATGTAGCAAGTGCTATGATGTCGGTTCTCATCTCAACTGTTCATTTCTTCTGCAGAGCAACAACTGCAGTAATTTACGTGTTATCGGTTGCTGGGATGGTTGCCTTCACCTTCACCCTTGACCTCCACAAAATCTGGGTTGTCTTTCTGACATCCGGTGTCCTGGGGTATGTATTGCTCATTATTTTACAGCTATAATCAAAACCAAATTAGATCGAGACCAGAAACGTCAACACAAATAAAGCAGACAGGTAAGAGAGCAGAAATGTGATCTGACCTAGCTGAAAGTGGTCAACTTAAGAGAATTAGAATTACAGCTATAATATTAATGCAAAGCTTCTTGTTTATGTACAACACATAAAGGGTTGAACTTGGTATCTGGGAATTGTCCATTTTGATTAGCCTCCAGGATACTACTTTTCTTAGTCGCAGAAGTGGTACAGTTTTTGATGACTACCGGCATATTTTTTATACACTTTGTGGTGAGTATTGACACCTTCCTTTCTAGAAAAAAATACCTCTTCATTACTACGTACATTTATATGAGTAATTATTTCATTCTAGTAAAAATAAAAGTTGGTTTTTACCCTCTCTGTGCATTAAAGCGTCGTATTTATATACTGTGTAGAAGTCAGGTGTGTGGCCTGAAAAACATAAACTCGTTTTACGCGGTAAAAGGGGATATCGAGAATGAGAAAAGGCAGCAACGAGAAGAAGAAGGAGGAGAAGAAGAAGAGGACGACGACGACGAGTTGGGTGGAAATGAAGAGGAAGAAGAAGAAGGAGAAGAAGAAGAAGAAGAAGAAGAAGAAGAAGAAGAAGAAGAAGAAGAAGAAGAAGAAGAAGAAGAAGAAGAAGAAGAGCAGGAGGAAAATAAGGAGGAGGAGAGGGAGAGGAGGAGGAGAAGGAGAGGAGGAGGAAGAAGTACAGCAGCGGAAGCAGTAGCATCAGTAGTAGCATCAGTAGTAGTAGTAGTAGTAGTAGTAGTAGTAGTAGTAGTAGTAGTAGTAGTAGTAGTAGTAGTAATAGTAGTAGTAGTAGCATCAGTAGTAGTAGTAGTAGTAGTAGTAGTAGTAGTAGTAGTAGTAGTAGTAGTAGTAGTAGTAGTAGTAGTAGTAGTAGTAGTAGTTTAGTAGTAGTAGTAGTGCTGGTAGTAGTTGTAGATAACGTCCTAACGATTTTTAACGGACGCTCGTTACACCACTGAATGTAAATCACAAATGAACTGTTACATTCAAAGTTTCAAGGGGAATGATCTTCTTTTTTTTCCCCCCAGGTTTTTCATGACAGGCTACCTTCCTGTGGGTTTTGAGTTTGCTGCTGAGATCACTTTTCCGGAGTCTGAGGGCACGTCATCGGGGCTGTTAAACGCTAGTGCCACAGTAAGCTCGCCATTGTTCATTAAACATGTTAAGAATGCATGCATGAATTAATTAATTAATTGAGGAATGAATGAATGAATCGACGTCACTGCACTGGAGAGATTCCCTTACGTGTTCCGTCAGTTATATGGCGCTTGAAACATGACATAATACTGTGATTCTCAAACTGTGTCGCGATCTCTTCACGGTAACGCAGCGAAATATTGTAAAAGCTTGATAAATAGTTTTAAAAAGACACGAATAGTCATACTTTTACTTAGGGCGCCGTGGAAAACATTTAATTGAAAAAAGGCACCGCGACCAAGAACAGTTTGGGCACACTGACATGTTACATAAATTTAATATGGTGCGCAAATAATTGATTTCAAAATGTCAACAGTGGTTAAACGTACACCCTATAGGAGGGGAAAAAAATAGAAAGTAAGAACGGTGAATTACTGAACCATTACACATTATTGAACTGTTTATGTCAATTTTCCAGATCTTCGGTATAATCTTTACTCTGGGCATGAGAGCAATGCTGGACTCTATATCTGCCCTCAGTGCCAACATAACTCTCTGTGCTTTTCTCTTCGCCGGCGGAATTTTGACAGGTAAGCCAAGAATGCCATTTCAGTAACTCCGTTTCTTATCAATCAATCAATCAGGTGCCGTCATAGAAAAGGTCAGCTTCAGTAGTTTTGCAACACTCCGCAGTCTTTTTTATCTGTCGTTCCCTTTTACCCCCCCCCCCCCCCCTTTTTTTTTTTTCATGTCTACCCTCAGTTTTGTCTAGTGCATATGCATTATTTCGGAACTGCAGTACCCTCTATTTTACTCATTATTACCTGATTTTAACAACAACATTAACTCATCTCAATAATATCTACAACATTCAACATAGTTTTGAATATAGTTTTTATTCTTTCATTTTACTTGATTAGTAATGATAATCGTAGGTAGGTGGTTGTACCCCATTATTACATCAAAGCGATAAATACGCGGTGACACCAAGTGCTATCATGCGGATGAGGATCACCCGTGGAGAGGTCCCAGAAACCCCTTTCAGCCGTTTAGGCCATATCTACCCCCCCCCCCCCCCCCTGGGCTACATCCAGGGCCTCCGAGAAAGCCAGGATGGGGCTTCAAAATAAAAAATAAAAATAACATTAAAATAGGTAACGAGTATGGTACACCGCCTGGTAATAAAGGGGAGAAAAAAACCAATGAGTAAATCTACGTTAAGGAACTGCGTTTCTGAATTCCAGCGACTGTTGTGCGCATGCGTACATGTCCGAGTTAGAAACTGCAACTTAGGAATGAATCAGGCTTGAACGGTCACAATTTAGGTTATGAGCAATTGTGTGTGTGTAAGTGTGTGTGTGTGTGTGTGTGTGTGTGTGGATCGATCTGTTTGTACCCTCTGGGTTGCTACCTAAAAGTTTACCATACCACCCTGAGATTGTAAAATCTCCGTCTGAATAGCTGATCACAAAGATCAACTGTTGAACTTCTGTTTCTGCTTAGCCCGTTGGTTGAAACTGGTTCTGATAGCATGCAAGAATTCTTGTTCCTGCCTTCAGTGACACGATTTATTGCATAACACGTACTTATACAGACAGACAGACAGACAGACAGACAGACAGGCACAGACAGGCAGGCAGACAGGCACAGACAGACAGACAGGCACAGACAGACAGACAGACAGACAGACAGACAGACAGACAGACAGACAGACAGACAGACAGACAGACAGGCAGGCAGGCAGGCAGGCAGGCAGGCAGACAGACAGACAGACAGACAGACAGACAGACAGACAGACAGACAGACAGACAGACAGACAGACAGACAGACAGACAGACAGACAGACAGACAGATAGATAGATAGATAGATAGATAGATAGATAGATAGATAGATAGATATATAGATAGATAGATAGATAGATAGATATAGATAGATAGATAGATAGATAGATAGATAGATAGATTAGATTAGATAGATAGATAGATAGATAGATAGATAGATAGATAGATAGATAGATAGATAGATAGATAGATAGATAGATAGATAGATAGATAGATAGATAGATAGATAGATAGATAGATAGATAGATAGATAGATAGATAGATAGATAGATAGATAGATAGATAGATAGATAGATAGATAGATAGATAGATAGATAGATAGATAGATAGATAGATAGATAGATAGATAGATAGATAGATAGATAGATAGATAGATAGATAGATAGATAGATAGATAGATAGATAGATAGATAGATAGATAGATAGATAGAATGTGATACAACTTCCATCAGATGCTATCCGATATAGCGTACTGCGGGACAAAAAGCCCTTGTCCTAATATTTTATATATTATGTGATCTTGGAGGTATGAGATACAACATTTGAATTCAACAAATGTAGGGCATAGTATACCGTGTATCTTGTTGTATTGTCTATGTACTATTTGTAGTTTGTAGCAGCTGAAGCGTGTGCCAAAGCACTTGTATGTTTCTGCACTTTTAGTGATACAGTACATATTTACAAGACAATATTTTCCCGTAAGGAATTCCCAAAAACGAGGACAGTATACTATGCACGTCTTCTGAGATTTACTGAAGTGGTTGGGATAAAGACTAGTAACCCAAGTTTATGTAAAACGTTGACCCTGTGGTTACTGGAAGGCTTCCTCGATGAGTTGGAGTGCAACAACGGAAAATGCCATTTTGTAATGGCGGTGCCAGAAAGAAGCCATTGGGCGGGGAAAAGTTGGGGGTGTGCCCCCCTTATATATTTTAGGGAGCCACTGAGCTCGGGCCTTGTTTAATTGCAAAATTATGAGCTGAGTGGTAAAATAAATATATTTGAAGTATGAAATGCATAAACACATACTTAAAAATAGATGTTGAGTGGGTACGTAGCTCCACCTTCGGAAAAATTATTTAGGCGGGGAAAGCAGGCGCTGAGTACCCCCAAATACTGTTGGGCGGCCTTGGCCTTAAAAAAACTTGGGTGGGTGGGGGGGGGGGGGCGCTAAAGTAACCCGAACCTCTAAATTTCGGCACCTATGCCATTTTTAATGTCAATTGACGCCATTAAATATTTTGCTTTGTTGTATATGTGTATGCAAATTCTTTAGTACACACTTGGTCAATGTAGCAACAAATGCCAGCAATAATTTGTGTAGTGTGCCGAGCAGACCGCTTAAGGTGATCTACAGTGTCGCGAATTTCTGTTGTGAAGAACAATTTGTTGGCAATACTTCGAAGGGCCACCGTAGGGGACACAATCCATTGTTTGTAGACGTTCAAATAATAATGTTCTGTGTTGCTTCAGGTCAGGGTTAGTCCTAATTTTAAACATAACCATAACCTCAAGCATTATCAAATATGAAAGAATGTCATATGTAAACTTACATAAACAATTGTTGATAGGGTTGACATTTAAAGTATTACTGATTTAGTACAGATTACTTCTTCTACGGTCGCCTTTTGAAGTATTGCAGTTGTTTTTTTGTTATTTTGAAACCCTCGCCCTGGCTGTTGCCAGGAGCCCTAATATAATCTAAAGGATAGAACCTAAATGTTATACAGGGTTTCTGGTGCTCCTCATCCGCATGGTGACACTTTATGTCACCGCGTGTTTATCGCTTGTGTGATGTCCTGGCGGGGTACAATTTACTTACTTACTTCACTGCAGTTTGTTTTTCCCCGGCAATTTCTCTTGCTTGAACTCTTATTCGGATACGACGAACTTCTTATAAGAAGAACTGTTTACTGGGTCCCCGGTAAATTCTCTTTATCAGGTCTGCACTGTAATATCTGTTTCCTCAACACGTGACAGTAAGTGAATTAAACGTATGACGGAGTAAGGGTTAATGAAAGTAATGAGAGTATGCTTTGTATGGATAGAGCTGACAAAATCAAAGCTGTACGAACTAGATTTATGCTGGACAATGACGAGACTTAGACGCTAACCCGATTACGTTAACTGGGAGTAAAGCCTGTTGAATCCTGTCTGCGTCCTCATCAAGGTCAAGATAGGAGACGTTATGCCAGAGTCTTTGTGGTGAAACCGTTTGCCTCGCGTTCTGAAGGGAGTGTGTTCGTTTCCTGTTATATCTTCTGGTTCATCTGTGCTACACTTAGGGATACCCTTGGGGTTCGTCACCAGTTCGTGCTTTGTGCAGTGCTTTCAGCGGGCGACTAACCGTTCTGCAGCGAGAGAGAGAGAGAGAGAGAGAGAGAGAGAGAGAGAGAGAGAGAGAGAGAGAGAGGGCTATACGGGATTTAAAAAATCAGTTACAATGAAGTCAGTTCCTCTCGACTTTAACTCATTCAGTCCCAAACAACGCGTAGTGTGTGATGTGTTCCTCCTAGTGACGCTCAACCATCCAATAATGTGTTCTCTAAAACTCTAAGTATAGTATGTGTATAACATAGCTTTCTTTCTACGTGTACCGACCAATACATTGTCTGTATGTTTATTATATATAATGTTTTATGGCCTCAAGGGTTCCCCTACCCTTTTTCTGTTTATTTATGTGTAAAACATTTGTGTATACAACATAACTGAAGACTGGTTATTTGGACGATTCACACACACACACACACACCTATATATTTTATCTTCTAGCTGCCATTAAACCAGACTACAGAAGACAAGAAGCTGGGGCGCTGCACGAAGACAAGACACCAGCTAATAGACAAAACCTTTCCTGAAGGGGCGCTGAAGGCAAGACACACCAGCTAATGGACAAAGCGTTTCCTGAAGGGGCGCTGAACGAAGGCGTTTCCTGAAGATCTGAGAAGAATGTGCAGCAATTTCAGTTATATCCCCTCCGTTTGAACTCAGGGACACTGAACTGACAGTGTGTCCAGACACTATACCTTCTTCATCTGCGTTCGCCTTAAAAAAGCGGTTGGCGTGCTCTGTTGTGGTTTACAGCTAGGGTGTGATATCCGCACCTGCCGTGGCAACATACTCGATTTCATTAAACTGTTAATTTGTTATTAATTAATTGAATCTGATGCACAGAACCCACAAGGTAGGTAGGTAGGTAGGTAAGTAGGTACGTTGTACCCCACCAGGACATCACACAAGCGATAGACACCCGGTGACACGAAGTGCCACCATGAGGATGAGGATCACCCGTGGAGAGGTCCCGGAAACCCCGTTCTGCCATTAGGCCATACTTAAGGCCCGGCTAAATTTAGGGCCCCCGGGAAAAGCAAGGGTGGGACTTCGAAATAACTAAAAAAAACTGCATCCCACAAAGGGATGACAATAACTTAGAAGCCACTAGAAATTCAGGGATTTGTAACTGGTCTGCGTGGTTGTCGCTTGATGTTTTCATATTAATGTAATAATCACCAGTGTCCCAGTGTCAATATATGCCGAACAGGCTCACAGTCCGTTCGTCCATTCTGTTTCATCATATGTAGTCAAAACCATGAATGGACTCCAGTCCAGCACCGTTTGCATCTCTTATGAACATTCGTTTTAGGGTTTATTTTGGGCGTCCTTATTCCGTCTATATCAAATTGTAGTGATCCTTTGCTCGTTTTTTTTCTCCTCAGGATTATTCAGTGTGGCGCCATCTTATTTGGCTTATAACTTACCAGTGGTTGCCTAGCATTTCTTTTATTTCTTCAGGCTTAGATGTTACGAACGCGCTTCGTAATGTCGGGTTCGATCCCAGCTGCAGATGATTTGGCAACAGACCGTCTTGCGTTGGTTTCGACAGTGATATTGAGAGTCGACTAGCACACTACTAAACGTTCAAAAAAATGCCTCGCAAAAAAACAAAACAGCTACAACAAAAATGCTAGGGTTTGGTTCTACAAAGGATACGCAACTAATATATACTAATAAATATGTTTGTGAAGTTATTTTATAAAGTAAACAAGATTTTATATCAACGTCGATGTTTGTTTTATTTAAGACTGAAGAGAACATGCCTGACAGATAAAAACAGCAAAAAGTGACCAAACGGGGGGGGGGGGGGGGGGGGGGGGGAACTATTTCGCTTGAAATCGATTATCTATATCTGCAATGTTGTCTCTAGTATGAACCGCAGCCTACTCTATTTATATATACAGAAGCCTGTATGAACGTCACTGTCTGTTGAATTCACTCAGCGACCCGCAAAGTTTGGCTCGCTCCTGTGTTTCTTTTTGCCAAGTGTTGCGTTGATATGTTGTGTTTCGGGCAGTCTTGAAAGACGTCACCTGTTGTCTCAGGTACTAATCCACATGACTGATTCGCCAATCTTAGATTCTGAGTACGTAAAAATAAAAAAATAAAGACAATTGATATCCCGCAAGGGATAAAAGCTATCAACATTGCAAGGGCGCAGGGTGAGGCGGGAAATTAACTAGATTACGTCATAACATAAAAGTTAAAGGGGAAGGTAGCCAGCCTGACTATTCTGATATCAGAAGTGTACCAGAAATGAAACAGTACGCGCGACACAGAGTCTTGATGTATGATTACATCTTCATCAGAGATAGATAGATAGGTGATTTTGCTTTAGGTTATAATTGTGACTAGGTTATGTGCGCCATATAAAATGGCTTAGCACTGCGCGCCACCAGAAGCCCTGAAAATGACTCCTGCGGTGTTGATGAGATCCAAGGGAACATACCTAAATATTGTTCCGACCGGCGACGAAGTTGTCTACCGACTAGCCAGAGGGGGACCCTGCCCCGATATGCCCTTCACCAGAGCCGTATTGACAGCATTATGGGCCTCTAGGCATCCTGCTGTCCTGCGCGACAACCAATCACAGGAATGAGGCTTTTATTTGTGGCACATCACTTGACCAGCTCAAGTAAAGGCAGCATTTTACAAAATGAAGAATATTTTATACAATCTTTCTTTGTCAATTGAGACGAGTAAGAGTATTCTTTAAAGTTATTTGCATCTTATATTGCTTTACGGATGTCAATCATGTACAGTTAGTGAATTATTGAAAACTTATTTGAAAGCTGCGGGGGATGTG
Organism: Candidula unifasciata; assembly: GCA_905116865.2. Taxonomy (NCBI): domain Eukaryota; kingdom Metazoa; phylum Mollusca; class Gastropoda; order Stylommatophora; family Geomitridae; genus Candidula; species Candidula unifasciata. The sequence continues at coordinate 304,159 of CAJHNH020001702.1, forward strand.
GATTTATAGACAAATGAGAATACCCTGGACAAATAAAAAGAGTAATTTATATGAATGCAGGCTATTGGTTCAACGCTCTCTGGGAAGGAGCACTCAGACACACCCCTAGTATTTTGTCATTTATGCCACGCTCGTTACAGGGCAGCGGGTTTATTCTCCTCCCCCCCCCCCCCCCCCGGGTCGCACACATGGAGTAACGTTAAGAGCTTCGCGTTTTTGAGTAAATACAGATTTGGATTTTAAAAAAAGCATTTCAATAAAACGTGACATTGAGTTCCTTTCTTCTGCCTTTTTATCCCCCAATATATACTAATTTCAATTTCTGATGTGACTGTTGTGGATAAACGGAGTAGTTATCAGTTATGTTTTCAGCTAAACAATAAGAAAATACAATGTATATATCATAAAACAGAAGCAGTGTCTTCTTCTTCTGCCTTTCTATCCCCCAATGGAGCATAGGCCCTCAACCAACTCACGCCAAGTCGTTCTATCCTTCGCCATTACATGGAGCTCTCCCCATGTCCTCCCAATCTTTCTAACCTCATTCTCCAGCTCTCTTCTCCGTGTTTTTTTTTTTTTTGGCCTTCATTTATTCCTATTCCCCTGTGGGTTCCAATGCAAAGACATTCTAGTTATGCTGTTCTCCTGTTTTCTCAGTGTGTGCCCTATCCAACGCCAGCGTCTTTTCCTCACCTCCTGATCCACTGGAGCCTGTTTAGTTCTCTCCCAAAGTTCTACATTAGTTATTCTATCATACCATTTTATTCCCTCTATTCTGCGCAGGCACCAGTTAATGAACGTCTGTAATTTATTAATAATTGCCTTCGTTGTTCTCCATGTTTCCGCCCCCACACAATAGTACTGATTTGACCATAGAATTAAAAATTTTTAGTTTAGTATTTCTTTTAACCTCCACAAATTCCCTAGTGCTATGAAAGCCCCTCTTGCCTTTTGTATTCTTATTTTAATATCTCTATCAGTTCCTCCATCTTTATCTACATTACTGCCCAAATAGGTGTACGACTCCACGTCTTGGAGTGGGGTGCCATTAAGAGAAACCACATTACTATTTGCCTGATTTATTCTCATTATCTTTGTCTTTCCTTTATGGATTTTCAGACCAAGCTGCTGTGATCTCGCAATAAACTGCACAATGGTAGTTAAAACAAGCAGCTTTTTTTTTTTGTTTGTTTATGTACTCGATTTAGTGTTTCAGTTTAGAGGATTAATTTATTGGCTTAGCGTTAATTAAATTAATTGATACTGTAGTGCACACCTGACGAGATAATGGCGTCAAAACCTGACAATAAATTGGGCAATCTATTGTTTGCGCCCTCTTTGTTCATATTCTTATAGCACTTTCAGACTTACCTAAATAATACGACCCACGATGAGCTCAATGTACGGGTTTTGGAGAAATAACTAAAGTGACAGTGGACCAAGAGGTGAGGAAAATCCGCTGATATTGGATAGGACACGCAGAGAAAACTTAAAAACTATAGATCTAGAAAGTCTTTGCACAAGAACCCGCAGGGGCATAGAAATAAAGGAACACCAAAAACACATGGAGAAGGGAGTTGAAGTTTAAAAGATGGGAAGAGATACATGCTACTGCAAAGTATAAGAAAGACTTGGTGTGGGCCTATGATCCATGGGGGTTAGAAAGGCAGAAGAAGAAAGAGAAGATAAGCTCAAAATGGTGATAATCATTTGGTCAAAAATGGAGCCGGGCCTATGCGTCGGTTGATTATCTAACTGTCTGGTTAGCGGACTTCGCGACAGGAACACAAAATATCACTAGAGACTAGAGGATATAAACAGCAGAAAAACTCAGAATACACGCAAACGTTTTAGCATAAATTTATTTGTTGACGAAAATAATATTGCTTAGCTGCGGAAAACATTTCTTCAGCATTCCGTGCCCTTGAGGTTCATTGCTGCAAAAATCACCCGCTTCCATTCATCTCTCTGGTTGTCCTTCTCTTTCCAGTTGGTGTTAACACCAAGTGAAGACAGCTCTGAATATATTAACACAGACTAAAAGAACACAAAGGGAACTGGAGTGTGACAGCTATTCCAGTGCAAACATTTACATATACCACTCCTAAATGCCTTGGTGGCTACCAGTCTTTCAGCAACTTTCGATGGCTTGACATTCCTGCGCATTCACGTTGGCCACATGCGCCCTACATTCATGATTTGTGTGTGCGTGTGCTAAATTTGGTCTCAATGGAGCGGCCACACAAATGCCTAATCGATTATTGCTAAAAAAAATTACTGTCTGTGGATAGAATTAAAGTTTCTCAAAGTAGAGAACAACAACAAAACTCAGAATATATTCACTGGGTGGGTAAGCAACAGTTGGGCCAGCCATTCTCTGACATGCTAATTCTTCAAGGCTTGGGAGCCAGTTCACAAGACAACTTGATAGGCTGCTGCAGATTTTTACCAAATGTATCCCCAACGACCCATTTGATTGTTTTGTATTCAGGACAACACTTTCAGTGCCAGAATGTGTATCCATTGGTTAATGCCAATAAATGAGAAACAAATCAATTTGAAAAATTTTCGATGAACCTCTTCAGATATAGTAAATACACAGCTCAAGTAGCCAGGGGAATAAAATGTCTTTAGTAAGTTTAAATCAAGTAATGGAAAAGGATGGAGTTAAAAATAAATGAGACTGAAGAATAAATTTTGTATGCAGTCAGATCTATAATTGGAGGCACAACCTGTACTCATAGGTTATGCTTGGCGCCGCATTAAGTGAAAGTTTGAGAATTACTGAAGACATGGACCGAAAGTTAAATGCATTCAAAAACAAAAATCTGAGAAAAATGATGACAAATTAGGATGAATTCAAAAGGAGTGAAGACAAATATGTCTGGGAAATCAAAAGTCAACGGCTATAAGACAGATATTGGCGCTACATTAGACATGCTGAGAAGAAACCAGCAGAGAATTACCAAACAGGTATTAAAATGGGAAATAAAGGGATTAGGGAGGCGAGAAAGAACTAAAGAATCCCTAAGGTGAACATTGATGAGAGAGGCCGAAGGTGCTGACCGAATCCTATCTATGACATTGAACTTATCGCACATGATAGAACAAAATGGAGAAGACAGAGAGCCCTATGCGACGCATAATGAATGCTCAAACGGTAAGTTAAAACGGTTAGAGAACACAGAAAGAACGACTGGGATTCAATGTAAAAAGTCACACAGCATGTCATGTTTGGGCTTGAAAGAGTTCAACAGAGTACACAAACATATTTGGACCAAAGCTTTCATCAAGGCTACAAGCCTCCTGGTGTGTTTTTTTTCTGACACAAAGATCAATTAAGAAAAAATAAAATATACAAAAAGGTCCAGAGGAAATTTTTTTCTCGTTGCATTCATTGACTGTAAACTACAGAGAATAGTTCTGGCTGTTCTCTACCCCCGTGTTCTGAGTCAGATTAATCTGGACGCTGAGTGCATGTTTTACAGATCTGTATAATTTGTAGGTAGATGCACGCAGACTTAGAAAGTCGTCACCACCAAATAGTAGATTCATATGACAAGCTACTGGAAAAGGCAACAGGTCTTTCCTGCCCCCCTCCCCTCCACGAACCCACACAAGTAATCATTTTTTCAAAACAAGACTCGGACAACATGTCAATTGAACACTAGGAGTGATTTGAACTTTTTATTACTTAAAAAAAAAAAAAAAAACAGACAAGACAAGCCAATATTTACACATATATACAAACAGAACAACACTCGAGAAGTGCATATGGAAGAAAAGAACACTTCACCAACCTGCAACAAATCCCAAGTGTATCTGTATGACTGCTATTGATTCCTGCTGGTCCTTTCCTTCCTTCTGGAGCATATCCCTTGCTGGGACAAATTTCAGTGTCATAAACTCTCCCCCTGTTTTTTTTTTTTAAAGCCACTACTCTGGCTTAATTTTTTTTCAATCTGCATTCAATATTTTCATTTACACAGTAGTTAATTTTTTCTACTTCCATTTTTTTTTCAAAAGCCTTGGCATATATTGATATTTTTCTTAAAAAATATTTTTTCATTGCTCTAGCAAGTTTTTTGTAACAATCTTTTCCCAATTCTTATTTTTTTTTTATAACTGCGCTCTGGGGGAGGAACGTATACTCAAAACAGAACTGCAGGAAAGACAACAAGAAATGGATGCAAAAATAGGCCAAGAAAATAAAAGCCTGGGGGGAGTGAAGAAGTTAGCTTTGCACCTGTTGATCGGATGCAAGCCTGAAAAAGAGAAATGCCTCGTTAGTTTCCAAAACTCCACGAACAAGAGATCAAAAAATTTAATTAAGCATAACAAAACAAATGCCCTCCTAATACCTAGTGAAATCAACTATCCATTTTTTTTTTTTCCGTTTTGTATAATTTAAGGTGCCCCTTGTCACCTTTTACTTTATTTTTTTTTAATTTTACAACCAGCCTCAGCCTAAATCAACCATTTTTTCCAATTCATCATTAAATGAAAAATCTTCACATTTTTTTACCATTCTTTTTTTATTTACAGATAAAAGTACACCTTTTTTTCTTGCTTTCTTTTTTTGCTGGTTCCACAATAATTTATGTTTCAGTAGGGGCTGTAATAAGATGCCCTGCGAAATCTCCTGCAAATAAAGCAACAGTGAAACTCAGCAAGTGGGATGGAAGTAATAATTAACAAGTTACTATTCACAGTGACATTTTTTTACCTTTTGTTTTTGGACTCATGCAGTCAAGATAGCAAGCATCCTGTACAATAGTTCATTTTAGTGACTGCTAAATTCAAGGCTTACAAATGTCAGCATAAAGAAATTAAACTCACACATTACCACACAACATGGACAAAACATACTGTACCTGCACAAAATGAAATGAAGGCCTAAAAATAAGTGCTCACCATTCTGTCTTCAAAACATTATGGCAATACTGAGGTCAGTTATGACAGAACTAATCTGAAAGGGGACAAGAGAGGCATCAATGATCAAACACTGTGTGGCTTTCAGTTTCGTGGAAAAATGATTTTTTACTGAAAAGACTGCATACCATGAGTGTACCAATTCGAGCTGTGAGACAGGAAAACTTTGCAGGAGCCACCCGTCTCATTACATCAGCCAGGACAGAATGGAAGTAGTTAGCCTGAAAGCACTTGAAGACAAACTCAGGAGAAGATCGGAGCACTTACAGGCATGCCTGATGTGCGACTAAGTTAATGGACAGCAATCACATAGGAAAAAAATCACTGCACTGGATCACAAAGAATGTATCCTTTATATGAAAATGCAAAAAACCAACACCAACTCACTGAACGGTCGGTTCTCAATACAAATGTTGAATCTAGTCCCACACCGACTGTACAGTCAGGGGCCCTAATATAACCTAATGGTGAGTCATTAGGTGTTGGTCATTCGTTGTATCGTCCTTTGGCTAAAAGCCATGCAGTGGTTTTTTTCACAGGCTCTTCTCATCCATACAAGGTGTTCCACCTGTCTGGTCTTTTCACCCATGTCTGAAGGGCTTTTGATGTCTGTGGGGGTGGCACTGATGGTGGTTGTTCTTTTGCTGCTCCTTTTTTTTTTTTTTTTTCAGTTTGTGTGCTGTAGTGGCCCAGAATTCACCACTGCATCACTACTCTAATGTAATGAGTTGATCAGCATCCATAATTATCTTGGCTATGACAGTTCTGCAACGTTCACTGCCCTCCAAAGTTTGTAGAGCAGACACTGGACTTGCAAAGTTGACAATATTTGGGGCTTTGAAGGATAAACATTCCTTGCAGTCTTTAGGTGATATACCGCTGTTTCCAATGCAATAAATGGAGCTTCATA